>CM037876.1:286939937-287407437 GCA_021292165.1 Shinisaurus crocodilurus | reverse complement strand
GATTGTCGTAAAATAGCTCCAAGTAATGCTGACTTTGCATTCAGATTCTACAAGCAGATCACTTCAGATGCAGTTGTCCAGAATGTTTTTTTCTCTCCCGTGAGCATTTCCATAGCCTTTGCAATGCTCAGCCTTGGTGCTAGATCAGAAAGCCTAAATCAGATTCACAAAGGACTTGCTTTTGACCTGTCAGTGATTGAAGAGAAGGAGATACATGAAGGATTTCGACATCTCATCCACATGCTTAACCATCCAAATAACAAACTACAGGTTTTTTTATGTTCATAAAAAAAGTCCTTTAAAATCCGGCATACATTTCAGGACAATGTCAAGACCTTTTATGAAGCTGAAGGCATTTCTTGCAACTTCAAAAATTCTTCAGCAGCTGAAAAGCAGATAAATGAGTATGTGCAGAACAAAACTCATGGGAAAATAGACCATGTAGTTGAGAATCTTGATATATGCACTGTAATAGTTCTTGTGAACTATATTTTCTTCAAAGGTATGTTGAAAGAAAAATACATAATATTTGGGGGAAGTAAAATATTCAGGAGACTTCAAATAAAAGGAATTTTCTAGATGCAAAGACTTGAATCTGGACTTAAGTCACGCTTAGAATAGATCGATTGAAATTGATGCGACAATTTAGCCCTGATTAAATTAAATCCCTTTGATTTCAATGGGTTTACTCTGAGCATGAATAAATCTGTATCCAATCAGTAGTAAACAACTGGGGAGTATAAGAAAACTACTGGTGCTTAGAGGGAGGTTTGGTTTTGGAGCAGAATATGGCAGAATTAAGGGCCTAGATTGAAGTACTATAATGGTTCTTGTGAACTACATCTTCTTCCAAAGTAAGCTGAATAATTAATAAATATTTACAGCAGTAACAATATTCATTCAGCCACTATTCAGGAGTAACTTACACCTGCAAAATGTTAGGTTTTGGAGAGGTATATGGCAGAATGACATAAGTAGCTGTGATGGAATCCTGTATTTTCATTCATTTTTTAATTAAATTAGTCTTCAAATCTGTGTGGCTGGTTGCAGAGTAAAACATAAACTGAATTGGAAGTTTTAGGTTAACTGTAAAATTAGGGAGGGATGTGGGAAAAGTGAAAATTCTGGTAGATTGGAAGATGTGCCATTTCTAATCAGTGTCAGTTGACATCTTGGACAGTATCCTTCTGCTTTATGCAGCTTTTCGTCACACCACATTGTGTGGTGACTTTTGCAGTCCATTTCCTTGGATTTCAGATTATTAGCACAGAAGTCCTGGTCTCTTATGTTTACTGCCTCCTTATGATTCAACGTCTTGCTAATATACACAAATTTGTCTATTTGAGAATTAGCATTCACATGACTCAGTTACCTACTCTTTTTCTCTTAAGCCTTCTGGGAAAATCCTTTCGACACAAATCCAATCTAAGAAGATTTTTTTGTAGATGCAAGCAGAACTGTGAAAGTCAGCATGATGCACCAAGAAGACAATTACAACATTTTCCATGATGAAGGTCTGTCTTGCTTGGTGGTGGAAATTCCTTACCAAGAAAGTGCTTCAGCATTGTTCATTCTGCCAGATGAAGGGAAAATGAAGCAAGTGGAGGATGCTTTGGGAGAAGAAAGTTTGTCTAATTGGGTAATCTTTTCAACAACAGTAAGTCTTTTCTCTGTGCTTTTTTTAAACACTGCTGATATTATATTATTATATACTATTAATTATTATAGTATGAAACAGGGTTGGTGAACCTGTGGCCCTGCACATTTTGTTGGACTTCAAGTCCCATTCAGCATGACAATAAATCAAGGATGATGGGAACTATAATCCAACAACCTCTTGAGGAACACAGGTTCACCAACCCTGGTAATAACAAACAAAGGAAGACCTTTGCATTAGAACCCAGTTAGGTACATTTTAAAAGACAATATTGTATGATGTCTGTTAGATGTTACTTCAGTTCCTGTCTATACTAACAATGAAAGGATTTGTCTACTCTTTTTTAATACCCTCCTAGTCTAACTACAGCAAACACAACTTTGGAAGGATAGTAAAGGAATGCTCTTGAGCTCAAATTTACTGGCAATAATATTCTTTAAAATCTCTCCTTTATGAACATTGATGTTGACCATTTAATGGATATTTGTCAGCATGAGATGGCTTTTTAGCAGAAAAGGTTTGCTAAATAAATGTATTATTTATTAATAAATAAATACATAAAATGCTATAAACATCTGAGAACAGGCATGTCACCAGAACCACAAAAATAACTTTTAATTGTTCAATGTTATTTCTTGGTGTTAAATTCAATTGGAAGTTGAGGGGAGGGCTGAACAATTCTGAAGGTGGCTCCTGCGTTCCCAATAAATGAGTAATGGGAAGGGAAAGGTTGTAGTTTAGTGGTGGTAGAAAACATGCTTTTGCATGCAAATTGTCCCAGTTTCCATGCCTGGCATATCCAGACAGAGATGGGAAAGACTTCAGTTTGAAACCCTGGAGAACTGCTGCCAGGCAGTCCATAATAGGCAATGCTTTTGGGCCAGTGAGTACATTCAGAACTTTGGGAAGTGTCATTGGTTCCATAACAAAATGGCTGTGTGTGTGTGTGTGTGTGTGTGTGTGTGTTTGTGTGTGTATGGGACTAGCCATTCACAAAATGGCTGTTGTAGTGGGAGTGATGATTCACAAAACACCCATTTCACAAAAAAGAAAACTAATGTGGCTAAAGAACAATTTATTTATTTATTATATTTATACCCTGTCTTTTTTCCTGAAAGGAACCCAAGGCTGCTTACATAATCCTCCTCCTCCTCTCCATTTTAACCTCACAACAACCTGTGAGGTAGGTTAGGCTGAAAGTCCATGACTGGCCCAAAGTCACCCAGTGAGTTTCATGGCCGAGCAGGGATTTGAACCCAGATCTCCCGAGTCCCAGTCCAACACTCTCACCACTACGCCACACTGTAAGTTGTACAAGTAAGTTGTACAAGAACCTGAACACAAGGAAGAGGTGGGGACTGAGCTCCAAAACATAAACACACTCCTTTGAACTCATCGTTCGTTCGTTCGTTCGTTCGTTCATTCTCTCTCTCTCTCTCTCTCTCTCTCTCTCTCTGGATGAATACCAGCACACAAGATCTATATCCCAGTCACTGTCTCTTTTAGCATCACCCCCCAAACTCACTTTCAGTCACATACACACTCAACACACTCATACACTGGCCTAGGGGTGGGGAAACCAGGGATGCTTCCGCAGCTCACTAAGATTCTCCAAACTCCAGTTCAAAGCTAGGTTCTCCTCGCACCTTGCATTGCATTTGTAACCTGTTTTTCTTTTGTTCAAACAAGAAAGTGTGCCTTTTGAATGGGGAAAGTGCACATTCCTCTGAGCATTTTTCAAAAGTGTGCACTTTTCCTCCCATTGACTTCTTTCTCTCTCTCTCTCTCTCTCTCTCTCTTTTTAAAGGCACTTTTTACAGGGTGCATTTCCCCCTGCCGAATATGCATTTTTCTAACGCGAGTGCAATTTCAGCAATGTGCAAACGTTTCCCGAAAAGGTGTTCCCATTTGCATTCAGGACTGTGAAAGGGGCGAGTTCTGATGATTTGAAAACTGAAATTATTGTACACCCCTAGTTCTGTCTTGGTTTGGTCCTGGCTTGGTCCCTGAGTAGGAGGCAAAGAGTAGGAGGGATTCCAGGAGCAAAATCCAGGGGTCTGTAGCACAGGGGGCCCATTGAACATCGGTAGTTCAGGATCTTCATCTGAGGGTGAGTCATCCTGGCTCAGGTCCTGGTCTCACAGAGAGAGAGAGGGAGAGAGAGACTGCCTCCCCATTTTCTCTCCTGTCGGGTCACCCCACAGGCCTCCCTAACCCCTCCCATTGTCCTTTGCAGCCCTCGCTACCTCAGCCACAGTCTCCTCACTTCCTTTTCCCATCCCGTTGGGTCATCCCTAGCCTTCAGCTGGTGGACCTTCTACCATCCCCAAGCCTCCTGCAAGGGGGTCCGTCCCTTGCTTCCCTCCTTTTGGTGTGTGTGTGTGTGTGTGTGTGTGTGTGTGTGTCTGAGAGTGGTTCAAAGTGAAGCACTGGCCTCCAGTCACCCAGAATCTTTACTTCCTAAGTATGTCTCTGGGTGCATGTGGGACCTGGGGGGGAGGGGGGAATGATTAGATGATTATATCACATGTATCAGCAGGGAACATTGCAGACACAGGGTGAGGTGTCTGTGTGCACCATGGCCTGTCCCCACAGTACTGCAGTAGACTAGACAGTAAGGTGAACCACTATTCTCAGTTTTTAAGGCAGCTTCCTATGTTTGGGGAAATATTGCCCCAGTCAATAAAGCCCCAAAGAAATTTGTTTTAGAGAGCCCTGTTCTTCCTCCCCACCATTCCTCCTCCTTATTATGGCAGTCTCTGATGTCACAGAGGAAAAGTTGAGCATTAGGTGAGCAAAAAAACCCGACCCTCCATCAGAACAACTGAGACCATTTTAATTGTATGCTGCTCAGACACCACTACTGCCAGTTATGATGCTGGACAGGATCTAAATTATTTGTTTGGGTTGTTTTTCTGTTAACCAGAATAATACATCTGTACATTCCAAAATTTTCAATTTCTGCATCGTACAATCTCAAAGATGTGATGAAGAGACTGGGCGTGACGGATGTCTTTAATCGCTATACAGCAAATCTCTCTGGAATTACTAGAAAACGCAAACTGGAAGTTTCCAAAGTAAGTATGTGAGTAGGGTTGGGGTTAAAGATTGCCATGCCAGTCTGGAATTCCTTGAGATGGCAATCTGAAGGTTTCCAAAGTAAGTGTGGGACTGGGATTGCTACTCAGAATTGCCACGCATTTCCCCCTTTATTCAAATAATTCTTAACATTTCATGAGGGCACAATCAGACTTTTTAATAAAGGAATTTACACGGTTATCCTCAAGCACTGTCTGGAACAAGCAATTATACAAGAATTCAAGGATTATAGACACTGTATGTTATAGACAAAGATGTGTCCTGTAACAAAACCCTATCAGGAGCCATGGTGGCCAGTGAAGTGTTTTGCGATTAAGAAACATGAGGGTGAACCGGGGGTGCGGGGGGGGGGGAGATCCCCACATGACTTTCCTGTAAACTTCAGGTAGCGGCACTGCAGGACCAACCAGTTAGGAAATGTGCGGTGCTTGTGCGGTGCTGCCCAAGAAGCCCCTTGGATCTACCAGCCTAAAATTATAGTTTAGCTCAGGAAGCCACCAGGAGAGACTGAGAGAACTGGGCATGCTTAGCCTTCAGAAGAGGAGACTGAGGGGAGATATGGCAGCACTCTTCCAGTACTTGAAGGGTTGTCACACAGAGGAGGGCCAGGATCTCTTCTTGATCATCCCAGTTTGCAGGACACGGAATAATGGGCTCAAGCTACAGGAACCCAGATTCCACCTGAACATCAGGAAAAAATTCCTGACTGTTAGAGCAATAAGACAATGGAACCAACTACCTAGGGAGAAGGTGGGCTCTCCCAGTCTGGAGGCATTCAAGGTGAACCTGGATGGCCATCTGTCAGGGATGCTTTGACCTGGATTCCTGCATTGAGCAGCGGGTTGGACTCGATGGCCTTGTAGCCCCCTTCTAACTCTACTTTTCTATGATGCTATGACCACCACCAGTCCTTGACTGTCCCTATTAGGGAACTGCTTCACTGACTGCTACTTGTGGGGACTGACAGCTGCAGTTTCTATCAAGCCACCCGTCACAGTCACCCCACACAGTAGTCCTGCATGACACCTACAGTTTCATGAAGATTTGTGGATTTGACAGTTTTAGAATCAAAAGAAAGGGCTCACCCCAGGGCTTGCCAGGTTATTTTGCACCTGAGGCAGACAATCCCACAGGCGCCTCTCCTAGGCAGGGGAGGCTGGTGACTCCAATGTCAGTGGGGCTCCTTATCCATTGCATCCTTTTGTTGGCGCTTTACAGGAGCTCTCCATGGTGCTCCATGTTGGTGAACCCATTTTGAGGGTGGAGTTCAGCTCCATGGATAGCTCCTATAAAGCTCCAAATAAAACCTGCAGTGGATAAGGAACCCCGCTGACAGAGGAGTCACCAGCCTCCCCAGCTCCTAGGGTATAAAAATACAATAATAATAAATGAAATAACTAACAATCTGCTGCCCTTTCAAGACACCAAAGCCCTAAATTGACTGCCTGAGGTGGCCTCCTCCTCCTCCTCCTCCTCCTCCTCCTCCTCCTCCTCCTGCCTAAGGCTGGCCATGGCTGAGGCTTTTTCACCAGCTGGAGAGCAGTGGAAAAAAAACGCTTCTTACATCTACTACATATTGAGCATCTTGAAACATCCTTGAGCAGGGGTGCAGGGCCTTTACTGTGGCCTCCCAACCACCAGCTGTACTCTCAATCCCAGGGGAGGCAACAACAACAAAAAGCAAAAGCAGGCCTATCTCTTTGTTATATTGAGACAATAAAATGTTGTTCTTTCCCTGCAGGCTATACATCAGGCTGTGTTGGATGTTAATGAGAATGGCACTGAGGCAACAGCAGTCACTGTTATAGAGATAAAAACAATGAGTTCCGAGTCCTCTTTCTTTGTCCCTATTGTCAAGTTCAACAGACCCTTCCTGCTTTTACTTATGCATAAGCCAACACAAAGCATCCTCTTCCTGGGGAAAATTGCGAACCCAACTAAAAAAATGAATCGAGGATAATGAGCTAGAATTGCACGACCTTTGTGTGTGATTTCTTAAATAAAAGAATGAATATTTCCCTCCACACTGCACTTCTGCTGGCAGCATCAGCTTTGCCCAAGTAGTGCCCTAACCTGTTGGTCTGGGATGAATATCGCCCAGGGTAGCCAGGTGACCGGCCAGATGGGTGATTCATAAATGTAATAATAAATAAATATGACAATGACTGAGAAGTGTCTGCATAATAAAAATGAAACGTTAAAAAATGATAAGCCTAAGAGCATAAGAAGACCCCTGCTGGCTCAGCTTGCCTGAGTGTGGAAAGCTAAGCAGGGTCAAGCCTGGTTATTACTTGGATGGGAGACCCCTCCTCTAGTTTCCTGCACTGAGCAGGCGGTTGGACTCGATAGCCTTGTAGGCTCCTTCCAACTCTATGATCTATGGATCAGACGAAGGATCCATCTAGTCCAGCATTCTGTTCACACAGTGGCAAAGCAGCTGCTCGTGGGAAACCCACAAGTAGGGCATGAGTTGTGATCCCCAGGGATGGGGACTCGGACTCGGGGACTCGACTCGTGAGTCAGACTGAGTCCCCCCTCTGACTCGACTCGGACTCGAGTCCCAATATTTTTAATGGGACTCGAGACTCAACTCGGGACTAGAGACCAAGGACTCTTCAACATCCCTGGGCTGTGCCAGAAGGAGTGGAGAGGAGCGTGATTGCCGGTGAAGAGCGCATGGAAGCGAGGTGTGCCGCTGCTCGGCCACTATGGACGGCTACCAGGAGTGCAGCCCCAACAGTGTGTCAAGATTTATTTTGATTGATGTGTTGCGTACTTGGGAGAGGCAGAAGAAGAACCTGAGATTACTCTGTGTGGCTGCTCCGAGTGTTTCTGGTTCCAGCAAGTTCATCACCAGTGGAGCGGGTGTTCAGTGAGGGTGGAATTGTGATGAGACCTCACTGTTCCAGAATGCGGGCCAAAGATTTAGAAAAAATCATGTTCCTCAAATGCAACATGGATACGTTTTAGGAAGTACAGCAAGTTTATTTTTTAAAATCGTTTTTCTAAAATGCAACCTTTCAGACATTTTGGGTTTGGCTGCCTCTGCCTGCCTGTCTGGGGTTCCCAGCCTCCTCTGCCTGCCTGGTCTCTTCTTGACCAGTTCAACAGTTGAATTGTCCAAGACAAAGGCCTCTGCCTGCCTGCTTTGGGGTTCCCTGCCTCCTCTGCCTGCCTGGTTATATTGGGTTTTTCTGCATGGTCTGTTCTTGCCAAAATCAGTTGCAGAGTTTTGAAATAAAAAGGCACACTTGTGCCTAGAATTTATTTAAACCACACATCTGAAGTAGCCTTATTTTGTTGGGAAAACCCCCCATTGATTTTAATAGGGACTCGTGGAGTCAGCTTTGGGAGTGACTCGTGACTCGTGAGTCACCATTTTGGACCAAGGACTTGGACTCGAGACTTGGGTCCAAAGACTCGTGACTTGACTCGTGACTCGAGACCAAGGACTCTTCAACATCCCTGGTGATCCCCAGAAATGGATGGATTAACTTCCTATGCCACCATTCAAAATCTGCAACACATTTCTGCCTCTTTGCAGGAGCTCACTACTTCATTGGTAATATTGCTATATGCCTGCTCGAAAGTAAGGTGGCCATGTGTTCTTCTCAGAGGACAACCGTATAAGTTTGACGGGCTGTCAGAAGACAGTACTTTATTTGACAGTATCTGCTATTTGAAGGGCTGTCCAGTCCAAGTCTGATTGAAAGATCAAGAACCCTATTAAGGGAGAACAGCCAGGGCCTTGAAGTTGCCCCATCAGCACTTAGCACCTGAACAGCAGACGGAGCAGGCACACAGGTCACCCGATCAGACCCTTCCTGGCTAGGGTGAGATGTATTGCATCTCTTTTTAAATTATAGTAATCATTTCTAAATTTGCATCTATCTATCTACATCAGTGTTCTCCAACCTTGGGTCCCCAGATGTTTTTGGCCTACAACTCCCAGCATGCCCCAGCCAGCTATGCTGGCTGGGGCATGCTGGGAGTTGTAGGCCAAAAGCATCTGGGGACCCAAGGTTGGAGAACGCTGATCTACATTATCATAAGCAAATTCCATGCACATTGGTGTCCTCATTCTGGCAACGCATACACGGCCACTCTTTTCGTAAAACATCACGCCCAAAAGCATTTGGGGAATGGAACATTTGAAAAACGAAGATAAGTGGTACATTAGGCTGCTGACTGGACTGAATTTCTGAAAAGAGAGCTGTTGGGGCTCCTACCTACCTGTGTGGAAGCCACACACTCTAATTCCCACTCTCGTTCCAAATGTTTACGGTGGGTTGTTCTTACTCAGGTCCGGACCAGCCACCCCCCCCCCTTTATTAAACTATCAAACAGGGAGGGTCGGACTTAACACTTTATGCTAAAGTGAGCATGCATGGGGGAGAACAAAACTTGCTCCCTTCCCTGCCTTAGCTTGCTATGCTCTGCCATTTTAAGCCAATTCCCCCCTCCCCAGCCGGCTCCAGTACCGGAATTGAACCAGTAGGGAGAAAGGGGGGGAAGCTTGGAAGCTTTCAATTAGGGCACAAATGGGATGGAAAGGAACTTGAAGACTTTCCCATCGTGTTTCACAAGGGGAGGAGTCTCTACAGCTGCAAGGCAGGTTTGTGACCCAGCGCTGCTGCTGGTACTGCCTGGCTGGGGGTCGGACCCTCCGGTGGGGCTTCTGCGCTGCCTCCTTGCAGACCCAGGCCCAGCAACCTGCCACCCCACTCCCAGCGGCAACAACTCTGGGGGTTGGGGCGGGGCTGCTTGCTCCAATTGGTGTCTGCTGGATTGCCTGCTCCACGTGCCGTGGGAGGTGAAGGCCACATCACCAGAAATGTGTCTTTCAAAGGAGCGGGGAGGTGATGGGAGTCCGGGGGCAGCCATCACGGTTATACAGGGCAGAGGGAGATAGGGAGAGGGGAGACAGCCGCACCATAAGAGGAGAGGGAACAACTATAGGGTGCTGGCTGTCCCTATATCGTCCCCCGACTCAAATAGCCTGGATGGCCCTGGCAACAAGCCCCCTGGGTTGAAGCTGCTGCAGATGGATGCCAGGTCGGTGAGTGGGAAAACAACTGCTATCCAGAACTTGATCCTGGATGAGCATGCCGACCAAGCCTGTATTACAGAGACCTGGTTGGATGAAGCTGGGTGTGTGTGTTAATCTCTCTCAGCTCTGCCCTCCAGGGTTCTCTATCCAGCAGCAGGCAAGACCTGGGGGGCGGGGAGGTGGGGCGGCAGTGGTCTATCGGGATTCTAGCCCCCTGACCAGGTGCCCCATCCCACAGTCTGCAGGGTTCGAGTGTGTGTATCTGAAGGTGGGTGCCCGGGACAGAACAGGGATTCTGTTGGTGAACCGTCCACCCTGCTGCTCAACAGTCTCTCTTCCTGAGTTATCTGGGGTAGTCTCGAGGTTGGTGTTGGAGACCCCTCAGCCTGTTGTGCTGGGGGATTTCAACATCCATGCTGAGGCTGCCCTGTCAGGGGTGGCTCAGGACTTCATGCCCGCCATGACAACCATGGGGCTGTCCCAACTGGTATCTGGCCCCACCCATGTTGCCGATTAAGATGGTCCGTCCCAGGAGGCTGATGGATCCGAATGGTTTCCTGATGGCTCTTGGGGATTTTCCAGTTGCCTCCGCAGGTGATTCTGTCGAAGCCCTGGCCAGTCTCTGGAACAGAGAAATGACCTGGGTGGTGGACACAATCGCTCCTGAGCATCCTCTCTCACGAAGTGGAGCCACACCGGCACCCTGGTTTTCTAGGGAGCTGGCCTGGCAGCAATGAAACAAGTGAGACGGCGACTAGAGCAACGTTGGCAGAAAACTCAGCGCGAATCCAAGTGAACACAGGCAAAGACTGCAATGCAGAGGCCGTCTTTATGTAGGGCTTCCAGCAGCTCCCAGCTGGGCTGCAATAGCAGACCTGGGACAGCTGAAGGCCTAGGGCAGGATCCTGCGAAGCCAGCAGGAAGCTAGGCTGCTGTCCAGGCAGAGGCCACTAGATGGAGCTGTGGTGCTGTGCTGGCAGAGCAGATCCTGACATTTATTTATTTATTTATTTCATTTTTATACCGCCCAATAGCCGAAGCTCTCTGGGCGGTTTACAACAATTAACAAGACAGTCCCTGCCTACAGGCTTACAATCTAAAAAGACACAACACACAAGGAAAAAGGAATGGGGAGGACATTTAACATATACATGAAGCTGTTGGGAGAGGTTGTCCGGAGTTTTGGGGGTTTGGTGTCACCAGTATGCTGATGACACCCAACTGATTGGGAGGGCAAGTAACATCCTTGTTATCTCTGATCAGAGATAGGAGATGACATGGGGATCCTTCTGTCCACTTCCTCCAAGGGTGAGGGGCTTGGGGCAGGCAGGGGCAAGCCAGATTGGGCAGTTCCTCCTGGCATTTTCCATATATATGCAGTATTTTGAGAGCTTGGGGGAGGTTAAAAAATGAAACAAATTGGGCTGAAACAGTTTTTTAAAAAAACAAAAATAACCTCAAGACTCCAAGGCTGATCCAAAGCCTCAGATAGCTATGTATGAGAAATCAGTTTTAGTTCATTTTTTAAATCAGGATTTACCCAGTTTGCACCTTTTAGACCGAAGACTGACTCAAATGCAATCTGCGGTCAAAGAGCTTGCAATGTGATTCACAGAACAAAAGCAATTGTTCTACATCATATGTACATTTGAAAACTGCACATGGAAATGTGTTCTTTTGAAAAATGCACACAAACATGGTTTAATCAATGGGAGAAGAATGCATACATTTGAAAGATGTGCACAATTGATGCATACATTTGGAGAAAAAAATATATATGCAGGAGAATACACAGAAATGTTCAAAAGAAAAAAAGCCCCAAAGATTGCAATCTGATAGGAACATGTAGTGGAACTCTTTCTTGTCTGGTCTGGAGGTTTACTGGAAAGATAAACAATGCTGCCTTTAGCAAACTAAGTACTTTATTGGTTAGTCTGATCAGAGGTAAATTCCTGGCACAGATACAAGGAAAGTACAAACTCAGAGATGCAGCTCTGGGGTTTTATTGGGGTGGGGAGCATATACTCATGCAAAGAAGGAATCTGTTCCTGGAAGAAACCAGTAACTTTATTTGGGGTATCTGGTCATACACACACACACACACACAATACGAGATCATCTGTTGTCAGCACAGGAACAATGCATGATTCATCTTTATAAGGGAGTGCTTCTGAATGATATGTTTACATAAACATGTTATCCTGACTTTTGCTCTACAGACATTCTGACTTAGACTCTTATCTTATTTTCAACAATCCTTCAGGTAATTTCTCTCTACATCTTTCACTGTACAGGGTGAGTGTTGAAAGGTGGCTACTTTCTCTAAAATTTCCACATCAAACACAAGATGGAATGCGTTTTGAGGTGGAATATGGAGAACCTCAACAAAACTGGGCTTGGCTTGTATGCACATCACTGGCCTCAGAGCCAGCCAACTGTGGCTCAGACCTCCTCAGGTCTAAGTCATCTCAGATTTCAAGGCAGTCATAATTTCAGACCCGAGCTTCTTTGTCTACAGATTTGGGGGGGGGGGGCTCAACACACGATGGCCCTGTTTATACACACATACCAAGCTTAATAAGCTGAGTCATGCATAGGCCATGTGCCTGAGCACGCCATCCAACACATTGGGGAGGGCAGATATAAAGGCAGAAAGCCGGCCCAGTAGCGATGTGGGGAGCTATCCAGTGTCAAATATATGACTGTCTGCCTGTTGAACAAAAGTTGTGGGTGAGGACTTGCTGGAATGGACTTCTGGCTCTTGGGTTTCTTCCCTTGAGGCCAATGTAGAAATGAGAAAGGCAGAGAGGTTGGTGGATGAGGCTGTTGGGGATGTGACAACAGTGGCCCACTCCCACAGTGGCATCTTCTATGCTAAATGTTTCAAGTGCACAATTTTTCTAATGAACACACCTTGCAAATGTGCTTGCAAGCTCAGGACTATACGAGCTTTGTCCCAAAAAATGTGCTCATGTTTGGGCAAGTTCTGGTCAAAAACAAATCAAAACAACGTTCTTATACATCCCTATGTAACATCTTTTGTAAACTCACTGCGAGTATTCCAGTGACAGAAGAAGTCTCATATCAGATTGAATCTCAGATCCAGTAATGTCCTTCACTGCCAAACTCATTATGCCTGGAGTACATATGGCGGCGGGGGGGGGGGAGCCAATGGGAAAGCAGCCATGACTCTGCTTCACCACTGAGAGCTTGGGTTGAGCAGAAGGAGGATGTCATGTGTGGATCTTAACCCCCTCCCCATCACATCTCTCCTAGGACTAGGTGGAGGATTGTGTGTGGCTAGCCCAGTGTTCTCCAACCTTGGGTCCCCAGATGTTTTTGGCCTACAACTCCCAGCATGCCCCAGCCAAAAACATCTGGGGACCCAAGGTTGGAGAACACTGGGCTAGCAGCTGGGACAGGCAGGACATGCTCCAACCCTGATAGCCAGAGGAGCGCACCACAAAATGTTTGTCAGTTTTGAAGCAGTGTGATAGCAGAAATACTCTTATTTTATAAAAGTTATCCCTCACCTTAACCTTTAACCTCAAGCAAATCCTCCACTGCACCAAAGCAAATGTCAGACTGCGATGAGGAAGAAATGCAATTTGGCTCTATGCCCATGGGAGCTGGTTGAAATTAAGAAGAGCTTGACTGGATAAGAGTGTGGGGAGGGAAAGCAGAGAAGAAGTTACTGCAAGCTGGACGGGCAGGTTTGGCTTCATAAGCAACAGAGAATGTGCAGGAGGGGGGAGAGGAGGACAGACAGTCCTCAACCTTCTTCTGATGAGCTGGCAGGGATGTTGAAGAGTCCTTGGTCTCGAGTCATGAGTCGAGTCACGAGTTTTTGAACCCAAGTCTTGAGTCCGAGTCCGAGTCCTTGGTCCAAAATGGTGACTCACGAGTCCCGAGTCACTCCCAAAGCTGACTCCATGAGTCCCTATTAAAATCAATGGGGTTTTTTTCCCAACAAAATAAGGCTACTTCAGATGTGTGGCTTAAATAAATTCTAGGCACAAGTGTACCTTTTTATCTCAAAACTCTGCCACTGATTTTGGCAAGAACAGACCAGGCAGACAAACCCAAAATAGCCAGACAGCCAGAGGAGGCAGGGAACCCCAAAACAGGCAGGCAGAGGCAGCCAAACCCAAAATGTCTGAAAGGTTGCATTTTAGGAAAATGATTTTAAAAAATAAACTTGCTGTAATTCCTAAAACCTATCCATGTTGCATTTGAGGAACACAATTTTGGAACATGAGTCCTTGGTCTCGAGTCCCGAGTCGAGTCTCGAGGCCCATTAAAAATATTGGGACTCGAGTCTGACTTGAGTCAGAGGGGGGACTCAGTCCAACTCACGAGTCGAGTCCGAGTCCCCATCCCTGCGAGCTGGGGCTCCTAGATCCAAGTACACAGAGCTGGAGTGGTTTCAAGCTCATCCCCTGATTTAAGAGGGGGCCAAGAACACGCTGAGGGGTTGGATCTCGACAACAGCCTGCCTTACACAGTGCATTGCTTATTCTATATGTTTAAAATAGAGCTGTGGGCAAATTCTCCACCCTGATTTTGGGCAGATCCGGGGGGGGGGGTATTTCATTGGATTTCTCGAGTGGGAGGAGAAATTCTACAACAGTTTCTCAGGGGTGGGACTCACCATTGGAAGGAGCAGTAGCAGCACAGCTTCTTTCTTTTTTCCTAAGGATCCCACACACCCCATTGCACCAGCTTGGGGAGAGCTACCCTATTTTGCAGCATACTAGGTATTCTGTAACTCAGTTGCTAAGTATTTTGCAACTGAATAAATATGTGTGGGTAGCTGAGCTGCCTATATTACACCATTGTTTGTTCTGCTTTTTCTGGCTGTTAAATAATTTGGCCCTGACTAAACTATTGCTTTTTCCTTTGAAGAGATTTTATACTTTTCAAAGGCTTATGTTCAATTATGGAAGGTTTGGGGATACCTGCCTTTGTTCCTCCTTGCTGAAACCCACAAAATACCAATTTAGTTTGATTGCTTAGTGGAGTGATGAAGACAGTCAATGGCCCCAATTCAGTTAAGCTTAGTTGTGACAAATTCATGGAGGACAGGTCTATCTATGGCTATTTCACATGATGGGCTATAAGGTTCCTCTACATTTTCCAAGGCAGTATGCCACTGAATACCGGTTGCTGGGAAGCAGCAACAAAAGGGAGCTGCTGCCCCTCAGGTCTTGCTTGTGGGCTTCCCAGCAGAATCTGGTTGCCCAATGTGGGAAGAGACTGCTGGACCAGCTAAGCCTTTGGTCTGATCGTATTTCACAAGCCCCCCTCCATTTTCCAAGGTCCTTTCGCTCTGGACTCATTTTAAGGGGTTCTTTCTTCCCTACTCCCCGCCACAAGGATGAGTGTAACAATTTAGGGATCACCAAAAGAAGGAAATACATCATCAAAAAAGAGGACAACAGAGGACAGCAATTTGCGTAACATTTGTGTAAACTTCCACCATTCTTTGTTGTGAACCGCACAGAGCAGTTCGGCTATAGAAATGGAATGAATGAATGAATGTTATGCCCTATACTTGGGGGAGGTGGAGGTCAAGCAATGGGGCAATGGAAAACTAAGGTGGCCATGTGTCTTATTTTACAGATGACAGTCCTCAATTTGAAGGCATCCTCTACTTGAAGGGCTGCCCTGTCCAGGTAAAGAAACCTAAGAAGGGAAAGCAGGGCCTTTGAAGTTGCCCATCAATAGCTAGGACCTGGGCAAGCAGATTGAGCAGCCACACAGGTCTTCCCTTCAATTGTGAGATGCATTGTATTTCTATTTCAATTAGAGTCACTGCCTCTAAATTTGCGCACGCACGCACGCGCACACACACACACACACGCACGCGCACACACACGCACACAGAGAGAAATCAGCATATGCCAATTTTACAAAAAATCTCCTCTTTTTGGTGCTGCTGCATTTCCTCTTTTTTGGCTCTGCTTAAGTGACCACGCTATGTCCTACATTCTGTGTTAGGAAATACATCTGTAATTAGGAAATAGGTATGTAATTATTTGTGAAGGCCTTCACTGTACCCAAGGTCATAAAATTCATTCCTGCACTTTTCGTTTGACCATGCCTATGTTGCAAAAGCTATTTGCTCTTGTCAATGTTTGGACAATAAAATAAATACATTAGAACAGTCCTGGTTCATGTTGAAGCAGACACTCAATGTTCACAGTGCAGTTTGATGGCTACTGTATAAATAGCCCAATGTAGAGAATTAGAGACCTGTTTAAATACAGGAAGATTCTGAGCAATTACTGTAAGAATTCATGTCCTTTATGGGTTTTTTAAGTTGTATTCAATTTATTTGATAATACTACTTCATTTCATGATAATACCACTTCACCTTTACATCTGTCCAGTACATTGATAGGTGACATCTCCTATTATTAGAGCAAGAGTAGCAATACTCGTGAGCTGTATTACAGTACTGTGAATTGTGCATAAATATATCCTATGGAGTGATCCTATGGCCCATAGACAGCATCTAGGGGGTCATAGGATAAATTGGATTCGCAGATCCGAGGTCGTAGACAGTATATGCTTTTTCACCTGATGGTGCTCCCTTCCTTTTTCACACAAGATTATGAAGAAATCATTTCTTAAGGTGACAGGCTCTCATTTCTCCTGCTTATGTGTACACACATGCTCTCTTTAGCAATTAGTACAAAACTTTGAACTTTTGGAAAGTTTTGTCAACAACACCCCCAACACTGTAGCTTTCCGAGTGGGGAAGGATTGTGCCCTCAATGCTCGTAAGCCCTGAACCCGGAGGCTTCTGAGCATCGAATGCAGAGCGGAAGGAGTGTCAGATGCAGCCTCCGCCTCCCCGCACCTCCCGCTCCACATTTCAGCTCAGCGGATGTTTTCAGCTGAGGCGCTTCGGGGGGGGTTGGGGAGGAGACTCGGGCCACCAGGATACAAGCTATCCTGGTGGCCCTCTAGCCTCCTCCTCTCCCCCTCCGAAGCGCCTCTCCTGAAAACATCCGCCGAGCTGAAAAGTGGAGGCTGCGTCTGACACTCCTTCCGCTCTGCATTGGATGCTCAGAAGCCTCCAAGTTCAGGGCTTATGAGCATTGAGGGCACAATCCTTCCCCACCAGGAAAGCTACAGGTGTTTGGGGTGTTGACAAAACTTTCCAAAAGTTCAAAGTTTTGTACTAATTGCTAAAGAGAGCATGTGTGTACACATAAGCAGGAGAAATGAGAGCCTGCCACCTTAAGAAATGATTTCTTCATAATCTTGTGTGAAAAAGGAAGGGAGCACCATCAGGGGAAAACGCATATACTACAGACTGAGTTTACTGATAATTTAAAACTGTTTCAGCGTGAGTCCACTGAAAAGAAAATGGAATTGTATGAACTACCATAAATCATGGAAATACAATAATGGCCCTGGGATCTTATCACACCATATATAGCCTGTGGCACCTCTAAAACACTGTATACAATTTAATGTTTATTAGTGCCAAGAAGTGACAAATGGCAGTCTGGTTTGTGGTGCTTACTCAGAAGACGATGCACAGCAGAAATCCCCCTTTGCCATTTAAATCACCCAAGGAGCTTGAGGTAAGCTTGTAGCATCAACAAATCAGTGGAAGTTGAGGCAGCCACATACCAAGAACTTACTGTGGCGTAACCCCACAATTCAGTTCCCTGGTGTATGTCTGCATTAGTATGTTTAGTGAGTATAGAATGTTGAACTGAGTGGGTGTGGTTTGTGATGTCTTGGAAAGGGTGGGGGGAGGAGTATATAAGGAGTGTTTGAGTTTGTTGAGTGTAGAGTGTGTTATGGGAGAGTGGAGTGTGGGGAGAGTTGGGAGTTAGGTTGGTTGGATTATTCGTGTCTTGTCTGTCAGGAGTTTTGAGAGAAATCAGTGCTTGTCTGAGGAGTGAAAGTATTTAGAATTATAGGGCCTCAGCTCTCCCTCTCTGAATAAGCCAGGTGGAATGGAGGCCAATGGAAGCAATCCCCACAGGGAAGATACCAATTTGCATGGCCTTCACAACCCAGAAGAAAGAAACAAGCCACAAAAGTTGAGTGGACTAGGGCTACAACTTTATTTAATTTTTACAACTGCAACAGGAAACTAACAGCTGTGTAGGGAGCAGCTGAGGCCTGGGTCACCTTACCACACCACCTCCTCAGCTACATAATTTTCCATGACCCCAGCCCATGCTGAGGCACAAGAAGTCCCTTGCCCACTTCTTCCCAGCCACCCTTTGGTTGAGGAATACCCTCCTGACATGCTCTCCCCACAAGCCCCAGCATTTTGGTGTACTCTAACAGACCCTCAAAGAGGATCCATTCCCTGTCTGTGTCCTGCTATGGCTGGATCAGGGTCAGTGCTAGGGTAAACAAATGTGCAAGTCCAATAGTAAGTTAGTACACAGGCAAAGGTCAAGCATGGTTTACTCATTCCCTCAAGAGGGACATTCAAACAAGAGAAGTCAGTAAACAGGCAAGGGTCAGAGCACAGTGTTAACCAGTCGAGGAGGAGAGTTCCAAGAGGTTCCATAATCAAGGTCAATGCACAGGTTAGCAGTCCAACACAAACACAATCCAAGGAACAGTTAATTAAGGGTCCAAAGGTCAGCAGAACAGAGATCAGTCACAAAGCAAGGTCACGGCAACAACAATACAAGGCAGAGCTAGTAGAAAGACATTGTTTCTAGCAGCCAGTCAGTCTCAACTGATGGTTTCTGTAGCCTGATGTCCCAGAGCCCCACTGCAGTTCATCACAGGCCCTCTGGCAAAAAAAAAGTCCTACCCATGAGGCGGGCCTTGCTCCCAAGGAGGTTTTTGCTCTTGAGGAGTCTTTTTCTGTAAGCAGCTACTCCTTCACCTGGCCACAGTTTTAGCCTGTACCTTCAGCTGCTGGCATTCTCAGGGACTGGATATTGGCTCAGCAACCCCTCAGAAGCCAAACTTTCCACCTTTTGAGGGGGAAGATATGAAGCCATCTCTCCCGAGGGCCCAGGAGGTTCTTGGTCAAGCTCAGGGTCCCCTGAAATGGTGTGTTCCCTGGAAACATCTGGCTCAGATCATCCTCTGATGAGGATTCCTCCAGGGGGGCATGAGAGACTGTGGGTCCCACAGACAAGTCTAGGAAATATTCCTTCACCATAAACTTGTCTGAGGACTGTTATTCAGGCCCCTTTTGGATTCATGTGCAGGGAACAAAGGGCTTATAAGGAAGCCATGGCATGGAATCGGGGTAAAACTTTGGTTCACAAGCAGGCTGTCTATCCTAAAGGGCAGAACATTTTTTTTACTGTCTGGAGTCTGAGATACAGACAGTTACGATGACAACACTGTGGTCAAGCCATGGAACGATGGACCAGTATGAGAAGTTACAATGTTTCTTACTGCTCATAGCCAGTAGCTCCATGAGCTCAGAGTGTTCCCATGTACCTTGATAAGGCCTAAGGTAACATCAGTTGCCTAAAACTAAGGGAAAGGACTGTTTTTGCAGGTTTCTGCCCACCCAATATATCTTTCACCAATGCAGAACCAAATTTCTAGCTGGCAACTAGGAAGAAGGAAAAAGGCCAATCAGAAGGCAGTAAAGTTTAGTTGATCAAAAAGTGATGGCACCGTAGAAGACGAACTCTGTTGACTTGTTTCTTTTGTTTTTTGTTTTGTTTTTTCTTCCTTTTTTTGCTAACACATTTTTTTCTAGTTTTGCTCCAGTTTTTGCTAACACATTTTTTGCTAGTTTTGGAGCTTTGGAGGACCATAGAGTGCATGTTTGCCTCTTTTTTTTGATAAAATTGTGGATTTCTTACTTTGACCATGTCCCTTCTTCAATTTTTAAGGCTACAGCTGGCCATCATTTCTGAACAAGCTTTTGGGGGTTGGATGTTTGGCTCTTGAATAACTTGGAACACATTGTTTCCCCCACTATTTTATTTTACTCACTGGTGAGGCTTAGACAGACTTCACCACCCTTTTCCATTTTAAAACATTTTCTTCACTACCTACCTGGATTATTTTGCTGGGTCCTACACCTTGAACTCTGGGAAAGGTCTCCTCTGATCTTCAGTTGGGTCCACAGGAGCCTGTTCCTCAGATCTCTGCCTAGACTAAGTAGCTATATATTCCTTTTCATTTTCCCTTCCTTTTTCCTAAAGCTTTTGGAATATACTGTTATATAGTTGAAAGCTTTAAGAATTGTATTTAACTAGTTGGATCTTAAGTAGAGCTAAGTAACAGTTCCAGCTGCTGCTAGTTTGGCCTAATATAACTTTTGTATGTCATAACTATTTCATTTGATGCTCTAATACAGTTTTCCTAATACTGTTTTTCTGTTAGGCCTCAGAAAGAGTAAAACTATAGTCTGCTTTGCATGATGTAATTTCTTGCATGTAACAGTCACACTGCTTTGTGGTTACAACTGTATTTTCTCTGTAATCCTTATATGTTCCACATTTTACTACAGCATGTGATGCTCTTTTCCATTTACTTTTTTCTATAAATCATTCATATCTTAATACTTCCTGTGTGGCATGTTTTTATTTTTCATAATGTAAAGGGCATTTACTATTTTTCTGCTTGAGTTTTAGAAAATATTTTTGTCTAATATATTAAACTTATGAATAGCCTTGAGTCAGCTCTGATTTCACTCTCTTGCTACAAAGTCAGAATGTCATTTTCAAGGAAGCTTACCGTGATTGACCTGCTGCGATCATTTCTCACACTGCCCTGCTGTTGCGAGGAATTGCTGTGAATTCACCAGTGAAGGTTCCTGGGGCAACAATGGTGGCGGCGGCGGCGGCAGCAGCAAAGGCAGTGAAAGAAAGCAGTGGAGGCAGGTTGCACAAATGGCCAATAGGGGCTGCAGGCAGCCTCTGGCCCACATGTTGCCCACTCCCATTTTAGGAGGAGCTCATGACATGAGTATAATTCCCAATGTACAGATGGGGAACTGAGGCTGAGAGAGAGTGGCTTTCTCAAGGTCAACAATGGTTAAACAGAGTTTTGAACCATGGATGCCATCGATGTGTGTGATGTCCACATGTATGCCTTACCCTAAGTCACTAGATGTGCATATGTTATGCAGCCAATCGTATAGCACAACTAAACTTCATATTAATTTTAACCCTTTTAACCACATATTTTCTCACTGTTTCTCATTACCAGCATCTGCAACCTATACTGCAGATGGGTGCAAACCATGGTGTGGATGTCTTGGGAGTGGAATCATTAAGACATAATCCCACGCTCCAGTATTCTTGATTGAATTTGATAATATGTCATGCAATAAGTTGAATTCTGGGGGGGGGGGGGACTGAACTTAAAATGTTGGGTGAAATTCTGGTGAAACAGTCATAAAGTCATGCAACTTTATTAAGATATAAGAATAGAAAGACCTAATATTGCTTATAATAGAAAAATGGTTAGCGAAAACAGAGGATTAGACTGAGAGGGTTAGATTTTCTGGGTTATCTTTTTGATTTAGAAAAGGGCTAATATTGTTGTTTAGGGTTAAGTGGAAACCTCTACCACACTTTTTGTAGAATGTAGGAAAATAAAGACTGGTATATGTGTGAGTTGAATGAACTAGAAGAAAAATGTTGGACACTAGAAAAAAAAAGTGAGTGTTGTGTTGTTGTTTTTGTATCTATAGAGTAAGAGCAACTATTGTTACTTATATTTGCTGTGGAGAAGATCGGAAGTTCATTTTAATTTAGTCTGTTCTTTGTTGTGTGTTTTGTAATGTTTGTGTTTTAATTTTCTCAAATAAAATTAATTAATAAATAAAAGATAATATGTCATGCAATGCTTCTTCCATCTTGCTTTTATTTTGGCCTTCAGGAGCCAAGATACCCACAAGACTTTGAGTGGGAACAAGATACTTTACTACTATTTTATAGCAGTAAATTTTATAGCAAGTAAAAAATCCTTCTTTTTCTCTCTATTTTAATTCTCAGAATAATTGACAAGAAGAATGAACTTCACCTTCCATCTGTGCTTGATTTTGGTTGGCCTTCGTCATACCATCACTCATGGCCACCAGCACAAGTGTAGCCACTCTCAAGCTATATCACAGCACTGCTCAGTTTGTACTTGAATTATACAAGGAGCTTTCTTCAGCTTCACCTGGCAAGAATGTTCTCTTCTTGTGCTGCCTTCTCACTTCTGTCATTGGAGGCAAAATGGGCTACTGACATTCAGATTCTAGCAGGCCTTGTTAACCTGACATATATCCAGAGGAAGGACATGCATGAGGGATTGGATAACCTCTTCTCTGTGCTGACTCCCTCAGATAATGAGATCCAACTTGATATAGGACAGACCCTGGTTTTGAAGGATGATTTAACCATTGCAGAAGTTTTTGGATGCTGTCAATGACTCCTATGATGCAGAAGTGTTATCTGTGAAGTTCCAGGATACAAGAAAAGCTGAGAAATAGATCAAGTTCCAGGATCCAAGAGAAGCTGAGAAATAGATCGATGATTATGTAGAGAGTAAAACCCATGGGAAAATTGTGGACTTGGTCAAGGGTCTTGACCCAGAAACTGCATTGGTTATAGTTAACTACATATTCTTTAAAGGTAATCTATCAGGACCTGAGGGATGATACTTCTAACCCAAGAGACGTGCAAAGATGTGAACTGAGATGGAGCAAACCTCTCTTGTTCTTGGTGCACCTGGTGAAGCAGGGGTGAGATTGCCCACAATAGTCAGCCCATAATTTATTTATTTATTATATTTATACCCCGCCTTTTTTCCCTGAAAGGAACCCAAGGCGGCTTACATAATCCTCCTCCTCCTCTCCATGCTATCCTCACAGTCAGTCAGTCAGGCGATCACTCGTGACCGAGTAAGATTGTCTTCCAGGATAAATAAAATAAAAAGAAAGAAAATTTACAAAAAGGAGATTTTAAAAGGAGGAAAATTCTAAAGAAAATTGTGTAGACTCTAGCGATGGGTCCGTAAGTGACTGTGGAGGCCAATTCTAGATCCACACAGCTTCCCACAGTGAGGACACAGGTTACCAGATGGAAGATGGTCCTGTAAAGGATTTATTTGATGTGCTTTTCGCTTAGCACGTTTCTCCCTTTCACCTTGCACTCAAGCTTCTTCAAAGTCCGTGGATCCTTTGTGAAAGGCCAACCTCCAGTTAGATCGTTCATGGGCCAGAGCTTCCCAGTTTTTGATGTTTATATTGCATTTTTTTAGATTAGCCTTAAGAACATCTTTAAACCTCTTATATTGACCATCGGTATTCCGCTTTCCATCCTTGAGTTGGGAATAAAGTAACTGCTTTGGGAGACGGCAGTCAGGCATTCGAACAACATGACCGGTCCACTGAAGTTGGCGTTGAAGGATATCCTCACAACAACCCTGTGAGATAGGTTAGACTGAAAGTCCGTGACTGGCCCAAAGTCACCCAGTGAGCTAAGTAAATAATCTCTCATCTGAGTAAATTATTCCATTCATTGAGAGCTAGCCTTGTGATTTGGTTGCACAATGAAGCTAGCACATGACTACTTCACCAAGGACCTGGCTATATCTGATTCAACCCACATTTCACAGATGAGAGTTGGATCTTAGAACTATATGACATCTGTCATTTAGCTTATGGAATTTAGTTTAACAGATTTGAACTGCTTCAATGAAAACACCTACCTAGAATAAGATTGGGATAAAGGGCTTGTGACGGACAGCTGGGGTTCTACCTCTCCCTCCCTGCGAGTCCAGAGCCAATCACAGCGCTCAGAATGTTGGCAAGGGGGCAGAGAACTGTGAAAGGCAGTTTAACATTCATTCTGGTTTGGGGATGAGAATGGGAAACATCTAGTGACTGAATCAGAATCGGTAGTAGAGGCTGGAAGGGAACTCTGTGTAGAAAAGTTATCTCAGTGGCTCAGCCTGGACTTGAAATATTGTAACTGTTGTAAGATAGGCATTAGGCAAGAACCAGGTTCGCCAGACATAGAAAGGTAATCCATGTCAGTAGCAGTCCCCCCGACCCCTAACCAGTAAAGTGAATTTTGCCCCCATCCCTGGTCTCTGGCAACATACTGAATGTGCTCCTTCTAGACACAAGTACAAACGTGTGCATGTTCTAAAGGACGTGCATCCGCTAAAAGGGACCTTTTAACTTTGTCAATCGTGTGTCTTTGGCAAAGAAGAAAGCCCCCAAATTATCTACATACACACAAGCTTCAGAACAACATATCTTGCATTTATTGGTTACACGCACAAATTTAAAATGTATGCATTGACTTGGAGATAACTTGATAGAGCAATTGCAATTCTACAAGTATAATGAACCTTTGAGTCTGTAATGACAAATGGTTTATGAGGAAATTATTTGAATTTTCACAGAAGCTTGCTCTGTAATTAAAATTAGGCTGCAGACGTGCACTGAGTGATCACTTGTAGTAGGAAGAGTTTGTGGAGTTAGATGGAGGGGATTACGCAAGTAGAAGTCCCTAACACTTTGGGGTATTGAATCAGACCCTTGGTCTATCTAGCCAAGTATCCTCAACACTGACTGGCAGGAGCTCTCCAGGGCTTCAGGCAGGAGTTTTTCCAGACCTACTAGAGGTGCCTTCTGCAGGCAAAGCATGTGCTCTGCCACTGAACCTTGGTCCCTCCCAATGTTGCCAGTGGGTGCCTTGGCTTGCAGGCAGTATAATACACAAAGGGGATATCTATCTGAACATGCATTCATGTGGAGACCCATTTTGTATAATCTTTCTCCATTCTTTGCCTCACATGTTATGGTCTGTACTTGTGGGGAGGTCAAGCAATGGGTCCATGCACAACTAAGTTGGCCATGTGTCTTACTTTACAGATGTGAGTCCTCTATTTGAAAGGCTGTTAGAGGACAGCTCTTTTTTCCCTTTTCTCTTTTTTTAAGGCATCCTCTCTGTGAAGGCCTGTCTGGACCAGGTCTGGTTTATAGATAAAGAAATGTAAGAAGGGAAATCAGATAAAGAAATGTAAGAAGGGAAATCAGATAAAGAAATGTAAGAAGGGAAATCAGATAAAGAAATGTAAGAAGGGAAATCAGAAATCAGAGCCAGTGTGGTGTGGTGGTGAGAGTGTTGGACTGAGACTCGGGAGATCTGGGTTCTAGTCCCCGCTCGGCTATGAAACTCACTGGGTGACTTTGGGCCAGTCACTGACTCTCAGCCTAACCTACCTCACAGGGTTGTTGTGAGGATAAAATGGAGAGGAGGAGGAGGAGGATTATGTAAGCCGCCTTGGGTTCCTTGCAGGAAAAAAGGTGGGGTATAAATATAATAAAATAAATAAATAAAGCTTTGATGTTGCCTCTCAATAGCTAGCACCTAGACAAAGCAGATTGAGCAGGCACGGCTCACAATTATGACATGCATTGCATTTCCCCACAATTATGAGATGCCTTGAATTTCTATTTCAATTATAGTCATTACGTCTAAGTTTGCATCTCTAGATAAAAATCAAAATATGCAAATTATATTTGACCACCCTATAGCTTACATTGTATATTAGGAAATAGATAAGAAATTGCAAAATAGATATCTAATTATATTATTTGTAATGGCCTTCGCTGCACCCATGGCCATAAAATTCTTTGACCATGCCTGTGTTTCAAAACTTGGTCTTGTCAATGTTTGGACCTTAAAATAAACACAGTAGAGGAGTCCTGGTTAATGTTTAAGTGGACACTCCGTATTCACAGTGCAGTTTGATGGATATAAATAGCAGAACATAAAGCATTAGAGGCCTGTTGGAATCCAGGAAGATTCTATACAATTACTGTAAGTATTCATGTCTTTTTTCTTTTCTTTTCTCTCTCTCTCTCTCTCTCTCTCTCTCTCTGTGTTTAAGTGGTATTCAGTTTATTTGATTACCACTTCATTTTCATGTGGGAACCTTTACATCTGTCTAGGACTTTGATAAGTGACGTCTCCTATTATTAGAGCAATAATAGCAATCTATGTTACTGCACTCTGAATTCAACATAAATATATCTTAACTAGAGCTGTGTACAAATGACCTCTCAAAATTCTTGAAACTATTTATGGGCAGAGGCAATTTGTGGGCGGAGACAATTTCACCACATTTCTTCAGGGGGAGAAGAAATTCTCCAACGGTTTCCCACAGGGAGGGCTCACCATTGACAGGGGTTGTAGCACAGCTCCTCCCCCCCCCCCCCCCGGTTTTTGTTGCAAGTGGCAAGAGCATCAAATGTGTTGGCAGCCTTCTCAAGGTCCCATACCTGGCATCATTCCAGGGCATCGCTGTGGGGGAGAGGGAAGGTGGCCACCCCACCACCCAAAAAATAGTGACTAAAATTTGGAGAAAATTCTGCATGGTGCCTTTTTATTTCTAGGGGCATGAAAAAAGAAAAATCACAGAACATTTTTGAGAAAAATGTCTCCTGAGAAATTTTTGTCTCAGCTCAAGTTGTCATTCTTCAGGGTTCAGCATCTTGTCCAGGGTCTTCCTAACATTACATTTCTGACTAGTGATGGTGGATACATTTTGTCTCTAATGCAGATGCTTATAATACCACTATTCCCCCAAGTATATTTGTTTCAATAAGATGCTTCATTCATCTTATTTTCATTGGAGTGGGGGGGGGGAAGGTCCCATTCATGCCAATGGAAACTTTCCCTCCAATGCAAAGAGTAACCACAGAGGCCCAGTCAAAATTGGGATTGTTACAGGGTGGAAACCCGTTCCAAGAGGGGTGATGAATTCTGTCTATTAAACTGAAAGAACATTGGCACCTTCCCTATATTCTGTAGGAATGAGGGCTGCACAGGATCCCACCCTAATTCAGGAGTGGAGAAGACCACTGCCTTTCCCAGTCCTCACAAAGTAATACCACTGCTGACTTTAATAAAATATAAGAGAAATGGGAAAGGAGAGAACAAAAAATACCACAGTCACTGTTTAGCTCAGATGTTGCTGCAGCGGTTAAACTAACAGTCCTGGCAAGATTTGCCAGTGCATTTCAAACCCCTCTCCTCTGATGCAGCCAGGTTGAATGGCTGCTGCAGGAGGCAGTTCTGGGATACGATGAGCCAAATCTCAGTTGGTTCCAGGCCTGACCAACTGTGGGAGCCTCAGCTCTCCTTCTGAAGAAGTCAGTCAGAATGGCGCCTGATGGAAGCGATTCTGGCAGGGAAGATGCCAAATTGCATAGCCTTCACAACATGGAAGAAAGAGATGAGATACAAATGCTGGGTTAACTCGGGCCAGAACTTTATTTAAATTTTACAACTGTGATCTGCTGTGAGAACCTAACAGCTGTGTGGGGTAGCAGCTGAGGCAGGGGCTGCCTTGCCACACCTTCTCCTCAGCTGCATAATGGTGGGTGAGCCTCCAAGCACAAACAGTCTACTAACCACTTCCTCCCAATCACCCCTTGGTTGAGGGAGGCCCTCCTGATTCAATCATCTCCCCAAACCCAGGACTTTAGAGGTGTGTACTCTGGGTGAGCCTCAAAGGGGATCTTTTCCCTGTCTGTGGTTCCCACAGCCAAAAGAACACGTGTAGGAAAACTCCCTTCACCATAAAGTTGTTTCAAGGTGCTCCCCATGGTTGACTTGCTGCTTTTATTTCTCACACTGCCATGCTGTTGTGGTGGACCTATTTAGTTCAGCACCACCCTTCCCAATTGCCCCTGAGGTTCCCTCCAGGACCAGACTAGACTAGATGAAAAACTCTAGGAGCCAAGGCCCATACAGCCCCAGAAGTGACCAGCTAAGCCCTACACTGACCTAAATAGATTCAAAATGTTGGCAAGGGCCAAGTGAGGGTCATACTTAAATAGTCTCAGGCTCAACCCCGGACCAGCCATTGAACCAACTGCAGCTTTCCGTCCCGCCCCTCTCTAGGAGCAGGCACATTGCCCCTCCCCACTCCACACACCCTTTTCAGGCTCAGGGGAAAGGAAATGCTAAATATTATAAAATGGGTTTTACAGTTTATTACATTCTGAAATTTAAATCCCTAAACTCTGTCTCATGAGCCATACCAACAACCCATGCACACTTGAATATAATGTTTTAGGACAGGGGTGGGCAACTAGTGGGGTTGAGGGATCACATTGGACACCTCAGAACCCTGCAGCGGATGTACCCCTCCCTGGCTATTGCTGGAAGTGGCCACCACTGCCAAAATTGTAGCAGTTCCACTGAGAAACAAGTCATTTGGAGTGTGCCCTGTTTCTGAGCAGAATTGTACCCCCAAGAGCCCAACAAGTAGCAATTTGCCAATTTGGCAGGCTGCTGTTAGCCCGACTCTGCTGGAGGAAATATTGCACTCTTCCTGCACACCTAGTTCCCCCCAGTAGTGGTTCCCAGAGGAATGCTGGTGGTGGCGGCGGCAAGGACAGCTGAGCCATATGCTACCTGTGGCCCACATCTTGCCCACCCCCATTTTAGTAGGAGCTGCTGAGTATAATTCTCAATGTACAGAGGGGGAACAGAAATTAAAAGAGAGTGGTTTGCTCAGGGCCAAAAATGGTTAAAGACATTTGAATCCTGGATGCCATCAATGTATGTGATGTCCTCCACATGCATGCCTTGCCCAAAGTAGCTAGATGTACTATGCTGGGGATGGCTGCATAGCATATGTGCTCCAATACATGACCAACATGTACAACCTATAGTGCAGGTGGGTGCAAACCTTGGGGTTCATATCTGTACTGTGTTGGGAGTGGAATCATTAAGGCATAATCCCATGCTACATTATTCTTGATTGAAGTGTGACAGTATGTCATGCAATGTTACTTTCATCTTCCTTTCATGTTGGCCTTCAGGAGCCAAGATGCCCACAAGACTTTGAGTGGGAACAACAAGACATGTAACTATTATTTTATAGTAGTAAATGTTATAGCTTGGGACCACAATACTTGATGGAACACCTCTCCCAACCACAGTCTACCCAGACACTACGTTCAATATCCGGGGCCTTCCTCTGACTGCCACCTCTGAGGGAGGCTCAGAGGGCAGCAACAAGGGGTAGGGCCTTTTCTGTGGTAGCCCCTCAACTATGGAACAAGCTCCCCCCTGAGGCCCACATGGCACCGACCCTACTATCTTTTCAGTGCCTGGTTAAGACTGCCCTCTACATTGAGGCTTTTAACAACTAAATGGTACGTGGTCGGGTGGTAAATTCTTTTAGAGGTTGTGTTTTGTTAATTTGTTTTTAGTTTTCGTGATATTTTTAAAATTGGTTTAAATTTTTATAATTTTTCTATTGTTTTTTTATTGTACTCTATTGTACTTTTTAATTGATTGTTGTACACCACCCAGAGAGCTTCGGCTATTGGGCGGTATAGAAATTAAATAAATAAATAAATAGCAAGTAAACAAAAATCCTTCTCTTTCTCTTTATTTTAATTCACAGAATAATTGACAAGAAGAATGAACTCTGCCATCCATCTTTGTTTGATATTGCTTGGCCTTTGTACTGCCACCCATGGTCATCACATTGGTGATGAACACCATGCCACAAGTGAAGCCGCTCTCAAGCTATATCCCAGCACTACTCACTTTGCACTTGAATTGTACAAGGAACTCTCTTTGGCATCACCTGGCAAGAATGTTCTCTTCTCACCCCTCATTATCACTACTGCCTTCTCACTTCTGTCATTGGGGGCCAAATCTGCCACCCACACTCAGATGCTAGAAGGCCTTGGTTTTAACCTGACAAATATCCAAGATAATGAGATCCATGATGGACTTCATAACCTCTACACTGTGCTGACCCACTCAGATAATGAGATCCAACTTGATATAGGACAGGCTCTGTTTTTAAGAGATCAGCTAAAGCCATTGCAGAAGTTTTTGGATGATCTGCATACCTTCTATGAAGCAGAAGTGTTGACTGCAAAGTTCCAGGAACCAAAAGAAGCTGAGAAACAGATCAACGATTATGTAGAGAAGAAAACCCATGGGAAAATTGTGGACTTGGTCAAGGGTCTTGACCCAGAAACTGCATTGGTTATAGTTAACTACATATTCTTTAAAAGTAAGCTATCAGGGTCTGAGGGATGATACTTCCAACCAAACGTATATGCAAAGATGTGCACTGAGACAGAATAATCCTTTCTTCTTCCTGGTGCACCTGGTGAAGTAGGGGTGAGATTGCCCACAAAGGGCTATATAAACTTTCAGGCGGTATGATCCAAATGTTGTATACATGCTGGCATAGCACCCTTTAAGCCAGTGCAAAGCCTGGCATGACTGCCTGTGCTGACTTTCCAAACTCATCTAGTCATCACTGAAGGAACTGACATGATCTCTGAACAGTGGATTCAGGCCTAGCTACAGAAGAGATATGTAACTCGATCTCTCAGCATTTCTATTTTTTTCCTCAATTTTTCCCCCTAAAAAGTTTTCATCCTCCCCACATGCTGTTTTCCTGTTCTAAATAAACCCTCTTCCAGCTGCTAAATGTTGCACTGGAGAAAGTATAGGGATATTTATATATTTTGCCCAGTGGAACAATAGACACATGAGATAGAGCAGATTAGATCAGGAAAATTGTTCAGGGGAACAGGGTTAACCCTCCGACCCACCCCATCCTCCATCACCAGGGCCCCAATCTAATTTCCTTTTCCCAGCAGTACAGGAACATGTACAGCAACAGCAATGCACTTTGGCATGGGAGTTCTATAACCAGAAAAGTAGTTATATGGGGGTCACATGGGGGTGGACAGCTTCTGTGTATGGGGGTGAGGGGACTGCTTCTGCACATGGATGGCCTTTCTGTGTCTGGTGAACATTTGGGTGCTTCCAGTTGGAGGGCTCCTAGCACAACCAGTCAAAAGGCATTGTGCAGCTATTCTGTCTTTTCTTCCTTAATGGATTTTCCACAGAAAGAAAAAAAAGATGGAAGAAGCCATGGGGGAAAAGATGGGACCAATACAAATGGAAGACAATGTAATTTGCACCCTCACATAAAATTCCATGACTTATACAGGAAACCCAGACTGGAAGCACCCCTTTTCTTTAAAAAAAATAATAAATAAATTGTGACCTGGCTTGAATCCTTAGAAATAGAACAAACAAATCTGAAGTATTTATTTTAATTTCTTACTGTGAAATGTGCACTGCACTGGTGCAGTTTCTTCCACATAGTACACTGCTGCCATGTTCACATCTACAAGTACACAAGGCAGGTCAGGGATCAGAGATGCAGACTGGACTGTTGCAGCATTGTGATGGGAACAAAGCTGGACCTCTCAGTGATCCTCCTGACATGACTGAAATAGCATTACTATCTACGATCACTGAATGACAGCTAGAATTCCAGTACTTGAGACAGCCCCCCCCCCAAAAAAATGCTCCACGGGCTGCCGGGCACAATTTGAAAAATGGATGGACAGTTCTAAGGACTATCTCCTGATATCACACCAATCTTTTTCTTTCTGTGGTTGAACAGCTGTATAATTCTTTGCAGATATGATTATGGGCCATTCTCTTCTCTTTAGGCAACTGGAAGAAGCCATTTGATCCAGCACAGACAACAGAAAGAGACTTCTTTGTGGATCAGGAAACAACCATCAAAGTCCCCATGATGCAGAGGATGGGTTGGTTTCACTACTATTTCGATGCTGAGCTCTCTTGCACAGTGCTACAACTTGACTACAATGGTACTGCCAAGGCGTTTTTTGTCCTGCCTGATGCTGGAAAAAGCGAGCAGTTAGATAAGGCGCTCTCAGTGGATGTTCTGGCCAAATGGACAGAAAGTGTTCACCGGTAATCCTTGTGTTATTACTTCTATATTTGCTAGATATTTTTGTTGGCAGTGCACATGTTCTTTTCCATAAAAATCTTCCCTACATGTATCCACGATGTGCATGGGGCTTAGACAATTTGTCCTCATAACAACTCTGTTGGGAAATTGCAAGTCTAAGGCTGCAATCCAAAGCACACTTACTATGAGGTAAGCCCCATTACACTGGGTCTTACTTCTCAGAGTAGAACTAGTCATGCCACCATTCACACAATTGCTAATTGAGTGAATGGCATTTTAAAAATAAGTAGTAAGCATATTTACTTTTTTAATGGCATTTTAAAAATAAGCAGTAAGCATATTTACTTTTTAAAATAATTCACCCAATTGCTAATTGAATGACATCACATTTAGTTTGTCCCTGTGCAAAGTGAATTGCACTCTAAACTCATAAGCCTGGCTTGCCAGTTCTTATGAACATTTACAGGTTTTCCAAATGAAAAGTATGGGTGGTTTGGTGGCAAATACATTTTACAATATAATTGCAGACAAATTTGAAATTTGGCAAACTTTCAACTGAAAATTTGAAACCTCTCCATGTTTTGCTTTGGAAATTTATCTTCCAATGATTTCTCAAAAATAAGAGGAAAAGTTAAGTATCAAGTTGATTTCAATGCTGTCTAAAATGAGTAATGTTAACAGGGAGGGTATCAAATTGATATTTGCAAGCAAATTCATGTAGGAGAGAAATTCCGCACAAATATTGTATAGATAGTAGTTAAATTACACTGGAGTCTTTTTTTCCATGCTAGGTGGTTGGGCTGCTAGATTTTATTTTAGCACTATGTAAAGTCTGTTGCAGTAGTCAGATAATGCTGTCAATCACATTAAGTCCTAGTAAGTCCATGAGATGGTGTTTTCGATCTCACCCATTAGTTTGAGAAAAAAAATTGAAGTACTTTCTTGTATCTTTCTGTTTCTGAAGTCGCACAGCACAGGTGTATCTTCCAAAGTTTAATATTTCTGTCAGCTCCGAGCTAAAGGAGCCCCTCACCAGACTGGGCATTACTGATGTCTTCTCTAACCACGCTGACCTGTCTGGAATCACTGAGCAACCTTTGAAATTATCAAAAGTAAGTCTAAAGCAATCATTCCCATTATTCATAAGATTTCCTTTTAGCCAGGATCTTGGTCCCACTGCAGTGTTATATCCAGGCACACTGAATTAACTGTGCATCACACCTTAAATTTACTCTAGTCTCGAGGTTCTCCTACCCTTATCCTCCCATTGCTTGGAATAGAGGAAATCCTGTGCAGGCCTGCATTAATAGCCATGCCAGGGAGCTGCGTATAACCTTGTAAATAAATCAAAAGCTATCAGTACCTGTGTGGTACCAAAATTGAGCTATACCTGAGGCTCAGGTAAGGTAAGGATGGACAAATTTGTCTGTTTCACTTTCATAGAATCATAGAAAAGTAGAGTTGGAAGGGGCCTACAAGGCCATCAAGTCCAACCCCCTGCTCAATGCAGGAATCCAGGTCAAAGCATCCCTGACAGATGGCTGTCCAGCTGCACCTTGAATGCCTCCAGAGTGGGAGAGCCCACCACCTCCCTAGGTAGTTGGTTCCATTGTCTTATTGCTCTGACAGTCAGGATTTTTTTCCTGATGTTTAGGTGGAATCTAGGTTCCTGTAACTTGAGCCCATTATTCCGTGTCCTGCAAACTGGGATGATCGAGAAGAGATCCTGGCCCTCCTCTGTGTGACATCCCTTCAAGTACTGGAAGAGTGCGATCATATCTCCCCTCAGTCTCCTCTTCTGAAGGCTAAACATGCCCAGTTCTTTCAGTCTCCCCTCATAGGGCCTTGTTTCCAGTCCCTTTATCATCCTTGTTGCCCTCCTCTGAACCCTCTCCAGTTTGTCTATGTCCTTCTTAAAGTGTGGTGCCCAGAACTGGACGCAGTACTCAAGATAAGGCCTAACCAGTGCCGAGTAAAGGGGAATTATCACTTCCCGTGATTTGGAAGCTATACTTCTATTAATGCAGCCCAAAATTGCATTTGCCTTCTTTGCAGTCACATTGCATTTCTAAAACATTCACATTTTTCAAGCACAAATTTATTGTATTGAATTAATTCATTTATATCCTGACTTTCTATTAAAAGTGTTTTTGATTTTATTTTTGTTTTTAAAAAGGTCCACACAGTAATCCATACATGCTTTCACATGTATTTTCACGTCCATGAAAACTGGTATACATTTTCCTGATATACATGTTTTTCTGCAAGCACTTCTTCCTATTATATATCTGTGCTCTATTTTCGCTAATGTATGCAATTCTGTACAGAATTTTCCTAATTTAGGCATTTTTTGATCAGAGAGTGGCATCACAAAAAGAATTGCGTTTCAGTTTTTGTAATAGTTCAGGAATTGTGAATTACATCAGTCCATATTAAAATGTGAACCAAATGACTTTTGACCCCATCCCTATCTTAGGTACCATTTCAAGATTATTATTTTTTAATGTAGGTTGGTGGTACCCACTTTGTAAAAAACCAAATATTTACCACTATCTCCCTCGAGAAGTTCCCAGGGGTACACAAGGGGCTACTTCTTTCCAGGCTGTAGAGAAGCAGGAAACTGACTTCTTGATCACCTTACGGAAAATAGCACTGAACATCTCACTTTTTCCAGACAGATTCCTATTAAAGCAGAGTGCCACACAGATAACACTCAAAGCTGTTCTCCCATCCACAGATGTCAAAAGCAGAAAAGAATATAGAAAAGCTTGTTCTAATGCAACTGGTACACTGAGCAGACAATCTGAAGGCTGAATATAGAAAACTACAATCATCCCATTCTCCAAAGTTTGGGGAAACCATAGGCGGTGGTGTGATCTGTCTAGGGCAGACACATTCCAGAAATATAACTGTCTGTAGCAGAGATTTGGTATTCAAGTGCTGAACCACTGGCAATGAAAGACACCAACCTGCTGCTTCATGGAGTAGGCAGCCACCTCTGTGCCAAATCTCAAGGACTAGATTTGGCCTCTGTGCCAAATCCACCCTTTGAGAGCTGATACTTTCCCCATCTGCCCAGTTGCTAACCTCACCTGTAGGTGAAACAGGTGTATAGTGGTATAGTGGAGCCAGAGCTTTCAGGTATATTTTTTGGTAAGCAGGGGCACTGCCATCATATGCCACCCCACTTAGAAGTCCCTGTTCCCTCTGAGCTCCACTGCAATTCTCACAGTAGCTGGGAAGAATTACTATTTCCAGCAACAATACATCGTTACCTCTTGCAATTCAGAGTATTTTGTGGTGGCTTGGTGTTGAACGGGAAATTAAGACCCATGAGCTTTACCAAAGGCCTGCTCCTGGTGGAGATGAAAATGGCCAGAACTGGTTTGTTGATATGGTATCAACATAGCTACCTGCATTTTTGAACTCTGCTTGAGGGTGTGGCTATGAGGATTCTCACAGTGAGTGCCTGCACTTCAAAATTTACCACCACACTTCAGGTGTAGCTGAAGTGCCATTTGTGAAAATAAAACCAGTTTGCTGGTCACTTTAGGCAGGGGTGTTGAACCACAGGCTTCCAGGCAAATTGGGCCCACCTGGGGTCCCAATCTGGCCCCAACTGCCAATATTTTGGTGGTTTTCTCATCTTGTGCGCATTTTCCCCCATTCTAAAAGGCTGAAATGCCTCTCCTAAGGGTAAGTTACTGGCATTAAGAGCTTTAAGTTAAAATATGCTGGTATTTTGGGTGGTTTTCACCCCACCGCTCTTGCCTTTGTCCCTGCCCCCTTGCCTTGCCCACCACTGGAATGCAGCCTTTGAGAGCGTCTCTGAAATTGAATTCGGCCCACTGGGTGAAAGAGGTTCTACACCCCTGCTTAAGGGGTGGCGATGTAGGCAGTGTCCATCACTCCTCACTTCCTTCCCAAAGTAACCCTTTGAGAAAATAGTTTGCTGAGCAATTCCTTGTTTTCCCAGGTGTTGACAGGAACACCACAGAGGAAGTGTGTTTGTTTAATGAGAAACTTGAAACGCAGAGAGTTGAGCAGTAAGGGATGAGGGAATGTGGATCGCACCAGCTGGTTCTGGGACATATCTCAGAGGGGAAAGACAGTGACTGTAGATGCATTATTCTACTTTATTTACATTGGTTTCCAGGGGCTCTGGGCACAATGTACTTTGGTTGGTCCCCTCTTACACTGATGGATCCTCTAAGACTTACCCTGCACTGGTGGCAACATCAGCACTTCGAGGTGGCTGGGAGCTGCCATTTTAATTTCCCACAATGCCCCTGAGTTCCTGATGTAGTATCCCACCAAGGCATCATGGCATATTTAAACAGCAGCACAGAGACTCAGCTGCCCAGTGTGGAGGGCCCAAAGCAGGTGCTAGGGGATTTGGAGAGGTGGATATGAAAAAGGGCTGAGCCAAATATTTACTCATTATCTCTTCAAACTTAGCCTCTTTAATTGCAGCCAGACTAATTACCAACAAAACACACCACCTGAACCTCCCTGGCTGCTGCAGCTTCCCTAACTCATTTCTCTCTCTCACTGTCCTGGACCTCATTTGTCCTCATGGCCATTTAGTCTGATGGGATACATATGTCCACATGATTCCATCTATGCTTCTCTGTGAAGTTATCACAGCACATTGAGTCATTGACAAAAATCACACAGGTTGCCAGAGCTGAACAGAGTGAAGGACAGTGAAGACAATGGCCCTGTTTAGGAAGGGATCCAATTCACCTTCACGTTTGAGATCCTGTCCTTCTCCGCAAACTCTGACCCTTTTCTTTGTTTCTTCACAGGTTACCCATAAGGCTGTGCTGACTGTTGACGAGAGTGGTACTGAGGCAGCAGCGGCTGGTGCTTCTGAACTCATTCCTATGTCTTTGCCTCCAACCATTACTTTCGACCGTTCATTTTTGTTCATGATTATGGATTCCTCTACCAAGAGCACACTTTTTGTTGCCAAAATAGCAAACCCAAATGAGCTCTAAGCAACCAAGTCCAAAAGCAGCTCCAGAATAAAGCAGCCTTGTAACCAGAACTTACAGTAAATCTGTCTTTTTTTCAAAACCAGAGTGTGAGCACAGAGTGAGATGATATTGATGACATGTATAGGAAAATATAAATGGCTCCAGTGCATAGTTTGCCAACTGTTTTTCAGCACATGGGCAGTAGGTGTACTTTCATTGTCCTGCAACAACTCAGAGGTCAAATAAAACATTACAGCCCCTGCAAGAGCACCATTGAAAAGTACTTCCATGACAGAAGCTGTAATGCTTGTAATCAACTTACCTGTGATTTCAGCTAATCACGTCAAGCTGTGATCTTTTCTATTTTTTTCCAAGTTGGAGCCACTTTGACTACAAAAATTCAATGTGAGAGCCAATCCAAATTACTAATAAAATTATCACAGTAAGAATCAAATGCCAAACTTACTTTAATGATTTTGACTTCAACTCCCATCAGCCCCAACCAGCATGACTCATGGTCCAGAATGCTGGGAGTTGTAATCCAAAACATCTGGAGGAGAGCAACCAGGTTGGGGAAGGCTGATTTAATGTATACAGACAGAGAGAAAGAAGGAGAGAGGGAGAGAGTTTCAGATAGCTCCAGTTAGTTCTACTTGAGATTCTTGTTATTCATTTATATATCCGATAATGAATATATAACTCAGGAAGCAATATCATGTTAAGACCATAAGAAGAGCCGTGCTGGATCAAGCCAGACACCTCTCCAGTCCAGCATTCTGTTCGTACACACTGACCAACCAGGAATAAAACAGTTGCTGGGGCTACAGGAGACTCTTTCCCTCCTCCTCTCTAGGATGTAGCAACCAGCCACCAGCCACATGCATGCACACACACACTGTCTCATGCGCTCTCTCGTGTGCATATGCTCTCTCGCACTCTGTCTGTCTGTCTGTCTGTCTGACACACAGAGAGATGCACACACACAAGACTCTTTCTGTTCTCCTCTCCTCTCTCCTCTCTCTCTCTCTCTCTCTCTTCCGCTATTCTCAATACGGAAAGCCTCCCATTGCTTCACCCCTAAAGGCCACACACACCCATTAGGGCAGAAGCCACCAAGCACAGATGACAAGTAGCATTGAAATAAAAAAAAGCAGGCAAAAGAAATTAAGGGTGGGGAGCAAGCAAGAACCTCATGCAAAATGCCTCTTGCTCTGTCAAGATGTCTTGCTCCACATCAGGACAATAATAGGGGGGGTGGAATCCTCTGGGTCTTCCACAATCTCTCTGTGCTACCAGCAGCCCACAGGTTCCCCCATAACCTTCGCTGGGGAATTCTACCTCTTAAATTTGCCTGCATGAGCAAACCCATGATGAGTCCTCCTTCCCACAGCCTACTGGGCAGAGAAGCCAATGTTCATGAAGGGCAGGAGGAGGGGGAAATAGGACATAGAGTTGGAAGGAGCCTACAAGGCCATCGAGTCCAACCCCCTGCTCAGTGCAGGAAACTAGAGGAGGGGTCTCCCATCCAAGTTATTACAGGCCTGACCCTGCTTAGCTTTCCACACTCAGACAAGCTGAGCCAGCGTGAGCCACAGGCCAGTACAGGGAGTGGAAGAATGCACTCTCCCTGACGTAGGGATGTATGAGAAATTCCTCTCAGTTTGGTTTTGATTAGAATTTGTTGCATCCTGGCGACCCTGGTCTCCTCCCCTCCCCACCCCCCCAGAAAGCCCTCTTCACCCCTTCCCCAAAATCGCTCTTACAACCTTGGAGACGCAGCCAGCGTGGTTCTTTCCGTGTCGACTGAGTGGGGGAGGGTCCCCTGAGCGTGGAGTCCCAGCTCCAAGGTCAGAGCTGTTTTCTGATCTTGGTGGAGCTGGGACTACGAAATATCTTATGGCCCTATATTAACAGATTTTAGCTGGGAAAGTAAAAAGCCAATAGTTGCAGTAACACTGGAAAACCCCTATAAAGAAGGTGGTCGGAAGATTCCTAATTTAATAAAGTACTAGAATGCTACCCATTTAAAAGTTATTGCCCAATGGATCTATGCACAAAGGGATATGTCTTGGTTTATTAAAGGACCGTATGGTAGTAAAATTCCATTCCATAGTAAGAGATAAAGTTGACTGATACAGGTGTTTTACTCCATTCAAACGATTGTATTGAGGCTGAAATGGCAACTTGGGATAATCTTAGAAATAGCTAACAAGGGGAACCTAACCGATTAGGAAATGTGCACTTGCCCAGTGCTACTGCTCAGGGAGCCCATAGGCCATAGCTTCTACCACACTTAAATTCCCATCCTCCCTCAATCACCCTGCAGCAGTCCTTGACTGTTCTGACTAATGAACCACTTCACTGATTGCTACTTTTTTGGTCAACACCAGCTACTGCTTCTATCAAGTCATCATGGGCTTCCCACACAGTATTCCTGAATGACAATTACGATGTCATGAAGATTCCTGGATTTGACAGTTTTAGATCCAAAAGAAAGGGGTCATCATAATAATATCCAAGGGCTGGCCAAGTTCTTTTGGCATCAGAGGCAGAAACCCCCACAAGCACCTTCTCCTCGGGAATAAAAGTACAACAACAACAACAACAACAACAACAACAACAACAACAACAACAATAATAATAATAATAATAATAATACACGAAATAACTAACCATCTGCTACCCTTTCATGACACCCAGCCCTAAATCAGCTGCCTGAGGTGGCCACCTCCTCCTCCTCCCTAATGGAAATGGTCCCTGGGACTGAGAGTTTTTCACCGAGTGCCCCAACCCTTGCACCTCTGCTGAATTCCCACCACCGATATCAGAGTTCTCCAAGCTTGGGTCCCCAGATGTTCTTGGCCTACAACTCCCAGCATGCCCCAGCCAGCTACACTGGCTTGGAGAACACTGACCTGTATTCTCTACTCCCTTCCACCAGAGTTCCTCACTAATACAGTAATACCTTGGATTACAAGTAACTTGGTTTGAGAGCGTTTTGCAAGACAAGCAAATTTTTAAATATTTATTTTTTTAAAAATTGACTTGATATACAAGCGACGTCTTGCAGCACAAGTACTGTAGTACGGCTTAAATTAAAAATCTCTGCACAAATTTTTTGGGGGGAATTTCGTTTTGATATAAGAGTGTTTTGGATTACAAGCACATTTCCGGAACGAATTATGCTCTCAATCCAAGGCATGACTGTATCTCTCTTTCCCTGCTGACGAAAGCAACAACAAAAGGGCAATCTGTGTCAGGATGCCTGCGATATGTCTTCTTCGTGCATATGCTCGTTCATGTGCGTGTGTCTGCATGGGCACCTGTGTGTATGTGTGCACAATCCCAGAACCCTAAGTCAGCATCATGCAGCCCTCGGGGCCAATGTGCACCCCTGCCCTAGAGTGTGGAACTGAATTCCCTCTTTCAGTGACAAGAACTGTCAGGGCCGGTGCAATGCAGTTTGGTGCCCTAGGCAAGTTCAGATATTTAGCGCCCCCCTTCCCACTTGAGCCCTCCCTCCCTCCAGCCCTATGCCCATCTACTATATAAAAGTGAACGTTTGTCCGTCCGTCCAGTCCGTTTGTTTGTTTGTCCATTAGTTTGTACGTGGGTCCGCGCGGCGGGTTTGCGTCGCATTGGCTCCTACCCGGTTGGAATGGATCCGCCCCAAACTTGGCACGCATACTCCCCATCACCCAAGGACAAAGACTGGTGGGTTAAAATCTCCGAAAAACCCTCGCCGTGCCGGTACGACCCAAAATAGATGAGAGCCAATGGCATCGCTTGGAATGCTCACAGGGGCCATTCAGGAGGCGTTACTGCAAATAGCTCCAACCGGCACATAGAATGTTGGTATGCACTGCCTCCACAGGGGCCCAATCAGAGGCGGATATGCAAATCTCTCTTACGTCTCCAAACAGAATGTTCACATGAACCACAGCCGGGACAGCAGGGATTTGACTGCGTAATCCGGGGGGGGGAGGCAGGGATTTCATTGTTGCATAGTCCCAGGGGGGAGGGGAAGCAGGGATTTTCATTGTGTAGTCCGGTGGGGGGCACAGGGATTTCATTGTGTGGTCCGGGGGGGACACAGGGATTTCATTGTTGCATAGTCCGGGGGGGGGAGGGAAGCAGGGATTTCATTGTGTAGTACTGGGGGGGGGCATTGTTGCATAGTCCGGGGGGCGGGAAAGCAGGGATTTCATTGTGTTAGTACCGGGGGGGCACAGGGAATCGTTGGTGTGCAGTCCCGGAGGAGGGGGGAAGCAGGGATTTGATTGCATAGTCCCGGGGGGGGAGCAGGGATTTCACTGTGTGGTCCGGGGGGGCGGGAATTCATGTTGCATAGTCCCAGGGGGAGGGGAAGCAGGGATTGATTGCGTAGTTCCGGGGGGGCACACAGGGATTTCATTGTGTGGTCCTGGGGGGGGGGGGGACACAGGGATTTCATTGTTGCATAGTCCCGGGGGGGGAGGGAAGCAGGGATTTCATTGTGTAGTACTGGGGGACACAGGGAATTCATTGTTGTGTAGTCCCGGGGGAGGGGCGAAGCAGGGATTTGATTGCATAGTCCCGGAGGAGGGGGGAAGAAGGGATTACATTGTGTGGTCCGGGGGGGCGGAATTCATTGTTTGCATAGTCCCAGGGGGGGAGGGGAAGCAGGGAATTCATTGTTGCATAGTCCCAGGGAGAGGGGAAGCTGAATTTCATTGGTAGTCATGGGGGAAGCAGGGAATTCATTGTGCAGTCCTGGGGCTGGGGGGGGGGGGGAACAGGGATTCACAGCGGACAGCTACCTTAAGGAATTTCGAACAAAGAGTGCCTATTTGATTGCGTAGTCCCGGGGGGGGGGGAGAGACACACAGGGATTTCATTGTGTGCTCCTAGGGGGGCAGGGATTTCATTGTTGCATAGTCCCGGGGGGGGCAGGGATTTCATTGTTGCATAGTCCCGGGGAGGGGGGAGAAGCAGGGATTTCATTGTGTAGTCATGGGGGGAAGCAGGGATTTCATTGTGCAGTCCTGGGGGGGGGGAGGAGCAGGGATTTCACAGCGGACAGCTACCTTAAGGAATTTCGAACAAAGAGTGCCTATAGGAAAAGGATGACCCGGGCAACGCTGGGTAAATAAAAGCTAGTTATGAAATAAAAGTCACTTGGCAAAACCTAAAAAAAATATTATCATAATCCCCCTCCCTCGATTGTGCATGCATGATCAATTGCAAACTTATTTTTCAGGAACATTCACTGCTGCGTAAGTGCTTAATAGTTTTTTTTTTTTTTTAATGTTGGTTGTGTTTTTCCACTAGTTTTTTTTTTTTTTTAAGAAAGTCTAGGAGCAATAAAAGGGTACTACTGTTGTTAAAGCACTCTGTTTTCTGTTGTTTACTTGCATTGTGCTTTGTGTACGGTAGTATGAGTGGAATGATTTGTGAGCCGTTCTATCTAGTAATTTGCGTTTATTGAAGAAGAAAAAAATTGGCTTGGATTTTATGCTGTCTAAATTCACGGTAGGCTGAGATGTCGGTTCCAGAGAATAAATACAATTAGAGACAGGTGATACCATTTTTATGGGGCCAATTTCTCTCGGTGAAAGGATATGTAAGCATTTGAGATAGCAGAACTGCTCAACTAGTAGACTGGAAGGCTAGTGGCGGCGGCGGATCTGGCCCGATTGCTGGTGGGCTGGCCGCAAGTAGCAGCCACCTCTGGAAGCAGTGTCAGATGGGGGTGGGGTGGAGGAGGTGGTGGCTGTGCCGCCGCCACACTGGGCAATCGGCTGTCCCGCCAAACAGCGGAGAAAATTGAAGGGGCGCCCAGCGATTGAGCGGTATGTGTGTGTGTGTCCAGGAGTGGAGCGTTTCTGCGCCCCCTTTAGCCATGCGCTCTAGGCAGCCGCCTAGTTCGCCTAGTGATAGCGCCGGCCCTGAGAACTGTTTAGTCATTATGAGCGTCCAAATATCCCGAAGCATACCCACCTTTTTCTTCATTATACTTCTCTACTTTCATCTTCAACTACAAAAATGTCCACCTCTCTCTCCCCTGTTTACTATTTCCTTGGTAGTTTTTCTTCCATCACTGGTGGAGGCCCATGTCAGCGATTCAGAAGTCTGTGCTGGATGTTCATGAGAATGGCACCAAGGCAGCAGCAGTCACTGTTATACAACTTACACTTGCCACAATTCTTCCTCTTGCTGTGAAACTGAACAGGCCCTCCCTGCTTTTCGTTGTTGATAAACCAACACAAAGCTTCCTCTACCTGTGAACCCAACTAGAATTTTGCAACCCTTTCATTTGATTTTTTTAAAATGATTGCCCATTCATCATCATCATCATCATCATCATCATCATCGTCATCGTCATCATCATCATCAATCTTTTATTTGTATGCCACTCTTCCACAAAAAAATTGTGCCCAAAGCAGCTCACACCATAACAAATAAATAACAGTAGATATAATTTACAAAACATCAAAGAACACTAAATATAATATTAAAAAAATAATTTACAAAATCATTCATTCATTCATTTCTATACCGCCCAATAGCCAAAGCGCTTGTATTACACTTCCGCTGGCATCAGTGTAGCTCAAGTAGTGCACTCACCTGTTCATTTGCGGATGAATATGACAATGGTAACCTTGTGGATCAACTTCTTGTGCCACCATTTAGAATCGGCAACACATTTCTGCCCCTTTGCAGGAGTTCACAGTTGCTAAATGCTAGAGAAATGCCAGTTTGCAGCAAGTAGAGTGGACATACGTTCTCCTCCTTTTCAGAGGACAATCTTGAATTTGTGTTGGGTAAATAGGAGAGATTCTCCAACAGTTTCTCTGGAGTGGGCTCACCATTGGAAGGGGCAGTAGGACGGCTTCTTTCTTTTTTACTAAGGGTTTCACCCCCATTACACTCGGATAGGGAATGCTGGCCTATGTTGCAGTATACTAGGTATTCTGTAACTCCGTTCCAGTTTTCTGAGGAGCTTGCCCTGTTCTGCGTGCTTGCACATTTACTGATATTGAAGCGGCTGCCAGACCAGGAGGAGGAGTCCCTTCCTGGTCTGCAGCAGTGCAGCAGTGTGCTGAGTAAAGAAGTTTTTTTTTTCTTTTTTCTTTTTTTTAAAGGCATCCTCACTGAGAAGGGCTGTCTGGACCAGGTCTGGTTTAAAGATAAAGAAACGTAAGAAGGGAAATCAGGAGCTTTGAGGTTGCCTCTCTCAATAGCTAGCACATGAATTTCTCATACGTCCCTACGTAGGGATGTGCGCTGACTGAGCCCGGTGCTTGGCTTGTGGGGTGCTCGGTGAGTACCCCCGCCACGCGATCCGCCCCGAGCACCCTGCGAGCCAAACTTGCTGAGGGGCGTGGGTGGAGGGTGCACCTTCACTGTGGGCCACTAAGACCCATCCATTGGGGAGAATGGGGTCCAATTCTGATTGGCTCCTGCCCTAGGCAGTGAAAAAGCCTGACCCTCAGAAATTTTTCATTTTATTTTTCAAATCCTGTTTGGAGGAGCTTGCCCTGTTCTGTGCACACATGCAGTTACCGATATTGAAGCTGCTGCCAGACCAGGAGGCGTCCCATCCTGGTGTGCAGTAGCGCAGTAGTGTGTAGAGTAAAGAAACGAGGGAGGAGACAGGAGAGATGGTGCTGGTGATCGGGCACTCGTCAGCCATGTTTTTTCACTGCAGGAGGATCACTGCCCCTTCAGCCCCTTGATTCCCACTGCCACTGTTTTTTCCACATTCCACCAGGTTAGGGAAGGCTGGTCTATATTGCGGCAGACTAGGCATTCTGTAATTCAGTTGCTGAGTATTTTGCAGCTCCATAAGTATGTCTGGCTGGCTGAGCTGCCCATAGTTCACCAAGGTTTGTTCTGTTTTTTCTGATTGGTAAATAATTCAGCCCTGACTAAATTATGTGCCTTTGAAGAGATTTCATACTTTTCAAAGGCTTATGTTCAATTTCGGAAGATTTGGGGGATACCTTCCCCCTTTCCCCTCTTGCTGAAACACCCAAAATACCAATTTAGTTTGATTGCTTAGTTGAGTGATGAAGACAGCCAATGGCCCCAATTCAGTTAAGCTTAGTTGTGACAAATTCATGAAGGACAGGTCTAACTATGGCTATTACACATGATGGGCTGTAAGGTTCCACTAATATATAATCTAGATAATCAGTATCCACCCAGAGTTCGTGGGAAAGGCTTCCGGATATCTCTGCTACGATATATCAAATTCCTCCTTTTCCTCTACAAAAGGCGGGTTATAAATCAAATATTAATAAATGCTCATGCTGTAGTTGCATGCAGGCTAGACTATTGCATTGTGCTGTACGTGGGGCTACCTTTGAAGAAGCTTCAGGTAGTGCAGCCCTATTTGCACCACCAACCCTTGATTAAAACTCCTAAAAACCATATTTTGAACCAACTGCACTGACTGTCTATTAGCTTCCAGGCTCCATTCAAAGTGCTGGTTTTTGCCTTAAACTTACTGAAAGAAATGCTTGTTCCCATACAAACCGTCCAGAGCTCTAAGATCTGCTGGAGAGGCCCTGCTGGTTTGCACACCATTAGCGACTATTAGATTGGTGGGCACAAGAGAGATTGGTGGGCACAAGAGGGGCCATTGGGGTGGCCCCTCATTTGTGGAACTCACTCCACCAGCATATATGGTCCCTTCCCTGTTAATTTTAAATGAGCCCTTAACACGTTTAAAATTATTATTATTATTATTATGGGTTACCTTTGGCTATGGATAGATTTTAGTTGTTTATGTGGAGGTTTTACCTTATTATTCTTTATCAGGCTGGTTTAAATGTGTATTTGGATGTTTTTTAATGTTGGTGGATATTGTTGCTGCATTTTAATGTTCTGTTGTGTTTTAATTTTTTAAATTTCTCTTTTGTAAGCCACTAAGCGGGGGGGGGGGGGTTGTCTTTGTTTTAGTATCAGTAATTATACATGCATGCATGTAGAGGCGTAAATATTAGAAGAATTGGGCTGTAGCCTGCAGAGTGAAAATGGGGAGTATAGGAGGCAAGCAAACCAGCTAACTTAACATTGTACTGCCACCAAGTGGAAGTCTTTATTATTCCTGGCTGCCTTCACTAAAATATCTCTCTGAGCTCTATAACATTTACTAAATAACACATGTAATAGGTAGTGTGATAAGGCATGGAGTGAAAATCAAGATCTCAGACCAAGGTTAACCAACAACAAATTTAGGCTTTACTAAAGGTTTTGAAAAGCAGCGCTTTAGAAGTTATTGTGAATATCTTTCTAGGAAAAGACAGAATAGTTTTAGCAGATAACAATAAGAAGAGCTGCGCTAGAAGACCAGAAGCCTGTCTTTCATAAGAACATAAGAAGAGCCATGCTGAATGAATCAGACCAAGGGTCCATCTAGTCCAGTATTCTGTTCGCATTATGGCCAACCAGCTGCCCACTGGAAACCCACAAGTAGAATACGAGTGCAACAGCACCCTCCCATCCATGTTCCCCAGCAACTGGTATACACAGGTATACTGCCTGATATTGGAGGTGGCATATAGCCATCAGGACTGGTAGCCATTGATAGCCTTCTCCTCCATGAATTTGTCCAATCCCCTTTGAAAGCCATCTAGATTGGTGACCATCTAGATTGGTGACCATCACTACATCTTGTGGGAGTGAAGTCCATAGTTTAACTATGTGTCGTGTGAAGAAGTACTTCCTTTTTTCTTTTTTTTTTAAATTTTTATTTAAATTTTTAAACAATACAAAGAAAATAACACACACATATAACTAATATTGTGCCCCCATCACCATGGGACCAAATAATCCAATAACTCTATAATTGTTCATTATTCCAAAAATACAACATATCTTGACAGGGTAAACTCCCTTTCCCCTTTTTTGCTTTTCAACTTTTATTTTATTCATAATAAAACACACAAACAAACACAAACACAATAATGGACTTCCAATCTTCTCCACAGCTTAATCAACCACAATTAATCTTAAAATCTTTTCTGTTAACAAAAAATCACTTCCAGTTATGGCAAAAAAGAACCCTAAAAGGAACAAACACCAGAGGTCTCCACTCTCCCCCAATAAACATCAACTATTTAATCTATTAAATTCAACATTTATGGATACTCCAAAAAAGAAAACCTATAGTTTCATTAAATAGTGTTTTCAATTCCAAAATACAGTATATTAAGAATCCCAAAAGTAAAAAGTAACTATAAACTAATTAGCAAATGACCACATACCAAAAGCATTTTGTATTTCCACCGCTCCCGCACTCTCTAGTACCTAACCATCAAATCAAGACATTTGTATTATTACAATTACTCATTATTCTTTTCTATCTAAGCAGAAATTCCTTCACTTTTAATCTCCAAGATATATTTTTAAAAGGCAAGAAAAGAAAGATAAGTCTAAAAAATTAAGAAATAAGTGACATCTGACAGAACAGCTGAAGCACATAAGCCATCATGCTACTTACAGAACAAAAAAAAACAAAAGACCTTCCCCTTTAATACTTCAAAGCCTCCACAAAACAACACCCCCAACAACAACAAATTATTATTATTATTATTTAAATAAATGTTTCCAAACAGACCAAATATAATTATACCTTAATTATAATAATTTCTCTTACATCACCATTAATATTTAAAATTCAAATAAGTCATATAAGCAATCCCTTTACCTTTGCCATGAATATTTAAAATCAAAAGATTATTTATATTCCAACTAGACATGTAGTTCAGTATACATCAACACTTTATCTTTTGCCAATAAAAGACCATGAAGATAGTCCCTTTCATTGCTTTCCTCTGTCGAAGGGATATTCATTAAGTTCCAGGTTTTGAACCAAGAATGAAATCAGCTTGTTCTTTTGTTTTGTGGACTCCTGCATACCGATCAGCTTGTTCTGTTGTTTTGTGGTCTCCTGCATACCGATCTCCGGCTCCGCCATCTTAGATTTTAAAAAGTGCGTCACAACTTCTTCCTGAACTGTCTTCTCATGCCACTTGAACCCAATTAAAACTTCAAAGTCTCTGTGAATTTCTGGTAAGTTTCCCAAGTCCTTATTTACTTCTTCTGTCTTCTCCTCTGCCGGTCCTGTAAAGAAATCCGTCTTACGTTGTTCTTCTGATTGATCCACTTTCAGATTTACATTCAAAGCCTGGATTCTTATTTCCAATCTATTTAGAATTTCTCTCTCCATTTCGTTCCACAGGTTTAAGAATGCTGCAACTGCAAACATCTTGCCTTGCGTATAGATATTTCCCAGACGCTTCCAAACATATAAGATTTATAGACCTCCTTTCAGGTTTGCTCTCTTATCTTTTTCGCCTCCCAGATAAACATAGTCTACTTACAGTTAATTATAAATCCCACTCTGCTGCCGAAAGATTCCAATTAGCCACTCCAGATGTACTCCTTTATTTTGGAAGCGAACATGCAAACTTCTGATGATCGGTAAAACCGGTCTCTGGAAGCAGCGCTGTTTTCCCCCACCTCAGATCACCAACCGCCTTTATGCACACACAAAAAGCGATTTATGACCCTATGAGATAATTCCCCTTTCCCCTTTTTAAACACATATTCCAAAAATAAACCCCAAATATCCTTGAAAATATTTTTCTTTAATTGACCCCTTTTGCATTTAATATTACAAGTCAACATATCATTCAAAGCCATATCCCATACTTCTTTATACCAATCAGTAATAGTGAAAACTTGCTGAATTTTCCATTTCCTTGCTATCATTAGTCTACCTGCCGTTAACAAGTTTATAATTAATTCTTTAACATTTTGAGGACCAATCACCTTTTCCGTTATTGATAGCAAAGCTAGTTTAGGACAAACCTCTAAATCAGCTCCAACAATTTCTGATATTTCCTCAAAAATCATTTTCCAAAAATCCATTACATTTTTACAACTCCACCACATATGAGCATATGCACCCAACTCCTGACATCCTCGCCAACACATTGGAGAACATTTATTATCTATTCTATTTAATCTCACTGGAGTCAAATACCATCTCCAAATTAGCTTATAAAAATTCTCTTTAATTCTTATAGACATATTTTTCAATATTCGCCTATCCCAAATCTTGTTCCACTCATCCTTTGATATTTCCTCTTCAAACTCTGTATCCCAAACTATTTTAAGATTTTCTGCTTGCTCTTCTGATTTCTGCAACATTTTATATAGCATCTTTGTAAGACCCCTAGCTGATGCATTTCCTTCTACGAGTTCTCTGGACATAACCAACTGCTCAAATGTGGTGAAATCCCTTTCATGCTCATGTCTCCTCTTCCATTTCTTACCCCATTGTACTAATTGAATTAAATTTAACCAAGAAATTCTTCCTGCCCCAACCCTATCAATTATTTGCTGTCTTGTCTCCATTTTTTCCAGCCAATCCATTAAACTTATCACCTTTTTCTCTCTAAAAATTCGTTCTAAATGTCTAACATTCTCGGGAAAATCTTCCATAACCACCACTGGAGTAAGCGGGGATATACCTGGTAAAAATATTTCCTTATTTCTACCCCAAATTTCTAACATATTTTTTAAAAAGGGATTTTCTAATCTTTTTGTCATAATATGTCCTTGTTTTGTAAATAAGAATTTCTCCACCCTATTACCCAATTCAAATGCTTCTATTTCCCACCACATAAAGTCTTTTCTAACAATAATATCCATAATATATCTAAGTTGATTAGCTATATAATACCATTTTAAATTAGGGAGACCAAGTCCCCCTATTTTTTGAGCTTTATACCATCTATTCTTAGTAATCCTTGATCTTTCCCCCCCATTGCAATAGCTATTTAACATTACTTGCCACTCTTTGATTTCTTTCTCTGATATCTTATATGGTATCATTCTAAATAAAAAATTAAACTTCAGTAAAATCTTCATTTTAATAGTACTTCCTTTTATCTGTCCTGAATCTCCCACCAATCAGCTTCATGAGATGAGCCTAGGTTCTAGTTTTATGAGAGAGGGAGAAAATGCCCCTCTATCCACTTTCTCCACACCATGTATAATTCTGTACACCTCTGTGCCATGTATCCCCTTACTTGCCTTTTTTCTAAGCTAAACGTTCCCAGATGTTGTAACGTTTCCTCGGAGGGGAGTTCCTCCAGCCCCTTGATCATTTTAGTTGCCCTTTTCTGCACTTTTCCCAACTCTACAATGCCCTTGTTTAGGTTCGGTGACCAGAACTGTACACAGTATTCAAGTGTGGTCAAACCATGGATATGTGGCTTGTGGCTCATGCTGGCTCAGCTTGTCTGAGCGTGGAAAGCTAAGCAGGGTCAGGCCTGGTTATTACTTGGATGGGAGACCCCTCCTCTAGTTTCCTGCATTGAGCAGGGGGTTGGACTCGATGGCCTTGTAGGCCCCTTCCAACTCTATGATCTATGAAATCTATGTATAAGGGGAGTATGATTTTGGCAGTTTTATTTTCAATTCTTTCCTTGATTATGCCCTACATGGAATTTGCCTTTTTCACAGCAGCCACACACTGGGTCAACATTTTCATTGAGCTGTCGACCACAACCCCAAGATCTCTTTCTGGGTCAGTCACCGCTAGCTCAGATCCCATCAGCATATACTTGAAGTTAGGATTTTTTGCCTGAACGTGCATCACTTTACACATGCTTTCATTGAACCGCATTTGCCATTTTGATGCCATTCTCCCAGTTTGAGAGATCCTTTTGGAGCTCCTCGCAATCCCGTTTTCTTTTAACCACCCTAAATAAGTTGGTGTCATCAGGAAACTTGGCAACTTCACTGCTGACTCCTAATTCCAGATCAATTATGAATAATTTGAAAAGCAATACAGATCCCTGTGGGACCCCACTGCTTACATCCCTTCATTGGGAGAATTTACCATTTATTCTCTTCTTTCTGTTCTTTAACCAGTTACTGATCCATAAGAGGACCTCTCCTCTTATTCCATGACTGCTAAGTTTGCTCAGGAGTCTTTGGTGAGGGTCTTTGTGAAAAGCCTTTTGGAAGTCCAAGAAAACAATGTCTACCAGATCACCCCCCATCCACATGTTTATTAACACTCTCAAAGGACTCTCTTAAACAGCCCTGTTGCCCTGGTTTCCCCCGCCAAAATCATAGCGCGGGTGTCCAGCGCGCCGGAGCAGGGTCCCGTCGCGTCACTTCCGGCTCCGCGCCGCTCGGAAGAACGAGGCGGGGGGGCTGCCGCCGCGGAGAATCACGGCGGTGGAGAGGCGAGCCCCCCCCACAGGTACGTGAACACCACTACAGATGTAAAGAATTCATTCATGGTCTAGGTCCAAGGTTCCTTAGGGAGCGCCTCCTTCCCTATGTTCCAACACGCCACTTACGGTCCTCTGAGGGCAATCTGTTGCAGCTGCCTAATGTGAGACTGGCAGCTGTACATCGGAGGACCTTTTCTTTTGCTGCCCCTCAGTTGTGGAATGATTTGCCGATTGAAATTTATTTATTTATTTATTTATTTTATTTATTTATTATATTTATACCCCGTTTTTTTTCCTGCAAGGAACCCAAGGCAGCTTACATAATCCTCATCCTCCTCTCCATTTGATCCTCACAACAACCCTGTGAGGTAGGTTAGGCTGAGAGTCAATGACTGGCCCAAAGTCACCCAGTGAGTTTCATGGCCGAGCGGGAACTAGAACCCAGATCTCCTGAGTCCCATGCTGGTGACTAGTGGTGGATCCAAGCCGGGTTGGCGCCTCTAAGTCGATTTTCAGAGTTGGCGCCGACCTGACTTTATTTTCTGAGTGGCGCGGTGCGCCGCTCGATCGGGCTGCTCCGGCCCATTCGTTGCTTCCGAGATGCAACGGGACCCTGCGCAGGCGCAGAACGTGCCACAGGGGTCCAGTGCGCCTGCGCAGGGTTTCGTCACGTCATTTCTGGTCTCGGAAGTGACACGACGGGATGAAACGGGCCGCGTGGGCAGCTCACCATGGAGTGGGCAAGCCGCCCCGAAGAAAAGGTAAGGCCTCGCTGGGCGTGAGCAGGGCCAATTTCGGCCTCGTTCTGCCCCGGCGAGGCTCGATTATACAACCCTACGGTGACTTCTTGGACTTGGTGCTACTTTTTGTTTCCTATGGTATGCGTTCTAACTGAGTTTCTATTACTGTGGTTTTGAGTAACCTCCAAGCATTTTGAAAGGATTTAACCCTCGACTCCCCCTTTCAACTTCCTTTTTACCAGTTCCCGCATTTTAGAGAAGTTTCCTCTTTTGAAGTCAAATGTGACTGTGTTGGACTTCTATGGCGATTTTCCACTTAAATATATATTACACCTGATAGCACTATGGTCATTGGTTCTAATTGGTTCAACAACATTTACACCTCATACTAGTTCCTGGGTGGCACCATTTAGGATTAAATCCAGGTTCCATGACCAATTATTCTAGGGCACAGTCATTTAGGGCATCAAGAAATGGAACCTCTTTGTTGTGACTGGAACATGCATTTATCCAGTCAATGTGGGGGTAATTGAAGTCACCAAGTATTACAAGGCTTCCTTGTTTGGAGTCCTCCATGATTTCATTTTCCATCTCAAGATGACTCTGAGCATTCTGGTCTAGGGGATGATCGCATGCTCCTAGTACTAAATTAGTTCGGAGCCTAGAATTTTCACCCACAGCACTTCTGTGGAACAGTATGCCCCTTTTAGGTTTCCTAGTGTGCTCAACACCATGCCCTCTTTGACGTACAGTGCAACACCTCCTCCAGAATGCCCCTCCCTGTCCTTCCTATAGAGTTTATATCCAGAGATGACTGTATCCCACTGGTTCTCTCCATTCCACCAGATTTCCATAATGCCCGCTGTATCTAGGATCTGCTTTAAAACCAGGCACTCCAACTCTCCCATCTTTGCTCAGAGGCATCTAGCATTTGCAGAGAAACACTTGTACACAGTTGGATTCTCCCCGTGTACATAGTTGCAAACCTTGTTTCCTTCTGCTGGCGCAATGTCACCTGCACTAGTTGAATGACACTGTTGGATACTGCTCATGCTTTACAGTCCTCTATCTGAAGGGCTGTCAGAGGACACTCCTTGATTTGAAGCCATCTTCTATTTCAGGGGTGCCCATGTCTGTTGGGGTGGCAGGGGCCATACCTTTGTACGTATGCGCAGACATGCTCCCACCCATACACACCCTACTCCCTCACACCTCACACTCATGCACACAGACACCACTCACACTCACTCACACTCACACACCACTCACACTCACCCCAGCTGCAACAGATCTTGGTCTTGCAGCAACAGCATCTGTTCCATGCCACAGCATCAAGATGTTGAACCCCCCCCCCAGCCCAATCGCCAAAAAATAATAAAGGAAAATGCTCTAGGAATGGGCTCTATAGTTCCTGCCATAGAAGCATCATTCCTAGAGCATCTCTAGAGTGTCCTAGGAAGCGGGCCGGAACCTTCAAGCACTGCTTCCCAGGATGCTCCAGGAATACTGTAAGAGTGAGGCTTCTATGGCAGGAACTGTTCCTAGAGAATGTTTTTCTTCCCTCCATCCCTTTTTCAGTGACTGCAAGGCCTGGGGGCCAGTGGACAAGGCTTGGGGGAATGCTTGTGGCCTACACTTTTTGCATCCTTGCTTTATTTGAAGGGCTGACCAGTCCAAGTTTGATTTAAAGATAAAGAACCATGAAACGGGAAAGCAGGGCCCTAAAGTTGCCCATCAAGAGTTAGCACTGAGACAGCCAACTGAGAAGACAATAGATCTCCTAGTCACAGAATTCCCCACTATGGTGAGATGTATTGTATTTCTGTTTAAATTTCTAAATTTGAGTCTAGATATATATAAATTAACACATACACATTTTATGCAACTCTTTTGTCTTCTTTTTTGGTGAAGCATTTCCTTTTTTCCAGTGATGTGTAAGTGGGAAATGCTGGGATATGTAGGATGTTTTTCTACCTAAAGTTGCATAGGATTGCACCCTTAAGCTCATAATAGAAGTGAATCTAAGTCATCTAAGCTGTAAAGCCTCTGTGTTTGTTGTGGGGTTTTTTGCAGTCTCTCATAGATTCAGTTTTTACATTTCTGCAGCACTGTATTTGCAGCTTTCTCATGGGCCCGTTCCATGTCGTTCTGGTATAGTGACATCTGTATACTTTAGTTCAACACAGCACCCTGAAACGGCTCCCATCTGTTTCTGGCTAGAGAAGGGCATGCAGTCAAACTGGTTCCATTCTGGTTCAGACAGAAAAAAGGCCTGCAGTGACACCAAGTGGTTCTAGCTGGATCTGAACAAAAGCAAACTCTCTTCCTGTTTCACTACCTGAAAGGATGCCAAAGGATGGCCAGAAACAGATTGGGCCAGGGGTGCCGCTAGCCTTGAGTGGGGCCCAGGCCAGTTGCTTTCCTGCCCCCTTAGCACCAGACAGCCACACCCGCTGCCAACCACCTCCCTTGCCTCCCTCCCTCCCTCCCTCCTTTTTTCTTTTTTCTTTTTAAATGGCAGTGGCACCAGCAGCTCTTCCTGTAGCACGGCCAGATCTGTGCTGGCAAAAGACAGCACAGAAGCACACCCCATGGGGCAACATTTTGAAATAATGTTTTTTAAACTTACGTTTTGAGTAGCAGCGATCTGAACCAATCAGATGTTGCCTTTGGTGGGGGAATACAGCCAATAAGGGCACAGGAGATGTGAAGGGGCAGTCTTTATATCGTTCCTGTGCTCTCATTGGCCATGTCTCCTAAAGGCAACGTCTGCTTGGTTCAGATCACTGCTACTCAAAATGTAAGTTCAAAAAAAGGCTTCTTTTAAAATGGCATGCTGCAGCACAGGCTCACTAGGCTGGCTGCCACGGTGCTTACCTTTGCAGCTGGCCTGGTGAGCCTGCAGCCGGGGCAAGGCTGGGAGAAGAAGGGGGAAGCCACTGCTGCCACCACTGCAAATTCAGAGGATCATTTTGGGGTCCTCAAGACCCCAGGACCATGAACCTGCACCCGAGATCTGGCCCTGGCTGAGTCACTAACAGTGGACATCCAGATGCCTATGGGAAACCTACAAGCAGGACATGAGCAGAATCACCTTTTCCTGCAGTTGTTCCTCAGTGACATGATCTCTGATACTGGAGGAGGTAGTAATGTGACCGCTCCTGAAAAAAACCCACTCTGGACCCAACGGTATTTGATAACTACCGCCCAGTTGCAAATACCCCTTTCTTAGGGAAGGTTCTTAAGAGGGTTGTGGAGAAGCAACTGCAGACACTCTTGGAGGATACTGATTATTTATCTAGACCCATTCTAGTCTGGGTTTCGCCCTGGTATTCAGACTGAATCAGCCTTGGTTGGCCTGATAGATTACATTTATCGGGAGAGGGTCAGGGGGAGTGTGACCCTTTTAATTCTACTGGATCTCAGCAGCTTTCGATACCATCAACAATGGTATCCTCCTGGATCGACTCTGTGGATTGGGCATAGGGGGCACTGTGTTACAGTGGTTCTGAACCTACCTGCGGGGTCCATTTCAGAGAGTAAGATTGGGTGACTACTCCTCGGACCCTTGGCAATTGAGCTATGGGGTTCTGCAGGGAATCATCTTGTCCCCAATGTTGTTTAACACATCTATATGAAGCTGCTGGGAGTAGTCATTAGGGGACTAATGACAAGTGCCACCAGTATGCTGATGACACACAGCTCTGTCTCCCTGCACAGGAATGGCTGTGCAGGTCCTGGGTCATTGCCTGAACCCAGTGATGTGCCGGATGAGGGCCAATAAACTGAAGCTGAATCCTGGCAAGACAGAAGCCTTGTGGGTGAGTGGTTCCTGAGTCTGGGAAATAGGCCCATTGCCTGTTCTGGATGGAGTGGCACTCCCTTTGAAAAATAAGGTTCATAGTCTGAGGGTACTCCTAGATCCATCATTGCAGCTGGAGTCCCAAGTGACTGCGATGGATCAGGGTGCCTTTTACCATCTTCGATTGGTTTGTCAGTTACGGCCTTTCCTGGACATGGCTAGCCTGGCCACAGTGATACAGGCGCTAGTAACATCAAGACTAGATTACTGCAATGAGCTCTATGTGGGGCTGCCCTTAAGGCTGGAGCTAGTGCAGAATACAACAGCTCAGCTGTTGTCAGGAACTGCCCCTTTCAGGATGCAACTAGGGATGTGGACCTACCGGTTTGGCCGCATGCCGCACGACTGCTAGTCTCCCCCACCGTGATTGCTCCGGTGCTGCTCGGTGACTGCTAGCTGATGCGGTTGCCGAGCCACTCGCAACACTTCCGGGTCCCTGGCACTACGTAATTTACGAAGAAAACAGGGAAAACCACCTTAAGCACCGCCTACGCAAGTTGCGGCCGCTTTAAGGTGGTTTCCCCCCGTTTTCTACGCAAAATACGTAGCGCCGGGGACCCGGAAGAGTACTGCCGGGGACCCAGAAGAGTGCACCGGGGACCAGGAACTTCCCTTCCCCGGCTCATCTCACGAGGAACGTGAGCCGCGCCGGGGAAAGGTAATTCACATGGGGCTCGGGGGGGGTCGACGGGGCGAGTTCGCCCCCGCTTCCACCCCCTGTACGATTTTCGCCACATCCCTAGCCATGCAACTCCTTTGCTGAAGGAAATGCTCTGGCTACCTATTCACTACTGGGCCAGTTTTAAGGTTATGTTACTTGTGTACAAACCTTGAAACAACTTGTGACCGGGTTACCTGAAACAGCGCATCCTCCCATACCAACCTACCGGGTCACTGAGGTCATCGGAGGGCATTCTCCTGGTGGTTCCTCAAGGACTTTTGGCCCGACTGGAGTCCACCAGGAGAAGAGCCTTCAGTGTGGCGGCTCCATTTCTATGGAACTCCCTGCCTCTGGAGGTCAGGCAGGCTCCGACATTGTGCTGCTTTTGGTGCCTGCTGAAGACCTTGTGCCTTCTCTGCTGTCCAACCACTATTTTAATGTTACCTTGTTTTTAATGTATTGTAATACTGGAGTGAATGCACAGCCATCACAACCTGTAGCAATGGATAGCCTTATTCTCCATGAATTTGTCTAATCCCCTTTTAAAGCCTTCTAACGTCAAAGCACATGCTATGTTTCATATGTAGCATGCAGCTTTGTGTGTGTGTTTTCTCTACTCAAAAGTAAGTGCAGGGGCTCAGTCTGGATCAGGACCACTGCTGCTGCCCCATTTAAAGAAAAGGGGAGTAAGTGAGAACTGGTTTGGAGTGGGGGTGGCTGGCTGTGAAGAGAAGAATGCAGCTGGCCTGGACGCCCCTCAAGGCCAGCTGCACTGCTGGCCACTATGACAAGCAGGACACGGGCCTGGATAGGCCTTTGTTCTGATCCAATGAGGCTCTTATCTCCATATGAAATAATTTGTGGGAGCATCATGGAAAAGAATGGGAATTGATGGTGCAAAATGTGCATAACGTGTGGAATACATCTTGTTTATCAGAATTTGCTTAAGGAAAATATAGCTCCTGGAGCTCTAAGGCATGGACTTCCAACTGCATATTATTATGCACCAAATTTGTCTCCATTTACAACACTATCCTATGCATGTCTACTCAGAAGTAAGTCCCATTGAATTCAATGGAATGTACCCCAGATAAGTGTGTATAGGATTGCAGTCTTAGCTTGCTTTCAGTAACTATGCAACCATTTTTTTAAAATGTACAACTGGATATTGATTGCTAGGGCAAAACATCACCCAGCCATCCCTTCCTTGGTTTGGATCCAGATTTAGTAATATTTACAGTAGACCAGGGGTAGGCAACATGCCAAGACCCCTGACTGCACCCACAGGACCTCTTCCTCACCCCACTGCCCCCTTCCTCAACCCCAACCCCATCGCTTCTCCATACCTCTATGCTCAGCAACCAGGAAGCAGGAAGCCAGCAGATTGGGAGACCTATTTCTGGATCTGTTCTTTGTTTTGTTTTGTTTTTAGAATTAGTTTTTATTTATTTTAAACAAACACTACAACAACAACAACAACAAAATAGCACTAAATAACAAACAATATAAATCAGAAGGACTTCTGATTTAAATCCCTAGCCCTTGAAATTCACAAACCATTCCAACATCTTCCCCAGCCCATCATTCTATCATAAACAATATTAAGCCTATTATACAGTATTATATAACACAATATTAAACATTCTTTTAAAGCATAAAATAATCACTCTGTCAAACAGATTAACACCCATATCTAGATCAGTTTATATTCAAGGTTTTCAAGCTTTCTACTGTTCTCTCCCACTCTATTTTAAATCTTTCTGCAAAATCACCTGCCATTTAAAGTAAACCCATTTAGATCTCTGTCCCTTGATAGTAGAGGTCACACCTTCATGGCAATCTATCAGAATTATATCAATATTAAATCTGCTGTACAATGTAGGGATTCTTTTTTATGCAGAAAGTAATCACACCGCCGCACAGAATAGAGTCCATATCTAAATAGATTGGTATTCAAAAATTTTAGATTTTATACCCTTCTCTCCACTCCAACTTATAAATCTTTCTTCAAAGTCACCTGTCATTTAAAATAAATTCATTTAAATCTCTATCCCTTGGGAATAACGGTCACACCTTCAGGGCAATCCATCACAATTGTATTTATGTCTTCTGTTTTCATTCTTGTGATAAAACGTTGTTGTAGAATTAAATCCTTTGTTTTCTTTCTGACACAATGGACCCATATGGCACTGAAACACCCCCCTTGATCTGACAAATATGAAATTTATTCTGTGAGTTTTGCCAAACTCTTTCTCAGTATCCCCCTCTTTCCAATCCAAGTATTTTTTTTCAAATTTTTAATAATTCTTTCTGAAGAATCTTCATCTGCAACTGAAGTAACTTCAGATATCAAACCATATTCTTTTTCATTGATATGCTTCATATCTCCAGGTATTTGTCTTATCAAACTGTCCAGTTCCTCTTCTTCTTCTCTCATCTCCTCTTTTGTGCATACGGGCCTCTCGTCCATTTCCCCCATAACAAAGTCCATTTAATTTTCAATTTCTTCTAACATTTTATCCAGTCGTTCAAAAAATTGGTCAAATAATTTCTGGAACAAATCAAGCGAGATCATTTTTTTCTATAGGTAGGTTTATCAAGAGGAATAATTTTTAAAAAGGAGCAAATCCAGGATCCTAAAATCTCTTTACTGCTCCCTTTCCAGCTTTTCCCTCCAGCATAGCAGCAGAAGGCACAGTCAGATCATTGCCATATCTTTTGTTATGGCAAAAGCCTCCAATCAGAGTAAGTTTAGTTCCATAAACAACAAACAACCTCACGGCAGCTCTTTATTTAGCAACTTCGCCCATATACACTTTAATTAAAATTGTTCTAAAAAGATAAAATGGTTAGAAAACCTTTCCCATTTCAAAACTTACTTTATAAATCTTCCTTTTAAGTCCTTCTGATATTTATAGTCTCAAGAAAAAAGAAGGTCGCGCCGCAAGTAAACTCAACTCAACTGTAGAGAAGATCTCTCTTAGTTCAGATATAATTATAGTCCATAAATCTTTAAAGAAATGGAGGATGGCAGGCTTTGGTGACCTTTTCAGGTCTCCAAACGTGGCATCGAGCAGGCTGTTAATCCTTCACTCCTGGTAATTCCCACAAGCTGACTGTTGAGATTCTCGGTAGTAAGACTCACCGAAAGCGACCCTTTTTGGGGTAAATAAGGCTTATCTCTCATCTTTCCCCTTACTCCAGGGGAGTTTTCACCAGCTAGGGTCCCTCTTGGCTGGGTTTACAAACTGTGTTGGATCTCCACAAATTTATGAAGCTGTTCAGTCCTCCATTGTCTCCACCGGAAGTCTTATTCCTGGATCTGTTGATTTCCTGCTTTCTTGGTGGCAGCAGTAGTGGCAGGGGGGTGGAGGACATCTGGAGGAGGAGGCAGCAGAAGCAGTAGGTGGCCAACAGGGGAGGGAAGAAAGAAGAAGAAAGGAAAAGCAGCAGTGGTAGGGTGAAACAGAACAGAAATCAGGAGGAGCAGAAAGGGGGCAGGAAAAGAGAGAACCCAGGGAAGGGGGGCAAGAAAACATGCCTGCCCCCCCCCCAAATTATCACATGTGCCTGCAAGCCTGAAAAAATTACTTTCTCGTGGAGCAGACCCATTGAAATCAGTGGGACTTGAATTCATTACTACTAACTTATGCCCCAATCTGGATCTTACCCCTTGACTACCAGTGGCAACAACATTCAGAGTACCTTACTGTTGTACGGTATGTGCGCTCCATTTTCAGTTAGAGAGTAAATGCAAATAGAAGAGCAATTATATTTCATTACACCTTTGTTAAGAGTTAAGCTGTGTATTAAAGGTTTGGAATGCTTCTCTCCCTGGATTATGTAAGGCTAAAAATTTGTTTTGTCCAGCTAATTTTAGTAAAGTGCAATGTTCTATAGGGAATGCATGGCAGTAGTCTGTGTATTTGAATGTGTGCTTTTCAAAAGAAACCGCAGAGCATGATTGAACCTGCTACAATTTTAAGAACCGTGGAACTTCAGTTTCCCTAGAAACAAGGCATAAATGGAGCCAGTTTTAAATGGCATATCCAGATGTTTTCCAAAGTTACATGTTTTTTTAAAAACATGAAATGGTACTTAATCTTAAAGCTTATTGGGACCAGCTTTTGCAGGGTGAGCCCCTGTCCTTATACCAGGTGACAGCCAATGTGGTCCTAATACTTAGACTTAAAGAGTGGGTTCAGACAACATGATAACCCACACTCAAGGGTTTAGTTTGGGTTGAGTGTGAGTTGTTGAAACATGGGTTGTTGTTGAAACATGGGTTATTGTGTTGTCTGAACCCAGCTACGCTAACAAGCCATGGTTTGTTGTTGGGTTGTAAACTGTGGGTTGTTCACCATGGTTTGTTACCTCAGGCTGGGTTCATACAACACAATAACCCACATTTCAACAACAACCAAGGTTCAACATCAACCCTTACTCAGCCTTTGAGTATGGGTTATCATGTTGTCTGAACCCAGTCAATGACTGGGTTTGCATGACACAACAACCCACCATGGCTAAGCCACGGTGGGTTGTCGTGTCGTGCAAACCTGGGACAGTTTGTCAGGGTGGCTTATTTTAGGCTTATAAGCCACCCTGACAAGCCATGGCTTGCAGCAGGGTCTGTTTGACCCACAATGGGTTATTGTGTCGTCCAAACCCGGATATGACCCATCGTGGGTCAAGCCTTACTGTCTGCAAGTGAGCTGCTTGGCCAGAGTGGCAAGAAAACATACACTTTTTATATTATGTTTTACTATGTTTACTATGTTATTGTATTTTATGGTTTTAAAGTCATGTCTTGTAAACCACCCAGAGAGCTTATTTATTGTAATAAATTATATATATATATATATATATATATATATAATACGATTTATATCTTTTAATGATGTAAAGTAGATATTTATTGCTTTGAAACTGAAATTATTAAACCCATGCAACAGAAATAATTAAGGGAAGAATGTCTGAGGGGCCATTGGGTATTTCAGATTCCCAGATCCAAGGTCAGGAGACAACGTTCCAACCTTGGAGCTGGGAATCGGAGCTCTGACACACACACACACACACACACACACACACCCGCTCGTAGCCAGCGCAGAAAGAATTGCACTGGCTGCTCTCCGAGGTCAGTCAGGAAAGCAACTTCATAGAGGGGGGAAAGGGGGCAGGGAAGGGGGGCAGGGAGGAGAGGAGACTGGAGAGGCCAAGATGCAAGCTGTCTGGAAGCCTCTGCAGCCTCCTTCCTTTTCCCTCCAAAACCGTTCCAGCTTAGATGTGCAAAAAAAGTCCGTCTAGCGAAATATGCAGGGCAGGAGGATGGGGAGATGAAGATTTGGGGGGCTTATGAGCATCGCAGTAGGACTGCGCCCTAAATTAACTAGAAGTGGCATAAGAAAGCACAACGAGAACAACATCCCGCCATCGTGGTGCGCTTTAAATGCATTCGAAACATTTCAGCTTTTTATATCACAAGGCCTCCTCAGAACACTGGTTTCAGTTGATTAACCCAACACAGACACAGTGTGCAGCTTAGGGAAGAAACTGAAGAGAGTACTAAACTTAGCATACCTGAGGTATCGTCTACTCCCATATACACCTGCCTGGAACCTAAGATTGTCTTCAGCAGTCCTTCTCCTGGAGCCCCTGCCAAAGGAAGTGAGGTGGGTGGCTACTAAGAAGAGGGCCTTTTCTGCTGTGCAACCCCAGTTGTGGAATGACCTCCCCAGAGAGGCTCACCTGGTGCCTACGTTGTGGTCTTTCCAGCACCAGGTGAAGGCCACCTTATTTTCCTAGGCATTTTAGTCTTTCAGTTTCTGTTGATCTTAAATCTGTTACTGTATTTTACATCTTTGCCCAGCTGCTAGGTTATATTTTGGTTTTTATTTTTATTTTATACTGTAGTTTTAAACTTTTATATTAGAGCCAGTGTGGCGTAGTGGTGAGAGTGTTGGACTGGGACTCTGGAGATCCAGGTTCTAGCCCCTGCTTGGCCATGAAACTCACTGGGTGACTTTGGGCCAGTCACTGACTCTCAGCCTAACCTACCTCACAGGGTTGTTGTGAGGATAAAATGGAGAGGAGGAGGATGATTCTGTAAGCCGCCTTGGGTTCCTTGCAGGAAAAAAGGCAGGGTATAAATATAATAAATAAATAAATTATTATATTATATTATATTATATTATTATGCTTTATCATGTTGTTTTTTATGGTTTTAATTGTTGTAACTGCCTAGAAAGCTTCAGCTATTGGGCGGTATAGAAATTAAATAAATACAATAAAATAAAAATAATAAATAACCTGTCCCTTGGCTTATTTGTGCTGTGAAGCCAACCCTGAGCCGGGGCGGTACTATGTAACAAAAAGATCCGGGGCTCAGGCCCACAGGACAAAAAAAGAACAAATTTGCATATGCTAATTTACATAAGCTCTAAAGCAGGGCTCTCCAACCTTGGGTCCCCAGATGTTGCTGGACTACAGCTCCCAGAATCCCTTGCCATTAGCCACGCTGGCTGGGTATGCTGGGGAGTTGTAGGCCAGCAACATCTGGGGACCCAAGGTTGGAGAGCCCTGCTCTAAAGTCTCTCTGTGTGTGTCTGTGAAGGACCCTGTCTCCTAAGGACACCCCTATTTGTAAAATGGATGTACGGACAGGGGAAAGGAGGGCATTTGATTTCAGAAAAAAGCCTCAGACAGAAAGATTCCAGGGGGGGGGGGCAGCAGGAGTTGAAGCCCATGTGGGCAAAAAGCCAGCTCATCCAGGGGGATCAGATGCAACAGAGATCCTCAGGGCTCCTGAACCTTTTTTTCAGCAAGAGCCCACAGGCAGCAGGGTGGTGGGGCAGATGGCCTCTCAGAGATTCAGGGCTCCAAAAGATTCAGGGCTCCAACCCTAGTGGGCTGCCTCCTTATACCACCTCTGACCCTGAGCAAATAGACCCTCAAAGCTATAAATCTGGGTGCCAGCTGAAAACAGAGTTCTTCCAAGTATATAGATAGGAAACTCAGCCCAAGGTTAGCTTTCAGACCAGACATGCTTACTTAAGAGTTCTTGAAAGTCCTTTATGTGCTATAACTCAACATGGTCCTTACTGGAATCCAGCTCTTGCAGCTTTTGCCCCTTCTCTGGCAAATTGATATGACCCTATTTGTCCTTCAGTTAATTTACAACAGACAAAAGTATAGAGCTACACTTTGGAATAGCAAATATTTACCTCTCAAGATCCCACAAAACTTGTTTTCTTTTTCCTGTTTTGGATTCAGAAAAGTAAGAGAGAAGCTGTCCTGTAGGTAAGACGCAGACATTTAAATTTATGTTAAAGAGTATAATGGAAGGAAAGTTGATTTAAAAGGGGTAACCGATAAATGCATGGCTGAGATTTCTGTTTAGTGAATTTTGAAATGTAACTCCTACTTTAAAATGCCTTAACATTTTTAAAGGAAAAATGTTAATAGCTGCACAGAGATCTGTAACCTTTTTAAAAAATGCTCTATATTTTGAACTTTTTGTTCTGACATTCAAAGTGCTTTCAAGGTATGGTAATATTTTCCAGGCCGTTATAAAGCAGATGCTTTGGGACAGACAGACAGACAGACAGATTTATTTATTTATTATATTTATACCCCGCCTTTTTTCCTGCAAGGAACCCAAGGCGGCTTCCCTACTCCTCCTCCTCCTCTCCATTTTATCCTCACAACAACCCTGTGAGGTAGGTTAGGCTGAGAGTCAGTGACTGGCCCAAAATCACCCAGTGAGCTTCATGGCCGAGCGGGGACTAGAACCCGGATCTCCCAAGTCCCAGTCCAACACTCTCACCACTACGCCACACTGGCTCTCTTATATATCCAAGTAATATATTCATTGCCTGACAGTAGATGTTCCCAAGAGGTGGATCGGGCAGCCCCTCCGTTGCAGAATACAGAAATTTTGTGAGTAGATTGTCAGGTTGCTTGCAGTATTTCTAGGACAGAAGAGGCTTTATGGGTTTCACTTCTGAGTCAAGGTTCGGAGCCTCTAGATGAGTTTCAGCTAAAGGCATGATTTCATTAGTAATTTCATTACATTTCATTAATGTGTTTATGTTTTTAACATTCTTGGGTTTTTTATTAAGGTGTTAAGGTTTTGTTGTTTTTAGTTGTTGTACACCACCTTGATGGTTGGTTGGTTGGTTGGTTGGTTAGCAAATAGGGTGGCATATAAATGTTAATAAATACAGTTGGTGAGTCCTTTTCTTTGTCCAAATGTTTAGAATTGATGGCATACAAGCAACTGTGGAATGGCACATATTGCTTGATGGTGCTGTGGAACATAAGAGTGTGTCTTATGCCAGGTTCTCAGACCATTTGTTCATCTAGCCCTGAACTGTCTATATTCTGACTTGCAACAGCTTTCCGGGGTGTCAGGAAGAAGGCCTTTCTTATCACTGGCTATTGCTACATGATCCTTTAAACTGGAAATGCCAGGGATTGAACCTGGAAACTTCTACATGCAAAGCATATTTTTAGGCCTGCCGCAGACCTCCTTATTCCGGGAAACCTTCTCTGGTCTTCAACCACCAATGTAATTTTAGTTTCTTTTCAACGTATTGTTTTTGTTCCTTTTATCTGTTTTTGTCTTTTTATTGTTCACCACTGCTTGATGTGGAGCAGTATACAAATACTGTAAATAATAATAATAGTAGTAGTTGTTGTTATTATTATTATTATTATTTTGAAATCCCACCTTTTTCCCTAAAAGAACCCAAGGCGGCTTACATAATCTTCCTCCTCCCCCTCTCCATTCTATCCTCACAACATCCCTGTGAGGTAAGTTAGGCTGAGATTCAGTGACAGACCCAAAGTCAGCTAGTCATCTTCATGGCCAAGTGGGGACTAGAACCCGGATCTCCCGAGTCCCAGTCCAACACTGTAACCACTATGCCACACTGGCTCTCGTGCTTCTCTACTGAGCTATGGTTCCATCCCTAATGTCTCTGGAGTGCACAGCTATTGGGATGGAGCAGCTAATACATTAAAAATCATAGGGGTACCATGAAATCCACCATCAGTGCAGGTAGCTGGACTAAATGATAAACAATGCTATGATTCCATCTCCCTGATTCAGCTGGAGGAGGACCTGTGAGTGCAGATCGGTGTCATGTGCACACAGCTCCTGCCTCCTGGGCCCATCATGCAGTTCTGGTTGGCTCAGCCTTCCCCAACCTGGTGCCCTCCAGGGTTTTTTTTTAACTACAGCTCCCATCAGCCCCAGCCAGCATGAAGGCAGGGTTAGATCATTGAGGGATGGAAAGGAGGAGCAAGGGGCTGGATTTAGCCCCTTCCTTCTGCCCCTCTTCCCTGCACAAAAGATAATTAGCACAGTTGCTACTGATTTGACCCTGACTACACGCACCCGGGATCTTCCTGCTGTGTTAATTGCAGTTGGATTGGGGCCTACGTTTTTTATGGTACCCAAACATCAATTTGGAGTTTATATCATTTAGAAAAACACGACTGCCTCTCTTCTCTGCTCATTCTTTTCTTTTCTTTTTCCTATTCGTTTTATTTTGTTTGGCAGTTAGTTTAAAGCGAACAGCAAGAATGACGACCACAATACAGTGAAGTGTTGCACATGTGCGCAAGTGATGCATGAGCACCAGGGCTGATTGAGCCATTGTTCCTCCAGCCATTCATTCCCCCTGCCAAACTGCAAAGCCCTGTTTAAATTCAGGGGAGTGTAAAAACAACCTTGTGATATTGAGAAAGAGGCTCTCGTGGAGGAAAAACAGCCTAATAAATCCCACAGGAGAAGTGGGTGTGGAATGAGCTTCTTCCTGCATCATATCCTATGCTACAATCCACGAACCATTTAAGGCTATTTCACGCATTATTTATTTATTTATTTATTATATTTATACCCCGCCTTTTTTCCTGCAAGGAACCCAAGGCGGCTTCCCTAATCCTCCTCCTCATCTCCATTTTATCCTCACAACAACCCTGTGAGGTGGGTTAGGCTGAGAGTCAGTGACTGGCCCAAAGTCACCCAGTGAGCTTCATGGCTGAGCGGGGACTAGAACCCGGATCTCCCGGGTCCCAGTCCAACACTCTCACCGCTACGCCACACTGGCTCTGTTGCTCTTGAACCTGCTTCTCGCCTCTGACCCCTGCCTGGACTTGCTTACCGGACTTGCCTCCTGCCTCTGGCCCCCACCTTGCTTGACATGTGCTTTGACCCCAGCCTGCCTTCTGGACTCCGCTCGCTCCTGCCCTGCTCCTGCCTCCATCATCCCTCTGGCCCCGGCATTCTAGCCCAGTACCCTTGCCTGACCACAACCCAGAGCTGACCTTTATTGATTACTGATGGTTTGATGGTATGATTTTATTGTGTGTTTTTTTAAATATTGCACCCCACTTCTGGATGATTTTATGTTGAAAAGCATATAATGAATTTTATAAATAAATAAATAGATGATGATGATGATGATGATGATGATGATGATGATGATGATGATGATGAGGCAGTGAGGCTGACCTCCCATGGGAAGGGAGTTACATATACACTCCATACAGGAAGATGGCAGTCCACATAACTGGCACGCCCACAGAAGCCCAGCCCAGGTATGATCCCAGCAGCAGCCCGAATACATACCAAAATAAATGGTTTAGGGCAGTGTTCTCCAACCTTGGGTCCCCAGATGTTTTTGGCCTACAACTCCCAGCATGCTGGGAGTTGTAGGCCAAAAACATCTGGGGACCCAAGGTTGGAGAACACTGGTTTAGGGGCTGCCTCTTGCATGAACCAGCTCTTAGCAATGGACTCCTTTGTGGGAATATTCCGGACTGAACGGATTGGGAAATGCAGCCTGTGTGTAGAGCTGCCGTTGAAATGCTGCCTCAAGCTACATTTGAAGCAAATTTGATGGGGTTCACCTCTGGCAAAACATCTGAGGCATGCTGCTGGAAGTGAAGGGTTGGAGCACCTTCTCTACAAGGAAAGGCTAAATTGATTGGAGCTTTTATTTACTGGAGAAGAAAAGAGGACAAGAGGGCAGGAAAGAGGCTTATATAATGTTATGAGTGTTGTGGAGAAAGTGGATAGAGGGTTGTTTTTCTCCCTGTCTCATGCTACTAGAACTCAGGGTCATCCAATGAAATTGGCAGGGAGTAGATTTAGGAAAAGCAAAAGAATGTGCTTCACACAGATGCATAGATTAACATGGGATTCAGTGTAGGGATGGATGAATCAGTCTATAGCTAGTCCATGTCAGTGTCCCATGTACTCAATCATGAGTCTGTTCTATCCAATTCCTGCATCAGTCTGTGAATTAAAAAAAAAAAAAAAAAGACCATGAGTTGCATATTTTTTGTATGCGACTTTCCCTAATGTAAACATTTAGTATTCCACTTTTCTTAACATATGCATTTTTGGATGCAGATTTTCAGCCAAAAACTACATCGCACAATTTGGAGATGTGTGCAGTCCAAAGGATAACTGTGGTCTGGTCCATATATTTGTCTCTGGAGTGTGGATTAGGTTGGTTCATTTAAAAATGAGGACCAAACAAAGTGCACCAGTTTCCCTCACTGCCATAGATGTGGTGATGGTCCCTGGCTTAGTGGATGGATGGATGGATGGATTTACAGTATGTGTATATTGCTCCATATCTAAGCAGATTTCAGAGTGGTGAATAATAAAAAGTTAAAAACAGATAAAGAATAAAAACAAGGCATTGAAAACAAGGCATCCACAAAACCGTGGCTGGTCAGCAAGGAAGGCTTCCCAGAACAAGGATGTCTTCAGCAGGTGCCAAAAGCAACATAGCGTCAGAGCCTGCCTGACCTCCAGAGGCAGGGAGCTCCACAGAAATGGAGCCACCACACTGGAGGTTCTTCTCCTGGTGGACTCCAGTCAGACCATAGGTCCATGTGGAACCACGAGGAGAATGTCCTCCAATGACCTCAGTGCCTGGGCAGGTTGGTAAGGGAGAAGGTGCTCTCTCAAGTATCTTGGTCCCAAGTTGTTTAGGGCTTTGTACCCTAGTGCCAGAACCTTAAACCTGGCCCGGTAGCAAATAGGTAGCTACTGCAGTTCCTTCAGCAAAGGAATTGCATGCTGAAAATAGGCAGCCCCTGACAACAGCTGATCTGCTACATTCTGCACTAGGTCTGGCTTCCGGAGCAGCCTTAAGGGCAGCCCCACATAGAGCTCATTGCAGTAATCCAGTCTTGAGGTTACTAGTGCCTGTATCACTGTGGCCAAGCGATCCCTGTCCAGGAGAGGCCGTAGCTGGTGAACCAATTGAAGATGGTAAAAGGTACTCCGAACCTCCACAGTCACTTGGGATTCCAGCGACAATGATGGATCTAGGAGTACCCCCAGACTGATCTTTCAAATGGAGTGCATCCCCATCCAGAACAGGCAATGAGCCTATCTCCTGGACTCAGGAACCACTCACCCACAGGGCTTCTGTCTTGCCAAGAATTTTATAAGCTATCTGGAGGGTATTGACCCCGATAATAGAATAGAAATAAGTTTTCCAAGGTTGGGAGTCATACATCATTTGTGAGTGTAAAATGTAATGAGAAAATGATTTTGAGGAAATCAGAAATGTGATGAGTAGGTATGCCTAACACTTGTAACAATACCGAAAGTGATCGTTCACAAAGTAAGATAACTGTACGCTGATATTCAAGTGGCACAGTTTTCACTATGGTATAAAGTAGATATGGCTTGAAGATTTTGTGAATTAATCAAAGCAATTAAAGAAAAATATTTAAGGATATTGGGGTTTATTTTGGGAATATTGGGTGAAAAGTTTACCGTCAAATATATTTATTTTTGAATTGACAATTATAGAATGGAGTTGGTCCCTGTGATCACAGTTAGTGGTTATTTCTTTATGTTTAAATTTAATAATATTTAAAAAAAAAAAAAAAGAAGATGGTTATTGGCCTCAAACAACTGATTTGACCAGGGATCATTTACAGGATATAGAGCTGTGTGTCATCAGCATGCGGGCTTGGCTGGCAAACCCTCATGACACTTCCCAGTGTTCAATAGTGTTAAACCAGGACAGAGGACCACGGCAACCACATAGCACATTGCCAGGACCAAGAATATCACCCAGCTTACTCTCTGAAATCAAACAAATTCATGGAAGAGAGGGCTATAAACCGCTGTTAAGCATGATTGCATTGGGCCAAACACAATCTCCATCTTCAGCGGCAGTGTGCCACTGAATGCTGCTTGCTGGTGAGCAGCAGTGGGAGAGGGCTCTTGCCCTGATTGTGGGCTTTCCAGAGGCATCTGGTCAGCCACTGTGAGAAATAGGCGTCTGGATTAGACTGTCCTTTCCTCATCCAGCAGGTCTGCTTTTTTGTTTCAGCTGAGTAGGAGCCTCCAAATTCACTTCATAAAAGTTGACCTTCAGCAAAATGTGGAGACAACCTAAGGATCTGCAGGACCCCTTAAGAAAGGTTGTTAGGCTTACTTAAACTCAAAAGGGCTAGCAATGTTTTTGTTGACACATTTTACATAAAGCAAAAAAATGGAAGTGAATTTGGAGCTACAGTCATACCTTGGATTGAGAGCATAATTCGTTCCGGAAACGATCCGAAACAGCTACTAATCCAAAACACTCTTATATCAAAACGAAATCCCCCCCAAAATAATTTGTACAGAGATTTTTAATTTAAGCCGTACTACAGTACTTGTATTGCAAGACGTCGCTTGTATATCAAGTAAAAAAAATCAAATAAATATTTATAAATTTGCTTGTCTTGCAAAACGCTCTCGAACAAGTTACTTGCAATCCAAGGTATTACTGTAGTGACATTGCTCACGGGGCTGCCTCACATCCCTGAACCTGCATTGCTTACATATATGCGGAAGAGCAAAAACATGTTACTCTAAATCTGTGCCTAGCAGCAACATCTTTTTTTTTTTAATACTCTAGTGTAGGTGCAGGGGACCTGATCCAGATCTTAAAAGCCCCCCTACACACACACCCAAGATAGGGTCCTGATCCAGATCAGCCCCCTGCATCTACTCTAGAGGGGGAGGGGGAAGGGAAGCTGGTAGACACAGATTTAAAGTAATGTTTGTTTTGGTCCAAAGCCTTTGTAAAATCAAGTTCATTGTATATCCACCCACCTCCCTTGTCCTTCAGATGCCTTATTCAGGACACCTGCCTTCTATTCCACTTTATTCTGGACACACCTTTACAGCACTGTATTTCATATTTCTCCTTCCAAAGTTCAAACCCAGGATGTTCCATTTTAATTTGTGATCTAATCAAACAGGCAAAGTTATACTATTTCTGTAGAATCCCACCATTCCTTTCTGGTCTATGGAACTGTCACTCCTTGAAGGCTACAAGGGTCTTTGTATTGGCTGAATATGTCACATTCTGGCTCTGTGCTTAAAAGTTTGCAAACATAACCGGTTTGCCTTTTAAATATGAAATAATTTGGAAGGGGCTTTAGCATTGTCATTGGTCAACCCCAGGCAAAGTATTTAGGACTATTTGTATGTAGGATTATTTGTATGTAGGATTAAACTCACCAAGTGGCTTTGGGCAAGTCTCTCCGATTAATTTGGCTCAGCAGGGAAAACCTCATTTGTGTTACCCGTAGAAAAAGGGGTTGGCTACAAACGTGATAAATACATTGTATGGGGGATCTGGTGTCCCCCAAAATACTTGTATCGAGGCTATCTTCCTTTCATCTAGAAGAATAATGTATTTCTACCTATTTGTCTATCTACCCTCACCAGGAAGAAGCTCACTGCTGAACTGCAACATGAAAGCTGGATTTTTTCTAGTCTTATTTGAACTATGTGGCAAGATCTGCTTATCAAATGGAACAGATGGAGTTTCATTTGAAAACCTCTGGCTTCTCAATGACACAGATGAACAATATCCAGATAATACTGTGCTAGATTCATCTGCAGGAAACTCTGTGCCAGCATTCTCCATGCACAATTTCACTGAAAAGATCACTAACTTTGGATTCAATCTCTACAGGAAAATAGCACTGAAGCATGACAACAATGTCTTCTTCTCTCCATTGTCGCTGTCCTTTACTTTGGCAGCCTTTTTGCTGGCTTCCAGTGGGGAAACACGCAACCAAATAGTTCAGTCTCTAAACCTCCACCTTCTGGATGGCAGAGAGAACCAGCTTCCAGCCTTTTTCCAACAGCTGAGGGTCAACATCACTAAGAATGAAGAGTTCACTTTTTCGCAGGACAGCTTCTCTTTCATCCAGAAAGATTTCCGGATCAAGGACATCTTCCGCAACTTGTCCAAGCAATACTTCGACATGGAATTTCTGACGGTTGATTTCTGCAACTCTACTCTTGCCAAAAACATTGTCAATGAGCACATTAAACAAAAGACGAGAGGGAAAATACCTATGTTGTTTGACACATTTGATCAGCAAGCTAAAATCATTCTGGTGAACTACATTCTCTTTAGAGGTAACTGCTTCTTTTATCATGGATATCTTTCTTGTTTTTTTTTAAAGGAGAGATCAGAGCTCTCTTCAACAGCTAGCTACCCAGGAGAACCACTCTAAAGAGAAGATGGAAGGTTGTGGGAAAGCCCCCCCCCCCCCGCATTGCCAGTTCCACAAATTGCACTGCTGTTGCCATGACCGTCATTCTGTTACACACGTTTCTCTTGTTTATGGGTTGGCAACTGAAGGGACAAGACAACTAGTATTCCTTAGGAAGCCCAAGAGGCTCAGGGACCTCCAGCTGGCAATCCCTAGGGTAGGGCTATTCCAGAAAAGCCTATTTGAAGTCAATAAATGTCTATAAATGCTGTGATCAAATATAAACATATAAATTATGAGTGACTAGCTGAGCCCTGGCCAACACAGGAACATAGGAAACTGCCTTATGCTGAGTCAGAGAGGCCATTGGTCTGCCTAGCCCAGTATTTTCAAGACTGACTGGCAGTGGCTCTCCAGGGTTTGGGGCAGGATTCATTCCTAGCCCTATTTGGAGATGCTGTGGATTGGGACCTTCACTTTCTGCATGCAAGGCATGTGCTCTACTACTGAGCTATGGTCCCTCCACTGAACTAAAAGCATAGGAAAAAAATCTTTGTTGCTATTGGTGTGCAGGGATACTTGTTGGGTAGGCTATTCAGCGCTCCTGGATAGACAATTTCAGTCCTTGTCTTTTTGATGCTGTAGCTAGGGCTGGCCAAATCTATCCGTTTCTAATTTTTGCAAACTTAAGTTTAGTTCATGTCAAACTTTGAGAGTTTCTCCAGCCTTAACTTCAGTTCATCCTGAACACTCAGCATTTTTAAAAAATTTACCCTGAAAATTCATAAGTATTTTTGTGCACATTTCTCACAATACATGCAAGTTTTTGGCCTAATATACACATTGTTTACAAGCAATTTTCCTAATATATTGCATTTTTTGAATGTTGTTTTCCCTAATATACACATTTGTGTGTGTGTTTTTGGTTGGAGAATACCATTGCAAAATTTGGATCATAGGAAATATTCCAAGGAAAATCATGGTCAGTAGAAAACAATGCTGTCTGAGGGAGAAAATTCAAATGGCACTCCCTTTCTCACTAATGAATATCAGGCACAATCTATCAGGAAGTTCTCCTGAGCAAACCACTTTGAAATGTGCTCTGGTGCAGTCTCTGTTAACTTCAATGGTCTTGCTTCCTGATAGATTGGACCCATGGAGCAGATCTCTCTGTCTCCTGCTCCGTCACCATTAATGGTGTTCCAAATCTGTCACCAGAGAGGTGGCCACCTTATCTTGTCCATGATAGGACCATATCTTAGGATAAGCAGGTGCCTTTCTCCTGGACACCCCTGTTCCCCATGGGAAGACAACTGTACAATGCATGCCTATGATCATTCTGTGTCAGTCCTAATCAGGCATGTGAGTGAACTGATGAGACCAGGTAGTGTGAAAAAAAACTCCCACATGGTGGAGATGAAGAACACTGAAAGAGTGAACCTAATCCTCATTATTAAAACCAACTAGATTTCCAAATACGCATTGTGTTGATCTGGGATGTCTCTTCTCACCTTCAAATTATGCTCATGCATGGAGGGTGGAACAGGATTCTTTCTGCTGGCCCCTCCCCTGAAGCCACGAAATTTATTTATTTATTTATTTATTTAATATTCTGCCTTTTTTCCTCCAAGGAACCTAAGATGGCTTACATAAGCCTCCTCCTCCTCCTCATTTTATCACAACTGTGAAGGTTCTGGCAGGTTGAGGGGGAGGGGGCTTGCCCCCAAACTCTCAACTCCCTACCTTGTGGCCAGCTGGCAAACAAACCTCCTGGTAGACTGCCACCACCCCTTCTCATCCACCCAGTCCAAGCCAGGGGGTACTTGGACCTTTCCAGATATCCTGGGCCCCAGAAATAAAGGTTCACCTGATCACCCTCTATTTCTAGCCCTCCAGCCTAAAACCCTAAACGGTAGCCCAACCAAAGCAGAAGGTGCTGAATTTAGTACCGAGGCCAGATCCAGAACAGAACACACTCAGACTGGAAACAGTGAACTTTATTTACAATAAGGAAGAGGGACAAAGAGGTAAAACAGTGTGCAAAGACAAAAGAAGACAGAAAATCAGAATATTAAACAATGAAGAAATCCTTTGAAACCCTGCTGCAGGCTAAAACAATAAACCCTATCTAGTCTCTCCCATAGATTTCATAGATCATAGAGTTGGAAGGGGCCTAACAAGGCTATCGAGTCCAACCCCCTGCTCAATGCAGGAAACTAGAGGAGGGGTCTCCCATCCAAGTAATAACCAGGCCTGACCCTGCTTAGCTTTCCACGCTCAGACAAGCTGAGCCAGCCTGAGCCACAGGCCTTGCTTACCATACAGAGTTCCACCCATGCCTTCCAATGAATGTACAAAAGTTGAGGGGCCACTGGATGTGACGGATCCTCCCTTCCTGTCCCCTCCCCTCTAAGCATTCAGTGAATGTGGTTTGGAGATGAGACTGGGGCTCATCTCCAAGGTAGGAGGCGGCCATGTCAAATATAGGTACTGACCTTATATGGGTGCGACACCATTGTTGAATTTCACATAACAATGGAAGATCAAAGCTGGCTGTCCTCCCTCCATTGCTATCTACACCTTTAATAACTGAAGAAAAGGGGTGAAAAGGAATATTTCCACCACTGAGTGCTGCTTCTCAGAAATGTTTTCAAAGGGCTCCATGGCAACCAAAAAGACTGTTGCAATTAAATATCCCCTAATCCCTCTTCTATATATTTAGCTCCCGTTCTGATTTTTCACTCCTTCACTTTAATTGCTGAGTTGGAATTAAAGTGTGCTGGTGAGAGAAGAGGAAGGACAAGTATGGCTGCTAACCTGAGCACAGTCAGGCTGCTTAAATCCCATGGGCTCCAATGGGATTTAAGCAACCTAAAAGGGTGCGGGAGTGAGCCTGGAAGGTACAAGAGGGCGACTCATGAAAAAAGGCTACATGCAGAGGGAGAGGGGGAAATGGAGTGGATCAGTCGGTCAATCGCTTTAAAGAGACTTGAAGGTATTACGATGGAGCCATTGATAGCATACACAATAATGTCCCTTGCTCTGCTTCTATTTCTGGACTAAGAAGTTCTGCATGTCCTACAGAACCGGTTTGACTGGAGATGACCGTGGGATGGGTGTGTTCTACATGCACAACAACAACACCTCAAGTATGTCAGTCTGAACTCTCCTTCCTGTTAGAGCTCCTACACTTCTTTTTTCCCCCTCTTGGCAGTTTATTTGAACTTTGGCTACAGAGAACAGGTGTGATCCTTCAGGAAGAGATGAATCGCTTGATTATTATAAGGGACACGGTAACTGGGATTAACTGGAAGATACTTTCCATTTTGATCTTCCAGATGGTGTCTCAGGATGTGTGTCCTAAATGATAGGTGTGTGTGTCTGCCCAGACATGATCGCTTCTGTGAGTTAGCTGAGCCTACGCCTGGAGTGTGAAGTACACATGCACCAGTTGATGTGCAAGCTTCCTTTTCATGCATATTCATGCAGTCTCTATGCACACAGACTCTGGAATCGTACAACACGGGCTTTCCAGTCTACCAAGGGGCAGATCACATAGGTTGATCATGCATCCATAAGATGCAGATGTGCAAACAACTTGATTTGCAGCTGTGAGCTTTCTTACACAAGGCTGTTAATCCACTGTTAATCCGCTGTATCTATGTTCGGTTTCGTCACAAAACTGAGATCTCAGCAGTACACGAGGAGCATTTCTTTTCCTGCTTTTCCACTACATAACCTTTAGGTGGTGTTGTGGTATAGCGGAATAGCACAAATACGCAAGAGGAAATTATGCTTTCTTTCGCATTCACAATTAAGTGCCACATTTTCCCTGCCCTAAAAAAGCCCACCAAAAGTGCTGGTTAGACACAGAAGCAAAACTGGAGGGTCACATCATCGTCTAAAGAACACATGAACAACCATGAGGAGGGAATGATGAGTGCACAATAAATGCCTAATGTATAAAAGCCCTGTGTCGCTATGTCCTAAGACTTTATATGGATTTGATCCAGCAAAAGCCTCTTGTGGATGGAAGGGCTCCTATCAGCAAGATGATTTTGAACCAATGGAGCTTTTCTGCTGGGTGAATGGGGTTGGAGGTGACCTTTGCTGACCCCCTCCTTCTTCAGTCCTCCATGTCACCCAAAAGTCTGCTCTAGAGTGTTGGGGGCCCCTCTGGAAAGGTGGAGGAAGTGATGTTGGGGCCTGCCGAGGGAGAGGGGAATCAGTGAAAATCATCTCTCCTCCTTTCTGCCAGCAGGAACATTGGTAGTGGAAAGGAGAGGATGGTCCCTTCTTCAGTAGAATAAAAGCACAGAATCAATACAGGCCTGTGGCTTATGCTGGCTCAGCTTGTCTGAGCGTGGAAAGCTAAGCAGGGTCAAGCCTGGTTATTACTTGGATGGGAGACTCCTCCTCTAGTTTCCTGCATTGAGCAGGGGGTTGGACTCGATAGCCTGTTGTAGGCTCCTTCCAACTCTATGATCTATGAAATAAACCCCCTGCATTGTAATAGTGGAGCAGCCCTGCATGCTGCTACACGAAATGCAGAAAACCAGCAGTGGCACTTGTCAACTCCTCAAGAGTGGGAAAGGGGTACTGGATTGAATTCTCCCTGCTGAGTAGCTGCAGGTTGGCATAATTAATGGCTTTTCTAGCAGGGTGAACAACGCTGCAGCTGTCTAATGAGAGGAACCTCATATGCAGCTTCTATTATCCCATGCAATTGGATCAGGACCAGAAAATTACACACCACTTACATTAAAATAATAGGGGTGCAGTTTAGCCAAAGTTACACACTTTTAAGTCCCATCCATTCCAATGGGAGAGTTCAGCACATGTTTCAGTTGAAATAAATGGGATTTGTCTTTGCCTGGGTTGTCCTGAAGTTTCCCCAAACAAATATGGATTATGTCAGTATTATCAAATAAATGGTTGCCTTTCTGTATATTCTCAGGCAAATGGCTACATCCATTTTCTACCAAGTTCACAGAACTGGAAACTTTCTACATAGACAATTACAGGACCGTCCAAGTGCCAATGATGTTCAAGACAGAGATGTTTGCCTCTACGATAGATAAAAACTTACAGTGTGTTGTGCTCAAGCTTCCATACAAAGGAAGCGCACACATGCTGATTGTCATGCCTGAAAAGGAGGCTGATTATATGTCCATTGAAGACCATTTAACAAGTGAACTTGTGGAGTCTTGGCTTAAAACCATGGAGACCAGGTACAAGTCGTGGCAGAAACGTCATTTATTTATTTATTTATTATATTTCTACCCTGCCTTTTTTCCTGCAAGGAACCCAAGGCGGCTTACATAATCCTCCTCCTCCTCCTCCTCCTCTCCATTTTATCCTCACAACAACCCTGTGAGGTAGGTTAGGCTGAGAGTCAGTGACTGGCCCAAAGTCACCCAGTCAGCTTCGAGGCCGAGCGGGGACTAGAACCCGGTTCTCCCGAGTCCCAGTCCAGCACTCTAACCACGACGCCACACTGGCTCATGCTTTTCATTGCTAAGATACTAGATTCAGAATGCTTTGGTGCAAATCAGAAGCATGGCTCAAATGGGACATTGGGGATGGGAAGGGAAGGAGGAGGGATTGGTCACAGGATAAGGAAGGAAATGGGGGATAGCTGGCATTGGGCCACTGGTGCTTATCCCCTTTTCCCCAAAGGGAAGCTCTTCGTGTTCAGTAATTCTGAAAAGTAATCCGGTCAGGTCCAGCCCTACCATTAGGCCACAGTCAGCTTAGGCGGCAGGTGCTGTGAGCAGCCGCCTGGCTGTTCCTCTCTGTTGGGCGACACAACCGTGAATGCCACACAACCTGTCCTGGGGCTCCTGAACTAGCCTGCCGCCTCTGCTGTGGTGGTGGGCACTCTTCCATTGCAAGCGTTGAGTTAATTTTCAACTGCCAGTCTAGCCAGCTTCTGTATGTCAGATGATGATGGATGATGATGTCAGATGGGGAGGCAGCACCGCCCTTGTCCTTTGTTCCAGGCAGCAAAATGTATTGGGCCAGCCCTAGATCATGTGTTGGTTTACAAAAAGAAGAAAAATTTTCCGAACAGAACCATAAAATTGAAAATGACCTCTAAGCTCCTCTAATCTAACCCAATGTTGATGCAGGAAATCCACTGATACAGCACGTCTGAAATGAAAATGTGGCCATCCAGCCTCTGCTAAACCGCTAACAAAGGAGAGTCCACTGCCTTCTGGGGCAGTCTGTTCCATGTCAAATAGCTCCTCCCCCCAGGAAGTTGATCCTAATATATAGTTAAAATCCTCCTTCCTGCAATTTGAACCTCCTTCAACCTTTCCTCATAGGACTTGGTCTTCAGGTCCTTCATCATCTTTGTATTACTCGGCTCAAACTTGCTACAGCATCTGAAGATGCTGAGTAGCATGGGAGCTAAATCCACTGCCAACATGGGCAGTGTTCAGAATTGCCTGCTGGTGGCTGTTCATTTCTGCACATTCTCCATGACATTCAGCCAATGTACACACAATAGTCAGTTTTAGTACATTCCCCATTCAACTCACACTCATGTTTGTTTGCATTACAGGAAAATGGATATTTACTTTCCAAAGTTCAAACTAGACCAGACATATTACATGGATCAATTGCTTCAAGATCTGGGAATTAAAGATATTTTCTCTTACAAAGCAGACCTGAGCCACCTCACAGATCAGAGACATGTAAAAATAACACAGGTAAATATGATTGCTTATCCTGCCGAAGTGCATACTGTCCAGCTACTAGATATTTAATGGATAAAATGGACCCAGCCTAGAGATCCATGTACACTGTGGTGGGCTATGTGTGAAGATCTTTGTGCCGAAAAGCAGGTTGGCGCTGCCAGTTTAGACAGTGCTGGTCACCCCTTTGGAGGCAGTAGAAGAGAAAAGGAAGCAGAATCCCTCAGCTCACAAACAGATGATTTGTGAAATCAGAGCTGGCGGTACTTGCATTGGTTTGGTGGTGAGTGCACCTGCATGATGTAGCCAAGAGCTACAAATAGCTCATCCCTCCAGGAAGTGTTGGATTTGGGGTTTGGGGAAGGGGGTTGCCTTGGCAGGATCTGTGCGCAGAATCCTGTTTCAGTTGTTTTGATCACCCTCACTGAAATGGGACAAATGCCTACTTTCTTCCTAAAAGTATATATAGGGTCAAAGTAGATGTGATATTAATTGCATGAATTGGGCCGTTTTTTGTTATGTAAATAGCATCCAGGAGGGAGCCTGAGCAGCCTTGGGATGGGGTGGTGGTGGTGGTGGTGGTGAAGGGCACAATCCTATGCATGTTAAGACAGATGAAAGTCCTACAACTCCTAGCATTCCTCAGCTACCATGATGGCTGGGGAATGCTGGAAGTTGTAGGACTTTCTTAACATGCCTAGAATTGCACCCTAACTTTTTCTCCCTGCCACAGTCCAAGCAAAAATCAGCTCTCTGAAGCTGCTGTTTCCATTTCAAAGGAAGCTGCTCCCTCAGACTTTCCTGCAGCTGCTATTTATATGACCAAAAATGTGCATGGTAATTGCTTTTCATGCAATTAATGCCACATCTACTTTGGCCCCCAAATGTCTGTTTGTTTATTTATTTTTAATATTTCTATACCACTAAGTATTTAAAAAATCCCTAAGTGGTTCACACAGAGACATTAAAATCACATTTAAAATATTAATATTAAAATCAACCTTAAAAATACAATTTTAAAAACAGTTCCAGTTACAGTAGTAATAATAATATGGAGCAGTACAATGGAGCATCATGGTTAATTTATTTACAAGCCAGGGAAAGCCTGGGTGAACCAGTACATTTTCAGGAGGCGTTTGAAAGATGCCACAGTTTCTGCCTTCCGAACTGCATGAGGCAGAGTTTTCCACAGGGTGGGTGCCGCTACCGAGAAGGCCCGCGGTCAAGGTATTTCACGGTGACATTCTGATAATTTTGGAATGGCCAGCAAGGCCTCCTCTGATGATCTTAAGGGTCCATTGGGTATATATAAGTGATCGTCACCTTGAAGTGGTGAGTGGGCTTGCGTGTTCCGATGAATCCTGTGAGCAATGCCGTCGGGAGCTATGTACTTCCAGTAGGGTCACCCATGGCGGTAAGGTCCGGGGAGAGGAACCAGACAAAGAACGATCCAAAACATAAAGTCCTCAACGGCAGAACAGGCGGAAGATAATTAAACCTAAATTACAACGGCTGTGAAGGCGGATGAAGGCTGCAGCAGAGAATGGTTTTCCAATCGTCAGGGTAACCATGCCATTGGATCTCTGCCGTACTCTGTCAAGTTTGTGTGGTGATTCGTTGTGCACCGATCTCCCCACATAAAACAGTTTCACGCACAGGCGTCTTCCAACCCAACCCATCCAACCCAACCCAACCCAACCAAACAAAAACAAAAAAAGTCCCATGGCGACTGGCGAATGGCAACGGGGGCAGGACTGTGAATCTGGAAGCCCCTAGTCATGGACCAGCACATGGGCGGTGGATGCAGACTCAGTCGCCCTGTTCAAGGAACGAGGTAGTCGAGCAGCTCGGCAGCTGTATCCATGACTGAGCAGCCCTATTTAGGATCCACTCTGCTCACCCCGTATGGGGAGGGGGCTAGAAAAGGTGCCCTAAACATAGTCTACCTCTTTCTCCCCTGACTGGATTACCGCGTCCAGTGGGGTCACCATTTTAGCGGTCGAAAAAGACATTTGAATTTTGGAACATGGAATATACGGACATTGCTGGATAACATAGATAGTGAACGCCCTGAGCGTAGGACTGCTATTATTGCAAGGGAGCTGAGACGGTTTAAGATTGACATAGCAGCACTTCAAGAAACTCGAAGGGCAGGAGAGGGACAGCTGAAAGAAGAAAAAGGAGGTTATACCTTCTTCTGGAAAGGACTACCTGAGCAGGACCGACGAATACATGGTGTAGGCTTTGCCATCAAAAATGAACTAGTGAACTCTTTGTCAGAAGTTCCTACTGGCATTAACGAACGCCTGATAACTCTTCGATTAAAGCTCGCCAATAACCAACAGGTAACTATTTTGAGCGCTTATGCACCAACATTAGATGCTGATGATGACATCAAGGAAAGTTTTTATAGCCAGTTGGACACTCTCCTGTCAGAGATACCTAAGGAGGATAAAATTATCCTCCTGGGCGATTTTAACGCAAGAGTCGGGCGTGACTTTGATTTATGGCCAGAAACTATTGGAAAAGACGGAGTTGGTAATAGCAACCCGAACGGACTCTTACTTTTGTCTATATGTGCAGAGCATAATCTCACTATCACAAACACGCTCTTTCGACAAAAGAATAAGTTTAAAACATCATGGCAGCACCCACGGTCAAAGCACTGGCATCTTCTGGATTATGTAATTGTCCGTGTTAGAGATCGCCGCAATGTACTTCTTACTAGGGCCATGGTGAGTGCCGACGACTGCTGGACAGACCACCGACTAATCCGTTCCACAATGGTTATCAACATTGCTCCCCAACGTAGGCTTCAAGGAAGGAAACCAAGGCGTAAAATGAACATCCAAGTCCTTCAAGATCCTATTAAGCAAACTCGTCTTCAATCACTTCTTAAGGAACATCTACCTACGGAACCTCCTGACAACATTGAGGACCATTGGTCTAAGCTGAAAACTTCCATTACTGCAGCTTGTGAACAAACTATTGGATATGAAACTAAGAAACATCAGGATTGGTTTGATGAAAATGACAATGAGATTAAATATATAATTGACCAAAAAAGGAAAGCCTTCCAAATATGGCAAAATGATATTAACTGCGCTGCCAAGAAAAAAACCTACGCTAGCGCAAAGGCTGAGGTCCAAAGAAGAACAAGAGAACTTAAGAACGCTTGGTGGAAAAAGAAAGCTGAAGAAATTCAACAACTTGCAGAATCTCATGATGCACGGGGCTTTTTTAAGGCCACAAGGGCCATTTATGGACCAAAAACCTATGGTACAAACCCTTTGCAATCAAAAGATGGCACCAAACTCTTAAAAGACAAAGAGTCTATTGCACTGCGTTGGAAAGAGCATTATTATGACCTTTTAAATCGTAAATCTAAGGTGGATAATGAGATTTTTTCGCAAATCCCGCAAAAACAAATTAAAGAGGAACTTGCAATACTCCCCACTTTGGATGAAGTAAGAAAAGCCATTAATCAAATGAAGAACAACAAAGCTAGTGGACCAGATGGGATTCCTGCTGAAATCTTTAAAGAAGGGGGCCCCGAACTTGTACAACATCTTCATAAACTCATCGAAAAAATCTGGATAAGAGAAGAGATCCCAGAAGACTTCAGGGATGCCATAATTATCACCCTCTTTAAGAAGGGTGATAGAACAGACTGTGGAAACTATCGGGGCATTTCTCTCTTAGCAACCGCAGGTAAAATATTTGCTAGGATTCTCGCAAACCGTCTTCTATCTATTTCAGAAGAGATCCTCCCTGAAACTCAATATGGTTTCCGCCCCTCTAGAGGGACAGTAGACATGATTTTTACTGCACGTCAGCTCCAAGAAAAATGCCGGGAGCAAAATCAACCCCTTTATATGGCATTTATTGATTTGGCTAAGGCCTTTGATACTGTAGATCGTACAGCTCTCTGGACTATCCTTATGAAAATTGGATGCCCCAATAAATTTGTGAATATCTTGCGACTTCTCCATGACAACATGACGGCAACAGTTTTGGACAACAACGGCTCTCATGGTGCTCCATTTAAAGTGGGATCAGGTGTTAAACAGGGATGTGTTATCGCCCCAACATTATTTGCCATTTTCATCGCCATGGTTTTACATCTTGTCAAGGGGAAACTTCCCACCGGTGTGGGAATTATATATCGAACAGATGGAAAGCTTTTTAATCTCAGCAGGCTGAAAGCAAAAAGTAAGGTAATTACAACCTCCGTTGTGGAACTTCAGTATGCTGATGATAATGTGGTCTCTGCACATTCAGAGGATGATCTCCAAACTATCCTAAATGCTTTTGCAGAAGCATACGAAAAACTTGGTCTCTCACTTAACATCAAAAAACCAAAGTGCTTCATCAGCAAGTGCAAGCCAATCCTTTGGTGATGCCATCTATCCAGCTTGGCGGGACAATACTGGAAAATGTCGATCATTTTCTCTATCTTGGCAGCTATCTTTCTGTTACAGCTAACATCGACAGTGAAATCCAGCATCGTCTGAGCTCCGCAAGTGCCGCATTTTCTCGAATGAAACATAGAGTGTTCGAGGATCGGGATATTTGTAAGAAGACCAAAACACTGGTTTATGAAGCCATTGTATTACCAACTTTATTGTATGCCTGCGAAACATGGACTATCTATAAACGTCACTTCCACCTCCTTGAAAGGTTTCATCAACGTTGCCTCCGGAAAATCCTGCAAATTACTTGGGAAGATAGGCGAACAAATGTCAGTGTACTGGAAGAAGCAAAGACTACTAGCATTGAAAAAATGATCCTTCAACGCCAACTTCAGTGGACCGGTCATGTTGTTCGAATGCCTGACTGCCGTCTCCCAAAGCAGTTACTTTACTCCCAACTCAAGGATGGAAAGCGGAATATCGGTGGTCAATATAAGAGGTTTAAAGATGTTCATAAGGCTAATCTAAAAAAATGCAATATAAACATCGAAAACTGGGAAGCTCTGGCCCATGAACGATCTAAATGGAGGTTGGCCTTTCACAAAGGTTCCATGGACTTTGAAGAAGCCCGAGTGCAAGGTGAAAGGGAGAAACGTGCTAAGCGAAAAGCACGTCAAATGAATCCTTTACAGGACCATCTTCTATCTGGTAACCTGTGTCCTCACTGTGGGAAGCTGTGTGGATCTAGAATTGGCCTCCACAGTCACTTACGGACCCATCGCTAGAGTCTACACAATCTTCTTTAGAATTTCCTCCTTTTATCCCGGAAGACAATCTTACTCGGTCACGAGTGATCGCCTGATGATGATAAGTGAAGGCAGTCTGCTAGATATCCTGGTCCTAAGTTGTTTAGGGCTTTATATGTCAGCAACATAACCTTGAATGTGACTTGGTAGCTAATAAGCAGCCAGTGCAGTTCTTTTAGCACAGATCATATGTGAGCATAGCTGGGTGTCCCAGTGAGCCCCCCTGGCTAATCCATTCTGCACTAGCTGCAGTTTCTGAACTGGGCCCAAGGGCAGCCCCACATTACAGTGGTCTAATCCTGAGGTTTCCAGTGCATGGATCTCCATGGCTAGATTATCCCTATCCAGGAATGAGTGTAGTTGGCATACCAGCCGAAGTTGGTAGTGGGTGCTCCAGGACACCGAGGTCACCTGGGCCTCCAGTGACAGAGATGGATCCAGGAGCACCTCCAAGCTACGTACCTGCTCCTTCAGAGGGAGTGCAACCCCATCCAGAACAAGCAAATAGCCCAGTTCCCGTACCTGGGAACTACCAACCCATAGGGTCTCTGTCTTATTGGGATTCAGCTTCAGTTTATTAGCACTCATCCAAGCCATTACTACATCCAGGCACCAGTTCAGAACTTGCACGGCCTCTCCCGATTCAGATCTCACGGAGAAATAGAGCTGGGTGTCATCAGCATACTGGTGACACCTTGCCCCAAATCTCCTGATGACCACTCCCAACGGCTTCATATAGATATAAAATAACTTTGGGACAAGATGATGCCCTGTGGCACCCCACAGGTCAGCTGCCAAGGTGCAGTCACCCAATGCTATTCTCTGGAACCGATCCCGCAAGTATGAGCTGAACCACTGTAGAACAGTGCCTCCAACGCCCAAACCCACAGAGGCAGTCCAGGAGGATACTGTGGTCAAAAATATCAAAAGCCACTGAGAGATCCAGAAGAAGTAACAGGGTTGCACTCCCCCTGTCCCTCTCCTGAAGGTGGTCATCCATCAGGGCGACCAAGGCTTATTCTGTCCCAAAACTGGGCCTGAATCCAGACTGGACTGGATCCAGATAATCAGTTTCATTCAAGAGTGCCTGCTGCAGCTGAGACATCTCCACTCTCTCAAGCACCTTACTCAGGAATGAGGTGTTTGTGACCGGACAATAGTTGGCATAGATCTCTGGATCCAGGGAGGGTTTTTCAGGAATGGTCGCACCGCTGCCTCTTTCAAGACAGTAGAGACTAGTGGTGGGCAGCCACCAGGGACCCGACCTGCCTCCAGCTCAGTGGATGCTGCTGCTGCGCCCGCCAAGCTGGACCAAAAGCGGATGTGCGCCGAGCCGCCCAGTGAGCTTCCAGGTTCCCAGTGGGCCATTAAAAGTGACTGCGATGTGTGTAACTTGCACAAATTGCAGCTGTTTTTGTCGTATCTTACGGCATTTTCTACGTAAAAAGTGGCCCACCAGGAACCCAGAAGTCACTTCCCCAGCTCAGCTCAGGAGAACGCGAGTCAAGCCGGGGAAGCAGGTAGGTGGGACGGAGTTCAGGGGGTCGAGCCCGGCGAGTTTGCTGGACTTCCACCCCCACCCCCAAACGAAATCCTCACACATCCCCAGTAGAGACCACCCCATCACACAGTGATGCATTCACCACTCCCCTGATTCATCAGGTCAGTCCCCTGCGGCTAGCTCAAATAAGCCACGATGGGCAAGGGTTGAGAGAGCATGTGATGGGTCGTACAGATGCAGGTATCTTGTCCACATCCTCAGGCTCCAAAAACTGAAATTGATCCCACAAAGCAGGATAAGACTATGCACTGGACACCTCAACAGACACTGCATCAGTAGCCGTGTTCAAGTCAGCATGAAGGTGAGCGATTTGATCCTTGAACTCATCACAGTAGGCCTCCAAAGGTTCCAGCACTGGGTTCACTGGGTTACATGAAAGCAACCCCTGAACCACTTGGAAAAGCTCAGCTGGACAGCTACTCGAGGATGTGATTGATACTGCCTTCACCGACAAGGAGTAGGCACGATTATATACTCTGACGTGTGCTCAATCACTTTCATGTTGTCATACACCACTTACGCTCCAGCTGTCTTCTGATCTGTTTCATTGCCTGGAGCTCCCCAGTAAACTAGAGAGCCTTCCGGGCTCCACAATGCTGAACAGGGCACTCAGGAGTGATTGTGTCAATGGCCCGTCGTCACACCTCGCCATTCCGTAGTTTGACAAGGGCCTCGACAGAATCCCCGGCTCTTCCAGTTAACTTCCAGTGCCCAGCTGGCCAGTGTAAATAATATGCTGGATATAAATAACTGACATATACAAACAAACAAAGCATATAACCAGATACTCAGGAAATGTCCCCCAAACAGTAAAGAACATCCAAGCCCCAGGACATTCCAGCCTGCACTGAACCCTGGCAGCTGGGTATTAAAGCAACCCGCTACACAGTGGCCTATGGGGATGTATCTAATCCATGGAATTAAAACTATCTGTGCCTTAGGGATGGGCAAATTGCTCGATGGGGGGAGGAAAGTAGGGATGTGCACGGAACTTGATGGGGGGTGGAAGCAGGGCAAACTCGCCCCCTGAGCCCTGCGGAACTTACCTTTCCCCGGCTCGGCACATCTCCCTGGAGAGGAGCTGGGGAAAGGTACTTCCAGGTCCCCAGCGCTTCTCGTTCGGGTCCCCGGCACTGCAGTTTTTCCGTAAAAACCAAGGTAAACTACCTTAAAACAGCCGCGAATAGCCTATTTGCGGCTGTTTTACGGTAGTTTACCTTGGTTTTGACAGAAAAAATGCAGCGCCGGGGACCCGGAAGTGACGCAACGGGGACCTGGAAGTCCGTCGAGCGCCTTGCTGAATGCCTTGCCGAGCGCCTCGACCCGCGACTTAACTAGCCCCGGCTTGGCACATCTCGCTAGAGCAGCCAGAGCAAGGAACTTCCAGGTCCCTGGTGCTGCGTTCTTTACGTAAAAACCAAGGTAAACAACCTTAAAACGGCCGTGAATAGCAAATTGCAGCCATTTTAAGGTGGCTTTCCATGCTATTTATGTAAAAGACGCAGCGCCGGGGACCCAGAAGTCCGCCGAGTGCCTTGCTGAGTGCCAGTCAGCTGGCGTGAGGCGGATTGTGTGGCAGGGGCGCTTGCTGAGCACCTGGTGAGTCGGGGGTGGGCAGTTTGCCCACCCCTAGATCCCTTGTAATACCTTGTGATACTATCATATGAATTTTCCCCATCCCCACCATCAGGGTGTTTGCAGGTAATTGCAAGCTGATTAGAATCATAGAAATCATAGAAAAGTAGAGTTGGAAGGGGCCTACAAGGCTGTCGAGTCCAACCCCCTGCTCAATGCAGGAATCTAGGTCAACGCATCCCTGGCAGATGGCTCTCCAGCTGCGCCTTGAATGCCCCCAGAGTGGGAGAGCCCACCACCTCCCTAGATTAGTTTATTGCCTGTTCCTGGGTAAATTGGTGGAAAGCATTATAAAAGATAGAATTATCAGTCATTTAGAACATGAAGCCATTTCAACAATGGCTGGAGTACTGGACTCATGTTTATTTCCAGTGAGTTAATTTTCAGTTGATTTTCATTTATCAATGCCGGTGAAGAGGCAGGAATCTTGACAAGGATGCAGCGATGTTGACAGGAAGTGCAGACACCTTGCTGTGACTCCTCATACGTTTCCAACCTTCTTAGGTTCTCCAAAGAGCTGTTATTGAAGTGGATGAGAGAGGAACCGAAGCTGCAGCAGTCAGTGGATCAGAAATCATAGCATATTCATTGCCTCGTATTGTCCGGGTGAATCGGCCATTCCTTTTTATCATCTATGAAGAGAGTCTAAATGTTTTGCTTTTTGTAGGCAGAGTTATCAACCCTATGGAGCTGTGAATAAAAGCCAAGCATTTCTATTTGGTATATCCTATTTCTATGACCCACCTAAGAGTCAAACTACGTGTTGCACTAAGAACACATTTTTAAAATTGCGTTGTTAGCCCTGGTCACTTACTTTTTTGTGCAGGTGCATGGGACCTCAATCTTGATTAACACCACAGTCCAGGAAATCATGTGTGGGGAATTATGTTTCTCCCTACATCATTTTTCCACCAAAGATCCCCCCCTCCCGCTGCTTTTTGCTGTTTGCAGTAAATAGTACATTTGGGGGGGGGGGGAATTGCAGCTTGTGTTGAGGTAATTTTTGGAAGTAAAATGAAGCTAGGAGAAAAAGATTAAACCCCTCCCCCCATATGCCATGCAGTCCTGATCCAGACAAGGCCACTACATGGCTGCTTTCTTCTGGGGGTGGGGGAAGAGTTTGTCCAGGGTTAGAAAAGCTAAAGGATTGGTTGAGGAGTGGGGAAATGGTATAGAACCACTCCAAAATGGTTTAGAACCACCCGAAATGTCACAAAAGGGTGTGCTAGCTTTCAGCTCTCTGAGCACAAGGAGCCCCAGCGATGAAGCGTCAGCTGTGATGTTCTGTTATTTGGGTTTAAATTTAAAGTGTATAGGTAGTAAGTATAATGTGTTTGTGTATAAGTATGTATTCCTGCTGCCTCTGGGTGAGTGAGGAAGGATGAGCAGGAAGAATGGTGTATTTGCATATGGGACATGATTGGCTGAAAAAGTGTGAAGGGGGGGGTAGGGCCTGGGTTATATAAACAGTGGGCGGTGCTGCTCAGGCAGAGGGTTTTTGTGAGAGCGTTGAGGGTTCTGTGAAGGGGAAGTGTGTGCACTGTGAAGTGCTGTTTGGGAGTCTGTGAAGCTGACTGGAGAGAGATGAGCAATTGTATTAGGATTGTTAAGAGTTTAGCTAGCGAGTGCAGGGATTGATATCGGGAACAGTTGTTGAGGGAGGATTAATACTAGGATAAGATAATACATTACTTAAGATTATCTGAAACTTACACATGAAACTTATTTCCAGAACTTGTTGTGTTTTAAAATAAACTTTTCTTTCTTATTTGAAACAGCCTGTGTGGGAAGCTGTGCTTATTGTACCGGTCAAAGAGGGATAAGGTAGGGATTAGATATCCCAAAGTCAGTGTGAGAGGTGTAAGAGTAAGGGTTAGTGGAAAAGAAACCCCCAACCTTACATAAGCACACCCAGAGATCCCAATAAGGAGGGCAAGCCTTTTGAGGCCCTAGTGAGGGGTGGGGTATGACAGGGGTCTCGGGAAAGGAGGGCATCATTCTGAGGAAGAGGGAAATGACTTCCTAGAAGGGGGACCTATTCCTCAGAAGACAAGTAAATATCCTGTCGGGCCAAGCACTTGAACCAAAATGGAACAAAACTGCTAGTGCTAAACATTAAAAAGCTGGCAGAGCAGCTTTTAAATTGACCATTGGGGGAAAGCCAACAAGAGTTGGGAAGCATCCAGTTCCAGTTAAATCATCCCTAGGGGATGAAGATGAAAATGTTTCCAATTGCCCAAATGTAGAAGGGGAAGAAATAGGCCATGAATATATTGTGAAATATGATAGTGAATCAACAAGGCCTAAATGCCATAGCAGAAGATGCACACACCAGAGACATCTGGGGAGGGACACCATATATAGGTGTTTTTATGCTGACGCCAGAGGCCTCCAAGCCAAAATAGGGGAGTTAGAGTGCCTGGTTTTAAAGGAGAACATAGATATACAGTAGTTGGCATTATGGAAACCTGGTGGAATGGAGAGGACCAGTGGGATGCGGTCATCTCCGGATGTAAACTCTATAGGAGGGGCAGGGAAGGGCATACTGGAGGAGGTGTTGCTCTGAAGTCAAAGAGAGCATAGTGTCAAACACACTAGAAAACCTAAAAGGGAGGACTGTTCCACAGAAGCACTGTGAGTGACAATACCAGGCTCCAAAGCTAATAGTACTAAGAACATGCTATCTTCCTCCAGACCAGAATGCTCAGAGTCATCTTGAGATGGAAAATGAAATCATGGAGGCCTCTGAACAAGGAAGTGTTGTAATACTTGGTGACTTCAATTACCCCCACATTGACTGGATAAATGCATGTTCCAGTCATAACAAAGAGGTTACATTTCTTGATGCCCTAAATGACTGTGCCCTAGAATAGTTGGTCTTGGAACCTGGTTTTAATCCTAAATGGTGTCACCCAGGAACTAGTATGAGGTGTAAATGTTGTTGAACCAATTAGAACCAGTGACCATAGAGGCTGATCTTAAGGATCAGCTATCAGGTGTAATATATATTTAAGTGGAAAATTGCCAAGGAAGTCCAGCACAGTCACATTTGACTTCAAAAGAGGAAACCTCTCTAAAATGAGGGAACTGGTAAAAAGAAAGTTGAAAGGGGGAGTCAAGAGTGTTAAGTCCCTTCAGAATGCTTAGAGGTCACTGAAAACCACAATAATAGAAACTCAGCTAGAATGTATACCGATAGTTAGGAAAGGTAGCACTATGAAGTCCAAGAGGATACCAGCATGGTTAATGAGCAAGGTCAAGGAACCTATTAGAGAAAAGAAGGCTTCCTTCACAAAATGGAAGTCTTGCCCAAACGAGGAAAACAAAAGGGAGCACAAGCTTGCACAAAGGTGATGCAAGCAGACAATAAAAGTTGCCCAGAAAGCATTTTGAGGAGCATATCTCAAACAACATCAAGGCCAACAATAAATCATTCTTTAACTATCTCAGAAGCAGGAAAACAGATAGGGACGCAGTTGGACCCATTGGATGATAATGGAGTTAAAGGAGTACTAAAGGAGGATAAGGAGATTGTGAAGAAGCTGAATGAATTCTTTTCATCTGTCTTCACTGCAAAAGATATAGGACAGATACCTGTGCCTGAACTGATGTTTTCAGGAAGGGAGTCTGAGGAACTGAGGCAAATAGTGGTAAAAAAATATGAAGTTCTCAATCTTGACAAACTGAAAGTTAACAAATCACCAGGCCCAGATGGTATCCACCCTAGAGTTCTTAAAAGAACTGAAATGTGAAATTGCTGATGTTTTAACAAAAATATGTAACATGTCCTTAAGATCAGCCTCTGTCCCAGAGGATTGGAGAATAGCCAATGTAACGCCAATTATTAAAAAAGGTGTGGTGGAATGAGATGGAGGAAGCTGGGCAAAATGTAAGGTATCCCAAGCATGAATTGGTCCGTTACCTGATTGAGGCTTTTGATCCCAGTGCTAGCCACCCTGGTTAATTATGACACTGCAATCATAGGTAAGTGCATGGGTCTCTTCATACCTGTTTTATCTGGGACACTGTAGCCATGGATTGAACTCGACTTTACATGAGCTAATCCTGAGTATTTCCACCCTTTTAGTACTAGAATGTATCAGCACCGTACCAAATTTTCATGAAGTTTGATTTTTGGCTGCAAAAGTTTTTTTGAAGTGTGTGCAAAGATTTTTGTGCAAACCTCCCTTTTCCCTCATTTTCCATGTCAGTTTGCAGATATATGCCCTCCTTCCTGATAATCCTGTCTGCTGCTGCTTGGGAAATTAGAGGAGGGGTCTCCCATCCAAGTAATACGCAGGCCTGACCCTGCTTAGCTTTCCACGCTCAGACAAGCTGAGCCAGTGTGAGCCACAGGATCTTTCTTCTGTGGACTCAGGGAGTTGCTCTGTGCAGTTGGAGAGGGCAAGGTTCATTTCCATAGCCTTTCCTTTTTCCATCTAGAATTATTGTCATCCTCAAGACACACCCACACACACACACCCGGTAGAGGCCACATTTACATCTCCCTAGGGAGGGTCTGGAATCCATATCTCTGGTTTTCCATTGCATCGCCCTTTTCCCCGAGCTGCTGGACAGCTCTTCTGGCAGCTTGCTGTTATAGCTTCTTCCTTATCCATGTGGTTCCCTAACATCTTTGCAAAAAGCTTTTTGTCAAACAGATTTCAAAATGTTGTGGGCAGTGTTATGAACATAGTGTGTGGAGGCACTATTTAACTTGCTATCAAAATAGTATACATCACAAATAGAGAACTGAGAGCCACTGGGAGGCTGTGCCCCATGCCTCCCAGGTTTAACATCATGGCAAGGGGGAGACCAACCTGGCCCCTTGATTAGCTTCTGCCGGGCATTAAAAACGTGGCTTTTCAGGCGGGAATATGGGGTGGGTTAGGATTTTTAATTGTGTTTTATACTCTGTGTGTGTGTGTGTGTGTGTGTGTGTTCCCCCCCCCCGTATTTTATTGCATTGTACATCGCTCAGAGTGGCCGGATGTCTGGCCAGATGGGCGATTCATAAATATAATAAATAAATAAATAAATAAATAAATAAATAAATAATCACCCCTCCCTGCCTGAAGGAACACACAGCTCCAACTGACAGTTCCCTGGGGCTGCAGACTCTGGCCTCATCCATCGGCCAGAGAACCAAGGGCCACTGGGAGGCTGCACCCCATGCCTCCCAGGAGTAACATCACAGCAAGGGGGAGACCAGCCTGGCCCCATACATCAGCCAGAGAGGGAGCAGCTGCAGGGAGCTTGTTTTGCCCTTCCCTGCCAAAAAAAAAAAAGGAAAAAACCTATAAGAACCTTTTAAACTAAGAACTGGTGCCTGAGTTTTGCATTCTTCTTCCTCCCTCCCAATCCCTTTTCCTTTTGTGTCATGTGTTTTAGATTGTGAGCCTGAGAGCAGGGACTGTCTTATTATTAATCTTTGAAAGCCACTCCGAGAGCCTTTTCTGGCTGAAGAGTGGGGTATAAATGCAGTAATAATAATAATAAATAAATAAATAATACACAGCAGGACTCAAACGATTCTCATGGGACTTTTTGCTAGCCATGAGCTAATGGGTTTAGCTGTTGTGAGTGAAATGGTACTTTCCCTGTCTGACCGTAGGGTTTTCCTGGGAAAGGGGCAGTTGTCTGCAGGCTGCTGTTTGCACTACCAAAAGATATGAGTCTATTTGCTGGGAACCGTAAAGCTTGTGGCTGAAACTATTGGCTGCTGCCCTCCTGTTCACTAGGTCATGTTGTCAAAAAGGAAGAGGCAATAATGTGGACTTCCTTTGAGTGTGCTTGGGGGGGGGAAGGGATGCAGATGATACAGTAATATCATGGAGGAATTTTGCTTGTTGACACATTTTGATTGGTGCCTTCCATGCATGTGTAATGGGAGGCATGGTTTGTATGCCGCCCCTCTAGAGGGACAGTAGACATGATTTTTACTGCACGTCAGCTCCAAGAAAAATGCCGGGAGCAAAATCAACCCCTTTATATGGCATTTATCAATTTGGCTAAGGCCTTTGATACTGTAGACCGTACAGCTCTCTGGACTATCCTTATGAAAATTGGATGCCCCAATAAATTTGTGAATATCTTGCGACTTCTCCATGACAACATGACGGCAACGGTTTTGGACAACAACGGCTCTCATGGTGCTCCATTTAAAGTGGGATCAGGTGTTAAACAGGGATGTGTTATCGCCCCAACATTATTTGCCATTTTCATCGCCATGGTTTTACATCTTGTCAATGGGAAACTTCCCACCGGTGTGGGAATTATATATCGAACAGATGGAAAGCTTTTTAATCTCAGCAGGCTGAAAGCAAAAAGTAAGGTAATTACAACCTCCGTTGTGGAACTTCAGTATGCTGATGATAATGTGGTCTCTGCACATTCAGAGGATGATCTCCAAACTATCCTAAATGCTTTTGCAGAAGCATACGAAAAACTTGGTCTCTCACTTAACATCAAAAAAAACCAAAGTGCTTCATCAGCAAGTGCAAGCCAATCCTTTGGTGATGCCATCTATCCAGCTTGGCGGGACAATACTGGAAAATGTCGATCATTTTCTCTATCTTGGCAGCTATCTTTCTGTTACAGCTAACATCGACAGTGAAATCCAGCATCGTCTGAGCTCCGCAAGTGCCGCATTTTCTCGAATGAAACATAGAGTGTTCGAGGATCGGGATATTTGTAAGAAGACCAAAACACTGGTTTATGAAGCCATTGTATTACCAACTTTATTGTATGCCTGTGAAACATGGACTATCTATAAACGTCACTTCCACCTCCTTGAAAGGTTTCATCAACGTTGCCTCCGGAAAATCCTGCAAATTACTTGGGAAGATAGGCGAACAAATGTCAGTGTACTGGAAGAAGCAAAGACTACTAGCATTGAAAAAATGATCCTTCAATGCCAACTTCAGTGGACCGGTCATGTTGTTCGAATGCCTGACTGCCGTCTCCCAAAGCAGTTACTTTACTCCCAACTCAAGGATGGAAAGCGGAATATCGGTGGTCAATATAAGAGGTTTAAAGATGTTCATAAGGCTAATCTAAAAAAATGCAATATAAACATCGAAAACTGGGAAGCTCTGGCCCATGAACGATCTAAATGGAGGTTGGCCTTTCACAAAGGTTCCATGGACTTTGAAGAAGCCCGAGTGCAAGGTGAAAGGGAGAAACGTGCTAAGCGAAAAGCACGTCAAATGAATCCTTTACGACTAATTCTATTCTGGTAACCTGTGTCCTCACTGTGGGAACTGTGTGGCTAAATTGCCTCCACAGTACTTACCGGACCATCGCTAGAGTCTACACAATCTTCTTTAGAAGTTACTCCTTTTATCCGGAGACATCTTACTCTGTCACGAGTGGATCGCCTGATATGATTAGATTATGCAATTCAATGATTGTGGGTGGTGGCAGAATTTCATAGGAGTTGCCTTACATTGGGCAAGACCATTGGTCTTCAGGATTTCAGACAGGCATCTTTCCCAGCCCTACCTGGAGAGCTCGGGGATTGAACCTGGGACCTTCCACATGCAAAGCAGGTGCTCTACAGCTGAGTCTCTACCTTTCAGAGATGTTTGTTATTGCTACATTGGCTTTTAATTATATAGCTAGTGTTGTGCTGTTGAAGCTGCCGGTATTGGGCCAAGAATCATAACTATATTGCATTGACATTAGACCTTGTTGAGCAGCTGCGAGTGTAGTAAATATAGGATTGGCTTGCCCATATTTTTATTTTTCAATTTAAATTAAAAATTGCAAATATTAGATCTATCCCACCCAAAACATGCAAGTACTTTAATATCCTACATTTTATTGTGCGTAAAGCATTCATTATTTCACATTGTAAAAAGTAACCACACACATATTCATTCACAAATTAGATTATCTTTATCATACACCAATATATTTTAAAAAACAGATTTCTGATATCAATATAGTTTTGCTGATTGCATTTGTGAAATAGAGAAGCTGACAATAGCTTCATACAGTTTCTCTCAAGTATTGGCATAAATAGAACTTTTTAAATAGAACTGCAAGTTGCAGGCAAATTTTGATAGAAATGTTAGCATGAATACAAACAAAATGCTGTTGACATAGCTAAAAGCATGATAGCTTGAAATAACTACTAATTAAAAACTAGAGTCATCATTTCTAAAGTATTGGATAAAGAGAAACTACAACCTGAAATACTAAAAGTTAAAACAAAGTATTTATACAACAAAATTATACAACAAAATTGCAATATGAAACTAATGAAATCATTTATATGCATTTTGGAGGTATTTGTTCTTATTAAAAGGTGAAAGGAAATCCTCTTGAGTTTTTTTATACACCAGATAAGCAATCTTATTTAAAATTATAGCACAACTGTATTTTAAATTACTTTAGTCCTCCACATGTCTATGCTTCCAGGTTCCACACTAAAGCTTCCTTGATATTTAAAAGCTTTTCTGAGAGAGAAAGCGTCACCTAATCTTATAGGCAGAGCAATTTCACCTATATGGTCCCATTTCCATAACAAAGGCATATTAGGAGTCCTTAAGCTGTAAATAGGTATATTTTAATGTAGAGGGCCCTTGTATTCCAAATTGAAGAACCTGAACCATTAAAAGGCATAATTGAGAGGGGGGGAGGGGGAACCCTGTCTCTTTAGCTGCAGCAGTTTTTAAGCACATTGCTAAAGTAACATTGAATTAAACACTTCACTTACAACATTGGAATTCTGCACATATTACATTATTTCTATGAAGATATTTTACAACATAGGAATTTATTTAACTGACAGTAGATGTTAACATTGTGAGATGTAGTCAGTCTCTCCTCTCTGGTCCTTACGTTTAAGGTTGTACTCCAGCTTCCGCCAATCCTTCACCCATGTTGCCTCCAGTGGTCTTTGGTGTGCATCCTTTCTTTCACCAGCTCTAAGAGTTTGATTTTCTGTTTTTTCTTTAGACAAACAAAAATACTCCAATCACATACAGTCTGATTGGAATGGCATTAAATAAAACTGCTGAACACCACTGCTCTTTAACGTGTCAGTGAAAAATTGTTGACATAGTACAATCACAATTTAGAACTTTTTTTTCACATGGACTTTGCACATTCCTTGTATGTAAAAAACAAACAAACCCCAAAATGTTTCTTCTCTCTTGTCACTCTTCATAATAAATGATAGGAATAAAATATGAATATCTTTAACCCAAACCTGGTACCCACCAGTGTGGCATAGTGGTGAGAGTGCTGGACTGGGACTCGGGAGATCCGGGTTCTAGTCCCCGCTTGGCCATGAAGCTCACTGGGTGACTTTGGGCCAGTCACTGACTCTCAGCCTAACCTACCTCACAGGGTTGTTGTGAGGATAAAATGGAGAGGATGATGATGATCATGTAAGCCGCCTTGGGTTCCGTGCAGGAAAAAAGGCGGGGTATAAATATAATTAATAAATAAATAAATAAATAAATAATCCCTGTGCCACTCCAACTTCACCTTGCCACCATTAAGGCTTTCTTTGATGTATAGAAATGTCTTATGGGTTCCCCCAAAGGATATATGGAACTCTTCCTTGTGTGGAAGAACTTACCCATCCACCACTAGGCAGAGAATTAATCTCTGCATACATTCGTTTGTATGCATCTTAGTACCATGCCTTGAAATGAATGGGGGAGCTCCACACTGGTGCGTGTTAAGCCTCTGAGATGAAGCATCAACCGAAAATGGGCTAAATCTGTTAATATGGAGCATCTTATTAGAAATACATGTCTCACAATGTTACTTATCAGTTTTAAAACTGATCAACACTGGAAAGCAGTCAGAGTGGAATCTGCTGTGGGGTTTTGACCTTTTGCTGCTGCTTTTATTGCGTGCTGCTTTTATTCACTGTCTCATTGTTTGTATTTGATGTTTGTAATACATTGTACACCATGCAGAGAACTTGAGATATTGGGTGGTTTAAAAGTGTAATCAATAAATCAAAGATTTCTAAATTCCACTCAGGACTATGTGGGACTCTGAGTCAAACTGTGGCTTTGGCAACACATTTTTCCCTGGTTCCAAAGGGGAGCCATGGAGTTTAGAGCACTAGCGGTGGAAAATCCATGCCAAATATGACTGAGCACAACATATAGGCCACTGAGAGAACTATGGCCTGATGCTGATGGGAACTAAGAATGCTCTTCTCACCACCTTTGTTGCACTTGCTAAGTGTCACCTGGTAGAATAATTTCTAGTGGTTAATGGATGATTACAGCTTTGTTTCTCCCACCTAGAGGGTGATGCCTTGGCAGCCTGCTAGGGTTTACTTTCTAAACTCTTTGGTTGGGATCCAGAGAGCTGCACATCTAGTCCCCCAAGCCCGAGGGGACTTTGTTTCTTAAATAGGAGCCTTTGGTACCATGTGTCAAACTGCTTTTAAACTGATAAGGCTTTTAAAGAAAATCCTCTTTGTGACATGGTATGGGGTGCAGGTGGAGGTGGGAATGTCTTTTGTTGTTGTTTTTAAATAATCCAACTGGATAGCCCCGCCCCTTGGAGGTGCCTAAAATAGCTCACTGGCCTTTGTATTTATGTATTTATTTTTATTCACTTTTTATATTTCTCTCCCTCACCCATTCAGCCCATCAGACCTCCTGCATTGTATGCATACAGTCTGATCCTGCTCATTGAGTCAGCTCTTCCAGGCATTCAGCTGGACCCTCTTGAAATATAAGACCATGCTTGGGTACATTCTGTATTTTGCCTGTTTCCATTAACTTAACTGTGAGAGAGATAAGGTCTGAAGGCAACCATTTCCCTTAAAATTTAAATGTGTTTGTGACATAGGCCTAAAATTCAAACTTTCCCAGCTCCCATTGCACTCAGCACATGCTGAATGATGTGTATTTTATATGAAAAGCAACATTATTGATCACGAAGATGTGAATATCTGTTCTGAATTCTAGTTCAAGTTATCTGTCTTCTTAGAACTGATGTTTAATTCCTGGAATTAATTAGAATGTTGTCATGTAGTTCAGCATTCTATCCCCATGTGGTAAATTATTACACACACCCTAATCCACATTGCAGTGATTCATCTTAGAAAGCAAGGACACCCGATTCCTCTCTGTTGCCATGTAGGAGTGTAAGTATAAGCTATTATGTTGAAAGAAAATTTCTAAAGCTCTTCACAATGAACAGACACGCAAAGGATAATAAAACCAAACCCAGCATAATAGTAGCAGAACAGATTCTTTTGTTATTCCCAATGTTCATGATTCATGTCTGCTGTCTATTTGAGGATGACTCATTTAACACAGTCTATTTGCTAGCAATGGGTTTGAATATGCTTTGTTCTGAACTCCCTTATGTGGGGGTCTCCTGTGGGTTGAGGCACTTACTGGATGAAATCCTTCCATGTTCTACCATGTGTTACAAATAAAATTCATAGGCCTACTGTAACTGAGGGCTGATTCAGAGATCTGGGGATCCCCACTGCTGCCAGCTGAGCAGCACTGAAACGCACACCAGGGTGCAATCATGTGTAGCACTACTCAGATTTTCAAGGGGAAGTGATGCATAATCAGCATGCCTAGATTAAAGACCACATGGTTGCTGTACCAGATTCTGGTGTGCCACAACTCTCTGATCCATAATTCTATAGCATTCATACACAAGAACCATTCACACAGATGCAGCCACACAAAGTATAGCTATACTACAAACTTTTATCAGCTTTCCCGAACGAATCCAAAAACTTGTTGTGTGGTGAGGGTGCTAACAATTCTGTTAAGAAATCCCTAGCCCCAATTATAGAATACAGAATTACAGTTCCTGAGGTTCACTGGAAGGAGGAAATGACTTTGAATAGTGTAGAACTCTCTCTACCAGTCATTAAATCCTGTCATACCCAGAGCCAGTGTGGCGTAGTGGTGAGAGTGTTGGACTGGGACTCGGGAGATCTGGGTTCTAGTCCCCACTCAGCCATGAAGCTCACTGGGTGACTTTGGGCTAGTCACTGACTCTCAGCCTAACCTACCTTACAGGGTTGTTGTGAGGATAAAATGGAGAGGATGATTATGTAAGCCACCTTGGGTTCCTTGCAGGAAAAAAGGTGGGGTATAAATATAATAAATAAATAAATAAAATAAATACCCGTGGAATCTTCTTCTTTACAGACATTATTGTAGTCCTCATCCTGGCCAGTCAGTTCTAGTAATTCTAGTTACATCTGGGAGCAAGACCACCATTCTTGTGATGAGGAAAGTCCCACCATCTTCAGAAGACCAAAGTAGGCATAGGCTCCACAAGAAATTCCCAAATACCAGAGAAGAGGGTCCCATTCTGATTTACTCTGTAATTTAACTCTGGCTTCTCTGTCCATTTTAACAAATAGGTAGTGAACAATTGTGAATCTGTGACTACCATTTTCACTGTGATCCTAAGGCTCTGGCCCAGGTACCATGTATTATGGACAAGGCAGCATCCTGGTGCACACTGCCTGATTGCTCCCACTGGAAGCAGGAGCAGCTAAACAAACCCCGCTCATCCATGAAACTCACTGGGTGACTTTGGGCCAGTCACTGACTCTCAGTCTAACCTACCTCACAGGGTTGTTGTGAGGATAAAATGGAGAGGAGGAGGAGGAGGATTATTTAAGCTGCCTTGGGTTCCTTGCAGGGAAAAAGGTGGGGTATAAATATAATAAATAAATAAATAAATAAACCACAGACCTTCCATCCACGGCTGGGTTAGTATTACATGCTGTGAAGGACAGCAGGAGTTCCGCCTCTCCCTCCCTGAGAGAGCAGAGCCAGTCACAGTGCTCGGAATGTTGGCAAGGGGCAGAGAGCTGTGACAGGCAGGTTAACAGTCATTCTGGTGTGGGGATCTCCAACCTTGGGTCCCCAGATGTTGTGGCCTACAGCTCCCAGCATACCCAGCCAGCATGGCTAATGGCAAGGGATTCTGGGAGCTGTAGGCCAGCAACATCTGGGGACCCAAGGTTGGAGAGCCCCGATAGTGAGAGAATCAGAACTGGTAGTAAAGGTTGGAAGGGAACTCTGTGTAGAGAAGTTACCTCAGCCTGGAGTGGAAATATTGTAACTGTTATAAGCACCTGAATGGATCATTTGTTTCATCTGTAAAAATAAACTTGTTTTGTTTTACTGTTAACCCTTGGTGTCAGTGGGTAACTAAGGGAAGGGACACACACACATCTCTGGGAGTAATCTCTGTGGAGAAAGAAGAAGCTGGCAGCGAGGGAAATAACTGTGTTCAGGTCATTACCCTAGTTAGCTTGAGGCTGTTGGGGCCAAAGGCTGGTGGTGAGGGGGGGAGTGCCCCAGGCAACTGCTGGGAGGGATTGGGAAAGGGGGAGGCTGAGTGTAAGAGGCTGAGTGTCTTCCATAAATCCCAGGTGAGAGGCAAGCAGGATACCTGAGGGGAACATAGTGACCTGGGTGTGGGGCCTGAGTATAAAGGCCCATAGCTCAAGCAAGTGAGCTGTTCCATGAAAGACAAAGGTGGTTAAAAACCAATAAACACGCTACTGAGGGCTTCCGTGAAGGTGGGGGCAGCACTGGGGGTGTCACACATGCGAACCAGGAACTCTGACTTGTCTCTCCCCCGACCAGCCTGAGAAAGAACCCACGAACAAACCATGGGAACGACTGGGCAGTGAATCTAGGTTATCATTACATGCGAACCAGGCCTGTGGTTAACACAATAATTGTAAATAACACGGTTGTTCATATACTTGTGGAAATGTCTATATGGAGAGTATTTCATTTGTTCATCCTATATAATAAAAGCAAAGTAAAAAAAATTGAGGATGCAAAGTTAGCCTTGAAGTTTACAGGCTGCAAGCCTTAAATTCTACCCTAACTTTAGTCGATCACTTACAAGCTAACCTTCCTCGAATGGCTTTCTTTACTCCCATTGTTCTTTTGATCAACTGAATTACTTGCATTACGAGAGGAAGATGATAAGGTTGAAGGAGAGGAAAAGGCAGCAGTCCCGCTGGAATTGCTAGAACGAGTACGGAAGGAGTCATCTGAAAAACAAGGAGTAAAAGTTAGCCAGGCAGTCAGCAATAGACTGGTGCTGATGACGTTAGCAGAGTTGTTATTTTTGATATCTACATGCATTGGCTGTTTAAAAAGCATATTGTATTTGTGCTTATTTATACATTGCAATCTGAACAGAACGAAGGACAATGGGCCCTAAATGTCTTTGGGCAAAATGGGAAGTCAATAAAAGAATTGTAACAAAAAAATATATTTTAAAAGTAAAATATAAAAGTAACTAAGCTGCTTACCTGTAAATGAGAACATAGAACTCTTCCCTACCGCTGACACAGAAGTATATCCTGTTGAAGAACTTTTGCTGAAGGGGTACAAAAATGTGTGATTATGTTATAAGGCATAACTATAATATGTAACATATTACTCATCTAAAACTATTTCCCTCCAAATGGAAAATAATTTGCATTATTTCTGGTCCCATTCTGAAGTTTGATTCCCACTGAACTATCAAGGATATAATCTGGAAGGTGATGAGGTCCAAGCGCTGCTACTGAACCAAGTAAAATGATAGGGTAGATAATCTTTTCTGTAGCCTGGCTCATGACCATCTAAAGTTTTTTTATGTAGTATAAATAGCCCTCATCTTCATGGTGCTATGCTCTTTGGACTACTGTGGGGTTGCCTTTGAAAATTATTCAAAAACTTCAGCTGGCCCAGAATGCTGCAGTCAGACTGCGACTAGATACAGGGAGCACGTGACTCCCTTGTTACAACAACTTCACTGGCTACCGCTCTGTTTCCACGCACAATTCAAAGTGCTGGTGATGACCTTGAAAGTCTATACGGCTTGGGACTAGGCTACCTGAAAGACCGCCTTCTCCCATACAAGCCTGCCTGGGTTTTAAGAATATTCGGGGGAGGCCCTTTTCTTGGTGCCATCGGAGGTGTGCTTCGTGGGGATGTGGGAGGGGGCCTCCTCAGTGGCTGCTCTGAGGCTGTGGAACTCCTTGCTGAGGGAGGCTAGGTTGGCTCCCTCTCTGCTGTCCTCCTGCCAACAGGCAAATGTATTTTTTATTCAAGCAGGCTTTCATGTAAGCTGGTCTGTTAGGTTGGAGGCTTTTTAAAAATTCTTTTAATGTTGTGTGTTTTCAAAATCAGATAAATAAATAAATATTTGCCATAATATGCTGTTTTATGACATTAGATTTCTGTTTATCTCATGTCTTTATTTTACAAATTAGTTAAGACTTCTAAGGACAATGGGAATGCAGCATTTTTACACAAAACCTTCTTTCGATGGAACTTGTCTTTGATGGACTGTTTGCATGTCCTACAGAGCTAACTTAAACTGTCATATAATTTCCTTTGCAGTTTATGGAAGAGGAGTGTGCTTTCAATCCATTAAAAGGGATTGACTGGTTTCCCCAAGGATATAAAATGTGGGGTTGGTAGATGCCTGCATAGTGATTTGGTCTTGGACTGATACCTGCATAGTGATTTGGTCTTGGTTTTCCACATGGAAATCCCAAGCTAAAGAATGCTCCTGAAATCATTTGCGGGTCTGGGAGGGAGTTTCCAGCCACAACGCACTGATGTGGGCTTGAAGACATTAAACAGACTTGTTTATATATCACTGTCCTGCATTTCAGTAGATACTGACAAAAGTACATGAGTGTGCTGTTACTGTACAACTAGAGAAATACACGTAAGTTTCCAAAATGGGTCTAAAGGAGTACTGTCTCTGCCACAGACAAATGGAGAAACTAAATATTACATACCTGGAACACTTATCTATGTTGCCATATTTTGAGTGCAAGGCTTGACTACTGAAAGACTGGCTTCGCACCAGTTTAGACTTCTTTACTTCTTTGCCTAAAATTAAATTAAAAGAAATTACCCTGTGCGCATTTCTTACTTCTTTTATTATGACAGTAATATCAACATTATGTCTCCTCCTCAGCACAACATGTAGCAATACAGTCTACAATTTGCGAACAGCAATGAGAGGATTAATACTAGTGGGAAGGAACAACTGGAATGGAGGCCTGGAAAAGCATGATGGAGTTCTGGCCATCTATTTTCATCATTGAATCTAGAGATTACACTGTACATTTATGGGATTTCTGTCAAAACAAATAAAATAAAAACAAGCTAATACTAATGCAAGCAACAGGCACCAACATTTCCAGGGCCTGATATGAGTGAAGGGCACTAATTAGGACAACCTGTATCAGGTACGTGGCCACAAAGCTTGAGCTCTTCAGCTGGGAAGAGGGATGTAAAGGGAAGCAAAATCAGCAGGCATGGTTGCCTGAGGCTTAACACTGTCCAGTAGCCCAAGGGACAAGGAAGCTGCTCAGGCAAAGACTGCAGTCCATGATTCCCATGATGGTCATGACAGGAATATGGAAGCTATGGTTGCAAGCCGAACTTCTCCAGGCAGTGTGAGGCCGCAAAGACATACACAGGAGCCCTATGTTTATGGATAATCACCTCCAGTATTGCACTGGACACCTGAGAGAGAGAATAGGTTTGGAGTCCAATGAAAGTACACCTGTGGTACCTCCCATGGGTACCATATGACTATACATCCTGATGCTTTTCTACTTGTGTTTTCTTACATTTATTATGGTGTGGGCAGAGAATTTAAAAATTGTAGGGAAGAGATTTGTTTCTTACTTGTTGAAGCACCTGAAGGATTTCCAGAAACAGACATTGGTATAGTTTTGGCCAAAGTTGACGATGTTTTACTGTCTCTACCTAAAACAAAGCATTTTTTAAGCATCACTCTCAGATTAACTAAAGAGGTAAAGACTGTGCAGGACTAGTGACAGTCTTACTGTCTTAAGCTACACACAACCATATTGAAACTCTAGAATAAATTAGATGGGATAATAAATTATCCTGGAATAAAAGCTGTCACATGTCTTATCAATGCCATGCTTTCAGTCGCAGCAAAACTGAACCCACTTGCCTAAGGAAACTAGCAGAGTGGACCACCAATTGTTGCATATATTTTAGAGGTGAGGTTTTTCTGCTACAGGGCAGGGATTGAAAAAAGTGCCTCATGTTATGTCTTTCAACTCTAAGGTGCTGATCTTTACAGTTGATGCTTGAAGTACTTAGCAGTGTGGCTTTGGGACTACACTGGACTGGACTGGCTGCCAGTACAGCAAAAGTTATTAGTCTAATGCTGTTCAAACATTGGCCCCCAGCAATGCATGGTTTGCAAATCTGGAGGAAACAACTTCATGTTCCTCCCTCTTCCACACTCTGGAGTGATTCCTCCCAACTTCCTTCCCAGCACTATCTATGGTTTTGCACTACTTGAGCATAAATGCAAACATGTTTAATGCAAGCCAGGTTCTCTCGTTAACTATGGCTTGCAAACCCACTTCAAACTACAATTTCAATCCCTTGTTTATACGGGCCATGGTTTTCATTAACTATGGTTTGTGCCAGTGAGCATGTAACACAAAACAATAGTTAGAGCTAGTAAAGGAATAGGTGGGGGGCTGGCTATGGGCACATATGGAACCACTCCAGATCCCTTATGTAGCACAGGCAGGTGGGGACACAGAGGACCCTATTACATGTCATCCTAAGGACATTTTCAGCTTCCACGGGTCCAAAAAACCTGGGCCCATCCTGCTTTGGCCTCATCTGCTCTGGTGTGTTGAAGGAGGTCTCAATTGGCAAACAGTAGAAAACTGTGTCTAGCCCATTTGCCCAGGAAGGAGTTCCATTTAAATCACACAAGCTTTAGTTTGAATTACCCAAGCTGAAGCATTTCACAGGGTCAGTCTGTAAGAGTGTACAATGCTATGATATATTTCTCATAGTAAATTAGTAGCAGCCTGGTCTTTCCTAATAGAACAACATTAATTTAATTTAGAAACAGTCCTTGCCACCTCCACCTCAGCATCCTCCATGCCCCATAAAGAGAAATTAAGAAGCCTTTGGAAAAAGAAACAAAAAAGAAACCACTTACGCTTCTTTTCATATATTTTATCGCTCATACTGGTAGACCTGCCCTCATTTTGCTGTTTCTCTTTTTCTAATTGTTCCTGTTGTGGAAACAATTTAATAACAGTAATGGAAAGTTGAAATCTAGATTTTGTTGGCTGCAGCCTGTACACAAGCATGTTTCCACAACCCAATCAGCTTCAAGAGAGAGAAAGAAGCAGCCTCAAATGCCATCATGATGCCATTGGTGGTTAAATAGCTGCTTGTTCAAAGTGCACTTTGGCCAGACGTTGACCTCCCCTCCCCTAAGAAAAACATTAACAAATATTCCTCTGCTAGGACCACATAAGGTGTGTGTGTGTGTGTAATGTCTAATCATTTAGATCCAGCTTTCCTTCTACGAGAGGCCTTATGCTTACCAATTGTCACCCCAATCAACTGTTCTACTTGTGGACAAGCATTTCCCCAAAACTACCATGTCCAACCTAAGCTTGAACTCAAATGCTGCACCTGGACATATAGGGCAAAATATCTGAAATTGTTATAAAAGCACTGGTGTACCACAGAGGCCAAGCTGTGAGCCAGGAACTTGCCAGTTGAAATATTGCCCCAGCCATGGACAAAGCCAAGCCAGCCACGCAGCAAGGTGAAACTACTCCACCATGGGGTGGGTGGTAGGGATAAATGACAGCAGGAACTGGTGTCTGAATGGGGAAGCAAAGTGTTGTCTGTAATGGGGTGTGTGGCATTTGGACTCCATGTAAGGCAGCAAAACGTCTTGGGCTAGAACTGGCCATTAACTGGGGTGGCTTTTAGGCAAACCACTATTTCTCCATTTGTAATAGGGAGATCACAGTGCTTACCTACCACACAGCGTTGCTGTAAGGATTACTGAGATAATGTCATGTGAAGTGCTTCAAACGCTCAAAAAGCACTACATAAATACTAAGTATTATTAGGATCATCAGATCATGGAGTAGGAAGGGGCCTACAAGGCCATCGAGTCCAACCCCCTGCTCAATGCAGGAAACTAGAGGAGGGGTCTCACATCCAAGTAATAACCAGGCCTGACCCTGCTTAGCTTTTCACGCTCAGACAAGCTGAGCCAGCATGAGCCACAGGCCTGTAACATTAAAAGTGATATAGCTCACATTGCATTTTCTCCTGCCAGAAATTTGAAATATGCTTCAGCTACTAAAGCAGTGTTCTCCAACCTTGGGTCCCCAGATATTTTTTGCCTACAACTCCCAGCATGCTCCAGCCAGCTACGTTTTGTAGGCCAAAAACATCTGGGGACCCAAGGTTGGAGAACACTGAACTAAAGGCTCTATCCTTTTCTCCCTGCACCAGGAACACTCCCCTCCCATCAGAATTACAGGCTTTGTGACAAGTTTGTACGTAACAATAAACCAGAATTGTTACTGTTGCTTATTTGCTCCCACTTGGTTTCTCCTGCCAGCATGACATCTGAACTAGGAACTGTTAGGACAGGGGTTCTCAACCAGGGGGGAATTCCCCCCAGGAGGGGAATTTTAGGGTTTCAGGGGCGGAATTAGGACCACAGACTCAAACTGTTGGAATACTGATCTTTCTACAAATTACAATTCTACAGATTGTACATAATCTACAGGACATCACACCTTATTGTATGGCACAGATTAAGTCAGACAATCTTGGAAAGGGGGGAATGACATTCTGACATATGGTGAAAGGGGTGGATGGGGCAAAAAAAGGTTGAGAGCCACTGTGTTAGGAGAGGAACAAGTCAGAGTTCTTGGTTTTCATGACACACTAAACAAGCTGTGGGCAGAGACACCCTAGCTTGTTTAGCCATTCCTGCTGGCAGGATAAGCCAAGCAGAAGGGATGGAGCAGCATGCACCAGCATACTTGCTTATTCAGCATAAGCCATCATTTTAAAGAACTGTATTCTTTAGAATTGCATTCAGAATTCTTTGGAACTGTATTCTAAATACACAGAATACAGGCCTAAAGAGTACAATTCTAAAGAATCCTGGCTTATTTTTACGTTCGAACTGGGCCAGTAAGTCACAGTAATATATGGGAAAGTTTAGGATTTTTATTTTTTAACCCAGCTTTATGGGAAAATGCTGAATGCTGGGAGTTATAGGACTTTTTTCTGTCTAAACATGCATAGGATTGCGCCCTTAAAACCTTTACTAGGATCTCCTGGATAGTCTATATGATCTTCAAGTAGCATATTGTCTATCATAATAAACATACCATTTCCAAAAGAAGGTGCTCCTCTCTTTCCTTTTGCTGGTCCAATAGATCATTTTCATAAAACCTCTTCTGAAACTGTTTAAAGGGTAAACCAAACAAACCGTCAGTCATCATACCAATGGTTTCAGCTTGTTATTTCATGCTATCGCCTTAGCAGACAGTACTTACCGCATCCAAAGAGGTTTCCATTCTGTCCAATTCTAGTACCATCTATTTAAAAGAAAATGTTTAAATATTATTTTAGGTTGTATTAATGATTTTTTAAAAAAACACCTAAAACAGTTTTGTTTCCTTGCAGCAGTCTTGAAATGAAATGCATATGGGCTTGTCTGAAGGTTTCTGCCACTAAATCTGCTGTTGTGCTGTGGTATAAACTGGAAATGGGGTGTAGGAGTGGAAAAGACATTGCCAAAAAAAAAAAGTAGGACTAGTTAGCAACATGAGCCAGTTCCTAATTCCATTGGCCCTCATACTAGCACCTTGAGCACAGCCAATGAGCAGGACTAGTGAAGATGTGCCACCTATAAGAACTGGAGTCTCCATACATGAGCTTGTTTATGTGGCCATCAGTATTTGTGATCATAGCCTTTTTTCTAGCCACTGAGATTGTGTCATTTTTAGTGGCTGCATATACACCACCTACCAACATGGAGGGAGGCACTGGTTCACACAGATGGCATGAGAGAGCTGTGAGGGCTGCTAGAAGAGGTACTTGACCCCATAGGTTTGTGTGGACAACTTGGCATGCATACAGTACCGAGTGTTTTGGACTGCACTACCATGATGAACTTGCTATTTACCAGTTTGCCATAGGAACCAGCAGCAATTAGCTTTGGTATCGCACAGCCCCAAAGTGGCTTGCCAAAAATCCTCCATCTGGAAGCATCATAACTCACCTTTGGCCTGATTCAGAAAACTCAAAGTTGGCAATTACTGCACAGAGGATTTAATGTGTGCTGCATGTGGCACAGTGTTATTTTTGCCAGCCACTCACTATATTGAAAATTGGTTCAGCTGCAACCCTAAAATGATCTCATAGTTTTGAGGAGCCTGACTAACATTTTCTGGACATTTTGCATTGTCATTCCAGCTTTCCAGAGTAGAACAAGAATAAGAGAATAGAGTCAGGAAGCCCAGTTAGTGTTCTGTCATCAACAGCATCCTCTTATTTATTTTTTTATTATATATTTATACCCCGCCTTTTTTCCTGCAAGGAACCCAAGGCGGCTTACATAATCCTCCTCCTCTCCATTTTATCCTCACAACAACCCTGTAAGGCAGGTTAGGCTGAGAGTCAGTGACTGGCCCAAAGTCACCCAGTGAGTTTCATGGCCAAGCGGGGACTAGAACCTGGATCTCCCGAGTCCCAGTCCAACACTCTCACCACTACGCCACACTAGCACTTATGAGGAGATCAACTACGGATCTATTAAAATCCAGATGGAAGCAACTTAAAATTAATTTCTAGCACCAATTATTTTTACCGTAATGAGTCTATCTGCAGTTATACCTAAACTATGGTTCAAATTACCGTACTATAAGGAGTTGTAGGCCTTTTTTTCTGTCTAAACTTGCATAGGATTGCAGCCTAAGTAACACATATTCTAAACTCTTCCTGCTCCACGAATGATGGAGCAATTATGTAATGGTTTTTCTTTTGACAGACTTCAAGACTATTTAGATGGCAACACATTCTAAGGGCCAGTCCAGATGATCTCAGATGATAGCTGCTATCTGACATCACACTCAAGTATAGACCGGTGGGAGCTTGTGCAGTGTTTGGGATGGGCTCCCATCACTTACATCTGAGTAACTATGCATAGGATTTAGCTGCATATGATGCTGATGGATGTTTCTTTTCCTCTAAAAATTCCACATTTCAATAGCGCCCCAACAAAATTCACCTAAAATTCAGCCCACGTTCGTCCTTTATCCATAACACTCTACAGTACCAGTTGCTCAGATTTACAACAAATGGAAACCTTTAAACTTCTTCTTTTTTAAAAAAAATCTCAAGATCAAGAACAGAACTCGGGAAACCTGCAACTGACATTCTCATTGATAACAGCAATATGAGAAAAATACTGGCTGAGTAGTAGTAGAAGAAACAACCTTACATACTTTTTTAACAATGTTCAGGACATCTTTGTCTTTCTCCTCACACAGAAGCTTTCTTACACACAGTTCTAGCTGCTGCAGTAAATGTTTGTCTGTGGGTACCTTGAGAGTAGACTTCACTTTTGGCAATAAATAACAAAGCTTCATTCTACAGAGGGAAAAGCAGGATTTAGGTTTTTTTAAAAATGTAAAGATCTGACTACAGGTTAAGAAAATCAAACAGTATATCTGCCCTTTAGCAGCAACCCTTTGGTTTATGAACATTTGCAATTATGCAAAATGTGAAGCAGTAGAAATTATTCAAGACTAATCAAAGCATATACGAAAAATATTGTGGTAACTTTTTTTTTTTTTTTTTTTAATCAACCGTAGCACCTTAACATTTACACAACAGTGTATCCTATACATTTGGGTTAGTTTACTTCATTTTAAATGCATGTCCAACCTCGAGTCATGTCTCTCTCTTGCCTTGCCATTCTCCCACCCCTATCCCACCCCCTTTCCAGGTCAAACTGTTCCTGAGCTCTTTGCCTGCTGCTCCTTTGCAAGTCCTGTTCCTCTCCTTTAGCATTGTCCTATCCATCTGAATTGGGCATTAGGACCTCTGCGGTAAGTACCATGCCATTTCTGTATTCTCTCAACAGTATGAAAGGCACTGTACAATAAAAGAAGGGCTAAACAATAATGTGGTAAGCTGTTAGAGGGTGACACTGTTCTGCTGCTGAATATGAACCACTTTCTTCCAGCCTGCTGTTTAATGATCCCCTGGTTTATGCTCTAAAGTGATAAAGGAATAGCCAAGGTACCAATAAAAACTGTAATGTTTGCTAAAAATAGGCAAGGTGATGCAATAACAACATGCTGAACATTTCAGTGTGGCTGGACATAACACCACTTTAGGCGGAAATCCCCCTCATCTTCAAACCAGCCACCCTTAAAACAGATGCTGCCCTTTGTCTCTGTGTGTGTGCAACTCAAACAAACATAACAAACACTGCTGGACACCCATCAGGGATCACTGGATTGTGGCCCTCATCACCACCTGCTTTTTGTGCCTGAAATTATTTTTTAAATATAAAGTCCCTTTCAATCGCAAGAAGTCATTTGTTCATGCTCTCCTTTTTATATTATTTGGAAGAATACATCGAGAACCAACTTCACTTTGTTCCATGTGAAAGATTTTCACACCTTTCTTCCATGCTCCTCTGGGCAACATCATAACTATTATATATGGTTGGGTTTTTTTAATCTCCTACTTTCAACAGCAAGATCCATCAACTGCCCAGCACATTGTACTTGCTGCACCAGAAGAAGCAGAGTTAACTGTAATTTGCAGGCATAGCAATGGAATAGAAGTACAGGCCAAAAATGAGATAAGAACATTTGGCCTGCTGGATCAGACCAAAGGCCTATCTAGTCTAGCATTCTGTTCCCACAGTGGCTCTCCTGGCTACACACTAATCATGACTGTCTCCAAATAGAGCACTTTCCTCCATCCTAAAGGAATAAATCACGGCTATTCTCTTCTATAAGAGAAGTGTAAGATGTATACTCGGGAACCTACTGCATTGGGGCTAAACCTGCTTCCTACTACTGGTAATCCCGTTTCTTGCAAGTTTTTGACCCTCTCCCAACAGTCTTGTGAATGCAATCTGTATACTTTGTCCCAGAGAACTTAACAGAATCTACTGGGGTGCTTCCAGACAAGGTTTTTATTGTGCATTCACCCAGCCTCAAATATGGAATCATCTGGGAGTTGCAATGACATCATCTTCCATTTGTAATGTTTCCATCTTTTTTCTTACCACAAAAAATCCATGAAGGAGTGAAAGACGGAATAGCTGCACAATGCCTTCTGATTGGTAGCATTAGGATCGGTCATCTGGAAGCACCCTAAGAATCAAATCTGCTGATCTCTGCATAGACCCTCCTCTTTATCCCTGCCCTGGGTCCAGTTCCTTGCTTATGCTAGCATGTGAGAAAGAGACTAAACTCGGGAATTGGGTATACACACACACACACACACACACACACACGTACACCGCCCTGAGAGTCCTTGACTAAAAGGCAGAATAGAAATACTTTTAATAAAATAAACAAAATATTAAAATAAATAGCATGTTAATATATGCTATAACATATATATTATGTTAATATATAGGAGTTTTAATGCAGTAATTATACTTGAGAAAAGAATGCAAGGCTTTCCAAACAACCTGCATTATACAAAAACAATATTAAATAACTTGAACAAGCCACACAGATTTTTTATGTGCAACTTGTACAGTACCTCACGTTTGCTACTGGATCATGTGTAAGCTCAAGCACTGGGAGAAAGAAGTATTCACAGAAAAATGATTTGGAAAAGAGTTCTATGATGAATTCACAGGTATCTAAAAAACGCAATCTGTTCCAGTAGCTTTTTCCTTGGCCCAGTTCTGGAAAAAAATGTGTTTAAAAGAAACCCACAGTCACCATCTGTAGATTGGTTGGTTTGCTTTTTTTTCAGAAGAAATGCATAGAAATCCAATGCTTAATTGTCCCATAATTACTAATCAATAATCTCAAAGATAATGTCATGAGGTGAACTTATTACTGTCAGACTGATCCTAACAAGTTTTATATTATTCGCAATGATGTGAAAAAGGATAGTCATAACTCCCATTAAGATGCCAATCTCTTAAACAAGGCTAAGAGCTCAGGAGAGGGCCATGGTCTTCTTCCTACTTCTCTGGCAAGAATCCCCCTTCCCTTGTAACCAGGGTTTAACATTACATCTGTGCCAATACTAATCATGGTTTACACTAATCAAGTTTCCTCTTAATGTAGGTTGGTAAACAGCTTCAGACCTGATACTGAATCCTGGCTAGAAAAGCTAACCATAATTAAAATTAGCCACGGTTGGCATTGTTACAAATGCAATATTAAATTGTGGTTAAGGCTGACAAAGGAAAGGTGCCAGATATGGGAAGAGGGAAGCGGAGAGAATCCGTAAGCTCACTCCAAATACGCTTAAGAATTTGGCAGTGTTACATCCGTACTGAACCAGCTTCTTTTCTCAGTTTGATTTGACCACTGGAAAATAACTTTCAAGGGTTATAGTTAATGCCTGGAATGGAAACTGACATATATTTCATGCCATTTACCAAGAAATTTAGAAGCTGTGAACATTTAGATTCATCAAACAACTCTCACCCTTTCTGTACTCTTTTGGTAGACCTACAAGTATAGATCAGAAAGTCAGGCTAATCAGTTATTACATTATTTAAATCTTCTCTCAAATATATATACACCAGGAACTTTAAAATTCAGCACTCTTAAACAGAAGCCTCCATACTCTACTTCTTGAAAGATATTAGGATTATGCAACGCAGAACCTTTGCCTAAAAATACTGGATCCCAGCAGTGCAGGATAGAATCTGTATTGTTATGCAGGAAATTCACAACTGCTTTGCCGAGAGCACTGCAGAGCTGAGGTTCGCATGCGCGTACACACGCACACGCACCTTACCTAAAGATTCATAACACATCTTGATGAATTACTCTGTATCAATTCAGAACTGGTATATAGCATTTTTTCACCATTTTCACCAGGTGTGAATTGGGTCCCATGAACATCTTCTAACTGCTCTGATAGCAAGATAACTGGGTTGAAGTCTACTCTGATTGGCAGGGATTTTCCAAAGTCTCGGTAGGGGTCTTCCTCAGCTTGCTATCCTGAGATCCTTCAGCTGGAGGTGCAAGTGATTAAACCTGCTTCTGAAGGTCCTCGAAGATTATGTCCCTGTTTCCCTGTCTGGCTCATTTCCACCTGGTTTGGGAGGACAGAGTCCTGACCTACTCCAGCTACAACAGCTGCTCCTGCTGCGCAAGGTGCCTTTGAGGTCATCAGGGTGGGGTCTTGTTTAGGGATTATTGCTCGGGGCAACATGTAGCTTTGGCTAAGATTATTTTTGCTATTTAGAGTACATTTTTGTATTTCTGTTGTTAGGTCATGGTATGAATTATTAGTGGATGGTTTAATCTTAGTGTACAGTAATACCTTGGATTGCAAGTAACTTGGTTTGAGAGCATTTTGCAAGACAAGCAAATTTTTAAATATTTATTTTTATTTTTTTTACTTGATATACAAGCAACGTCTTGCAATACAAGTACTGTAGTACGGCTTAAATTAAAAATCTCTGTACAATTTTTTTGGGGGGGGGATTTTGTTTTGATATAAGATTGGAAACGTGCTTGTTGTTTTGGATTACAAGCACGTTTCCAGAACGAATTATGCTCTCAATCCAAGGCATGACTGTATATTGATTAATAAGAGATATTTTGATTAGTCTGTTAATATTGGTATGGCTATTTAAATTTTGTCTTGTCTTTTAATTCTTAGTGAACTATCTTGAAATGCTATATTATGTAAACTTTTCTAATGTTGTTATGAGCCACTTTGAGCATGGTTTACCAGGGAAAAACAACATTCAAATAAACTGATGATGAACCTAGGACCTTATGAATGCAAACTGCCTGCTCTACTGCAAAGGTATGAACTTTCCCCTGTTATACAACTCTGTACGAAATTCCCTTTTCTTTCACTAAAGTTTCATTGCTGTCCTCAGGATAGAGAAAATCAGGACTTACGTTCAATCAGTTTCTGGATGACCTCATGTCTCTGCTCTTGCTTGCGGTTGTAACGCAAGTACACACACAGGGTTCGAGCAGCTGCTTTTTGGACAGGTAAGACATTCTTCAAGAAAGAGAGAAAATACATTTAATCTTACAAAACAATATGTAGGTAATACTTGAGGAAGAATGCTGAAAGATTGTCTCTTTTCATATATACCTGCCTAGACCCTAGCATCATCCTCAGAGGCCCTTCTCGGAGTCGTCGTCCCCGTCTTTTCATTGATGGCAACCCAGTTGTGGAATGACCTACCCCGAAGAGGCTCACCTGATGCCTACATTGTGGTCTTTTTGGCACCAGATTAAGACCTTTTTATATTCCCAGGCTTTTTAACCCTTCAGTTTTAAAAACTGTGTTAGTGCATTTTTAGATCTTTGCACTGCTGTTGGCTTTTATCTTGGTTACTACTTTGGTTTTATTATGTTTTAACCTTACGGTTTTATATTATATTTTACTATGTTATTGTACTTTATGGTTTTAGCTTTGGCTTGTAAACTACCCAGACAGCTTCAAGCTAATGGGCGGCATAGACATGTAATAAATAAATAATAAATAATTTTTAAAAATATAGACAGGTGTTCTTTATCATATAAGCTTTTTGCAGGTTAGTCAAAAGTAGCCTTAAAAAGAAAGGTTTTTAAGGCTTGTTTAAATGACTGAGAAGTGGAAGAAAAGCGCAACTCTATTGGGAGGGCATTCCAAAGCTCAGGAGCCACCACAAAGAAGTCCCTGTTCCATGTGCTTCATAACCTAAATGATCTTACACGTGGACATGCAAGCAGGGGCTCTGAAGCAGTTATCAGCATGAGGGCAGGTTCATAGAGGTGAACCGTTTAGGGCACTGAATGTTAATAACAGCACTTTGAGTTCCAAGTGTACAGGTGCAAATGAAGTTGACACAAAATTGCTGTAATATGTTGATTTTTCGGACCTCACCAGCATCCATGTGGCTGCATTTTGCACTAGCTGAAGCTTCTGGACCATTTTTAAAGGCAGCCCCATTTAAAGCACATTGCAGTAATGAAGTTTGGAGATGACTAGCATGTGAATAATTAAGAAAGGGCTGCTCTAGATAGGGATGCAACTGGAAAACCAGCCTAAGCTGATAAAAAGGATTCCTGGCCACTGCCACCACCTGGGCTTCTCCAGATCGTGATGAGTCCAGAAGCACCCCAAGGCTGTGCACCTGATCCTTCAAGGGGAGTGCAACCCCATCCATGATCAGTTTTACACCATTATCCAAATTAGCTGACTTCCCAATCCACAAAACCTCCATCTTGCCTGGGTTAAATTACAGCCTCTTCTCCCTCTCTTTTCATTGCTGCCATGTTTGGAGCAGAATATAAATCCTGAACTAGCAGCATATTTCAGCAGACCTAGGTGAGAACAAGCAGTTCAACCAAGAGCCATTATACTACTTCTCTTCCAGTGAGCATAGATGGTTCTTGTCCACTAGTTCCAAAACCAACCAGATACAGTTGGGCTTAGGTCTCACGGAGGTAATGAAGCTGTGTCCGAGCAGTAACACTTTAGAATGCAGGTGGTGACTTACATAACTGAATGCTCCTCTGTACAGAACATTGCCTGTACACAGAAATAGGAATATCAAAGGAAAGTATTCTAGCCTAACCTTCCTATATGCAAGGATATTTGGGGGGGGGGGGGGGAGGTATGGAGGAACACTCAATCATGAGCCTGCCCTGTGGTTTGAGGTGGTACAGCCCAGACACAGACTTACCCCTTCAATGGGAACTAGGCCATGCAGTGATCCCACAGAAAGGGGGAATTTAAAATACAGCCTATGATACTTGAGAAAGAAATACAAAACAGTATGTGTGTGAGACAGAAGGATCAGTGGTAACTCACATTTGTCATGATGATTGTCAACATTCTGTGCAAAAAGCGATAATAAATCTGATCACTTGAGATGACATGAGGCAGGCAGGCATATTTTTGTAGTAGCTTCTCATGAGTCCTCCATTTTAAAGAGGTTGCTGCTCTCTGTTCTGCTCTTGTTAATGCTGGAATCAACTCTGGGAAATTCAGTATCTAAAGAAAAAGAAATACCATTTATTTATTTAAGGTATTTTTAGGCTGCCTTTTAGGTCAGCCCTCACAAGTGTACACAGTCAAAATAGGATACATGAAGACACATTGGATAGTATCCAATATGGCCACTGCGTTCCTGCTGATTCCACCTGCACAACAGGGATTTAGCGTTTCATAAAGCAAGCTCCAAAACAAACAGAGATGCTTGTTTCTGGATTGGGACAGGTGGTGGTGGTGGTGATGGTGACGACGATCATCATCATCATCATCATCATCATCATCATCATCATCATCATCATATTTATTTATCTCCCGCCTTTTTCCCAGTACTGGGACTCAAGGCTGCTTTACAACATTAAAACTTGTACAGTTAAAACATATAAATAGAAATATATAAAAGTTAAAAAATATAATTAAATCAGTTATAATATTAAAATTATATAAAATATCAAAGTTAAACCAGCAATAACAATATAAACAGTGCAATCCATCGCATTCTCACAGGTCCAGACTATTCCCAAAGGCCTGCTAGAACAAGAAAGTTTTTGCCTGCCTCTGGAAACATACCAAGGAGGGTGCCATTCTAGCCTCCATGGGAAGGGAAGTCCAGAGCGTTGGAGCAGCCACCAAGAAGGCCCTCTGCTGCGTTCCTGCCAGGCGTGCCTGAGATGGTGGCGGAACTAAGAGAACGGCCTCCCCTGAAGATCTCATAAGGGAGAATACAGTCTTTCAGATAATCTGGACCCGAGCTGTACAGGGCTTTTTTTGCTGCCTGTATTGCCACAGAGGAGGCCTTCAAGTAGGTTCTAGCCCGTGTTCGATTGGATTCCCTCTGAGTTTTCCACCAACGACGCTCTAGTTGCTGTCTCACTCGTTTCATCGCCGCCAGCTCCTTAGAAAACCAGGGTGCCGGTGCGACTCCACTTCGTGAGAGAGGATGCTCAGGAGCGACTTGTGTCCACCACCCAGGTCATTTCTCTATTCCAGAGACTGGCCAGGGCTTCGAAAGAATCACCTGCGGAGGCAACTGGAAAATCCCCAAGAGCCATCAGGAAACCATTTGGATCCATCAGCCTCCTGGGTAGAACATCTTAATTGGCCAGCAAGTCTAAACCCCACCAGGTTTCATAGATTTCATAGATCATAGAGTTGGAAGGAGCCTGCAAGGCTATCGAGTCCAACCCCCTGCTCAGTGCAGGAAACTAGAGGAGGGGACTCCCATCCAAGTAATAACCAGGCTTGACCCTGCTAGTGATCTGTCCATGACAACGGAACTACAGAGAGTTCCTCCACTTTCAGATCACTAACACTCCATCCAGGACAGAACACGAGGTCCAGAGTGGGCCCAGCAACATGGGTGGGGCCAGATACCATTTGGGACAGCCCCATGGTTGTCATGGTGGACATGAAGTCCTGAGCCACTCCTGACAGGGCAGTCTCAGCATGGATGTGGAAATCCCCCAGCACGACAAGCCGAGGAGTCTCCAACACCAACCTCGAGACTATCCCAGATAACTCAGGAAGGGAGACTGTTGAACAGTGGGGTGGATGGTACACCAACAGAATCCCTATTCGGTCCTGGGCACCCACCTTCAGATACACACACTCGAACCCAGCAGACTGTGGGACGGGGCACCTGGTCAGGGGGCTAGAATCCCGATAGACCACTGCCGCCCCACCTCCCCGCCCCCCAGGTCTTGCCTGCTGCTGGATAGAGAACCCTGGAGGGCAGAGCTGAGAGAGATTAACCCCCTCCACTTCATCCAACCAGGTCTCTGTAATGCAGGCCAGGTCAGCATGCTCATCCAGGATCAAGTCCTGGATAGCAGTTGTTTTACCACTCACTGACCGGGCATTCATCAGCAGCAGTTTCAACCCAGGGGGTCTGTTGCCAGGGCCATTCAGGTTATTTGAGTTGAGGGCCAATGTGGGGACAGCCAGCACCCTATTGTACTTTCTCTCATTATGGCATTATTGTCTCTCCACTCTGTATCTCCCTCTGCCCTGTATAACTGTAATGGCTGCCCCTGACTCCCAACACCTCCTCCCTTCTTTGAAAAACACATCTATTGTATTAGAGACAGACATTACCCTCCCATGATAGTTAATGCAGGCAATCCTGCAGGCCTCAATTGAAGGAAGCAGTCCCCTCCCTCCTATCAAGCAGGGGGATAGGCCCTAACATACTCCTGAAGTGGCTCCCCCAAAGGGGCAACCCCCTTTGGTGTTGCCCCCTTCGGAGGTGACTCCCACCAGTGGCAGTCCCGTTCCTGCTGGGACCTGATCTTTGTGCCCCAGCTCTCAGAGTTGTTGCAGCTTGGAGTGGGGTGGCATTTGGCTGGACCTGAGTCTGCAAGGAGGCAAGTCAGAAGTCCCAAAGATGGGCTTAGACCCCAGCGAGGCTGCAGAAACAACACTCCTGCCCCATTCTGGAAATGAACATTCCTGGTTCCTATCTGAAGTGCTAAATCCCCATTGCACAAGTGGTGGATCCCGCTGGTACTTGGGCAGCATTGGATACTGCCCATTAATCTCTAAATCATAATATAGTAATTATAAGATAGAAGCTCGGAGATGTAGGCCTCAACTATGCTACAAACTTTTCCATAAGACACATTAAGACAGCCCAGAGTCCCAAAGAACCAGCAGTACAAATACACGGATTAAGGACAGGCAGCCCGGAACAGATATTTTTAAGGCCTGAACTGTAGGGGCCATGCATAGTTCTGTTGGCAGGGAGTTCCACAACTGTAGGGCCACCACTAAGAAGGCCCTGTCCCTCATGTCCACCAACCTACTGGATCTTATTACTAGACGAAGAAGAAGGGTCAGAGGCTGATCTTAACATATGGGTGGGATCATATAGGTGAACATGGTCCTTGAGATAACCTGGCCCCAAACTACTTAGGGCTTTAAAAGTTAAACCCAGCACTTTGAATTGGGCCTAGAAATGTACTGTAGCCAGATGCAACTGATGCAAAGTTGGGGTTACGTGTTCCAACCTCCTAGCCCTATCAACATCTTAAGTACCCACATTTTGTACTAATTGAAGTTTCTGGACTGACTCCAAAGGCAGTCCCACATAAAGTCCATTATGCTAGTCAAACCTGAATGTGTAAGTAGTATATGAGTAACCGAAGTCAGAGCAGACAGCTCTAGATAGGGTCACACCTGGCGTCTAAGCTGGTAAAAGTCACTCCTGGTCACCAACACCACCTGCAACTCTACAAATAGTGACAAGCCTAGGAGAGCCCCCAAGCTGTGAACTTGGTCCTATTAGGGTTGTGCAGGCCCATCAAAGATCATCAGACTGGAGAGAGAGATGGAATTCCTATAAACCACAATAAGACCCCCTCCACCGTGGCCCTCAAGTCTGCTCTGGTACTGAACCAAGTACCCCACCAGGCACAACTGGGAGAGACTAGTAGTAGTAGTAGGCAATCACTCGTGACCGAGTAAGATTGTCTTCCAGGATAAAAATTACAAAAATAAAAATTTTAAAAGGAGGAAATTCTAAAAAAAAAATTGTGTAGACTCTAGCGATGGGTCCGTAAGTGACTGTGGAGGCCAATTCTAGATCCACACAGCTTCCCACAGTGAGGACACAGGTTACCAGATGGAAGATGGTCCTGTAAAGAATTCGTTTGATGTGCTTTTTGCTTAGCACGTTTCTCCCTTTCACCTTGCACTCGGGCTTGTTAGGAGACTAACTCCTCCCTGTTTGCCCACCCAGATCTTGGTTATACATGTCAGATTAGAGGTTTTTTCCTGGATGAGATCACCTTCCCGTTAACAGATTTGGCAATCACTAATAGCACCTTCAGACATGAGGGGACTGCAGACAAGCCACCAGTATTTTCCAGGCTGGAAGGAGAGATAGTCCACAGATGTTTACTCCTCTCTTTGTTCCCCCCAAACATATACTGGTCTGCCCAGACCAAACGACCAGTGTTACTCTGTAACTAAGAAGTTATTCTGCTCATTACAATAAACAAACAATTATGCATGGTAAAAAGTAATCCCATTTTCTCCCATTCCAAGAGAGGGTGTAACTATAGGGATTACAGTTTCACTCTGTTCCTAGCTCCACTTCTGTACTCTCTGTAAAAGGCCATGTTATGATGGGATATAGTTATAATCATCTGGTTATGGTTATAGCTCATAGGAAAGGCCACAGCAGACCCTAATAACTCAGGTAAGCGAAGATTCGGGAGAAAAAGAGCAGCCTTCAACAACCGGAGCTGCAGCACAGGTCATGACTGAAGGTTTGAATGGCGAGTAATTGAGGCTTAAAGGCATGAATGGGCAACGGATGGGAGGCTTGCAGTGAATAGATTAAAAATGCACATCGCCCAAAGGCACAGGAGGATTCTCCTGAAAAGAAACGACTTTTCCCCCCACTGGGCAGACTCAACCAGAAGCTTCAACTGATCACGTAAAACAGGCTAACTCATCACATAGGCAGCCCAACAAAAGGTTTTCCTTATGACACCCATCAAGGGCCATCAAAACACAGAGTAGGGCCATCAGAAGAGATTAAGGGCATCAGGGGGACAGAGACTGCCCACGCCGCTCTCATTTCTCCAAGAAGGCAAGAGAAAGGGTATAAAAACCAAGATTTTTAGCAATGCAGTGTGTGTTGGGAGTGGGCGGAGGGAGAGACATGTCCAAGCTGGACTTGGCATGCAGACCTCTTCAGTGCCTTCTGCCTCCACTGGAGCTACAGCTGAAATTCACTGCAGGAAGCCTCGGCAAACAGGTAGTAACTGGAACTTCTTTCTATCCCTCTAGACCAGGGTTCTCCAACCTTGGGTCCCCAGATGTTGCTGTCCTACAGCTCCCAGCATACCCAGCCAGCATGGCTAATGGCAAGGGATTCTGGGAGCTGTAGGCCAGCAACATCTGGGGACCCAAGGTTGGAGAGGCCTGCTCTAGACTGAAGCCTTTCTTCTACCCCTTTTTCTATTTAGGCTGTGAGGGCAAAAATGGACTCTTTTTTCCTCTCCAGAATATAGAGTGTGTATAGCGTAAAGATATTTTGCTGCCTGAAATCACTAGGTTTGCTTTACCAACAATTAAGACGCTGTACCTACTCTGTATTTCCTCTTTAATAAAACAACCCTTTTGTTTCTGGAGTCTGGGTGTGTGTATCTGTTTGTCTAAGTGTAAAAGGGCAAAGTGCATACTCCACCCAGCAGTGTGCATTTTACCTCAGTCAAAGATCTCAAACCTTTCATAACAGTGTGAGGTTAGTCTTTCTCTCCTCAGAGAGAATCTAATGCCCACATTATCTGTCATAACAGCCAAACCCAGCCATTTCACTGGTTGGGTTTAAAATAGCAAACCAACATGTTCTGTATTTACACAAACAAAATACACTCACCCTGCCACATGTGTTCTCAACATTCACTGGGGCTCCCATACACACCGGTATTTTCACTGTAGCTGTAGAGCAAGGGGCTGCAGTTGAAAAGGAAGATCAGCAACCCCTCCCATGTGTGCATAAGTGCCTTAGGCATTCCCATGGGACTATTTGGATGTCAACCAAATTCTTAACATCTTGTCATCTCCAAAATAGGGTTGATGGTGTGGGTTTGATAGTCTGGTCTGAGCACCAGAAGTAATCCTACTTAATATTTATGTTTTTGGATTGAAAGGTACTAGGTGCTGATAGTCAGAAGGACAAATAAAGTGGGAGTGTGCTTAGGAATCTCTTTTGCCACTCAGAATAGGATTCTACTACTGCATTCAACTGCCTTACCTTGCTCTCTGATCCACTGGTTTCTCCTCCAGTAGCCAACAGTTCAAGGATTTCAGGAAGGTGACCTATTAATGCATCTAACACCTAGTTAAAGAAATTATGGATCGGTCACATTTCCAATACCCATTTCAATATTCTCCTAACACTAATGTGACAAATGTATATCATTAACTAACAGTGCTTGCTCTTTACATATATCTCTCTATTCTCATGTGGGACTCCAGCAACAATTATGGATCTAGGAGTACCCACAGAAGATAAACCTGATCTTTCACAGGGAGTGCAATCCCATCCAGAACAAGCAATGAATGAGCCTATCTCCCGGGTTCAGGAACCACTCACCCACAGGGCTTCCATTTTGCCAGGATTCAGCTTCAGTTTATTGGCCTTCCTCCAGCCCATCACTGAGTTCAGGCACTGATCCAGGACTTGCACAGCCTCTCCTGATTCAGTTGTTACAGGGAGATAGAGCTGTGTGTCATCAGCATACTGCTGGCACTTGGCTGCAAATCCCCTAATGACTGCTTCCCAGTGGCTTCATATAGATGTTAAACAACACTGGGGACAAGATGGTACCATGTGGAACCCTATAGCTCAATTGCCAAAGGCCTGAGGAATAGTCACCCAATGTTATTCTCTGAAATCGACCCAGCAGGTAGGACCGGAAGCACTGTAACACAGTGCCTCCAATGCCCAACCCATGGAGTTGATCCAGGAGGATACCATGGTCAATGGTATCAAAAGCCGATGAGAGATCGAGTAGAATGAACAGGGTCGCACACCCTGTCCTTCCGATAAAGGTATTCCATCAGGGCGACCGAGGCTGATTTGGTCCTGTAACCAGGTTGAAACCCAGATTGGAATGGGTCTGGATAATCAGTATCCTCCAAGAGTGCCAGCAGTTGCTCCACCACAACCCTCTCAAGAACCTTCCCTAAGAAAGGGGTATTTGCAACTGGGCAGTAGTTATCAAGTACCATTGGGTCCAGAGTGGGTTTTTTGAGGAGTGGTCGCACTGCTGCCTCCTTAAGGACAGTAGGAACCACCCCTTCATGCAGAGATGTGTTTACCACTCCCTGGACCCACCCAGCCATGCTGGCTGGGGCATACTGGGAGATGTAGGCCTTTTTTCTGTCTAAACTTGCATAGTATTTCTGAATGCATAACTTAAAGAGGGAGGGGTGTGTGTGTGTGTGTGTGTGTGTGCTGTCTGTTTATTTGTTTGTTTGTTTGTAAATGGTTTTTATATAATGTACAATATTGTATTTTTAAGGCTTTTAATTTTTATGAACTTCCCAGAGAGTTTTGGCTATTGGGAAGTATAGAAATGTAATCAATTAAATGAAATCTCCCTCCTCCTAATTCTGCGATAGTCATTGGAGAAGAGAAGACTAAGAGGGGATATGATAATGCCCCAACTCTATGATTTCTCTTCTTTCCAGCATCCTTTAAAACACTGAGAAACAGTCAGCATGTCTCCATGATAATCTTTTTTCTAGTCTACACGTGCCCAATCCCTAAAGCTTTTCCTTTTATAACTTGCCATCTACAGCCTCATTTCATATACTCTGATTTACCAACGTAATTTCTGTGACAAAACTGAACACTCCAAATGACATCTCATTAGTGCTAAGTAGAGAGATATTGCATGGTGAATCTTAAACATGATTTTGTAGCCTATCCTATAGAATATTTGCAATCCCTCTTTGCTTTGTGTCTTCAAGACCAACTCATCAAGAAAGGCATTGAAAGACAATGAACCCAAGACTGACCCCACTCCAGTTTGATGCCAGTCCACTAATTACTCCTCTCTGAGCGGGGCTTCTCCAAAAATTTTGTGTCTACCATATGCTAATTCATTTGTCTCCACATTTTCAGCCTCTCTTGGGAAGGTGTCATATGAGGTTAAGTAAAAAGATTTCAGTCATCCTTTCCAGATAAATCTATACTGAACACCTACTGTTTTTTTTATGACTAGACCATGAAACAAATAGAAATGATTCATCCCATCAAGCATTTCTTACTTTGTCTTGTTATAGTATCATTTAGGATAATTGTACATGATTTTAACATAAGCAACAAATAAGTTATTACCTCTAGTGACTCATCTTGTAACAGGGCTACCAGTTCTTTATGTATTACATACACATCAGCATTTAAAAGCTTTAGCAACCTGAAAAAGAAAGAACCAACAAAACACAGACATTAGACCTTTTAATCTGGTGATGTTTATTTTTCAATAAGGTTTGAGCAGCCAAAAGGAAACAAAGGTTTAGATCTCTAATCCCAACTATCAGATTTCAAGGGTGTTGAAGTCATGCTCTTTCCTTACTTCTTGCAACATAGCATCACGTTGCTGGGAACACAGAAAAAGAACATCCTGGAAGCTGCACACCTTGGAACTGTGCCCTTGGGTACTAACATGACAGTTTGCTAGTTTGTTTGTTTTTTTACTCCAGGTATCCTTTGAAAGATCTTCCTGACATTTTACAATCCTCTCCCGCGTACAGTAATTCCTATTAACTGAAATCATATAGCTGATCAGTTTCTAGTTAGTCAGATATACTAATATGACTCTACAGTGAGGGCTATTTCCAATATTGATTGGCAGGGTCCAGGAGATAACTAGTGCTTTGTTAAGGGAGGGAATGGTCCTGGCAGCTTTGAAAGAGGCTCCAAAGCCTCTTTGGAACTTGATGATTATGCTAGCATCTAGTCACAAATCTTTCCTTTTGGGGCAAAGTACTTGAGCGGCTGGTGGCTGTTCAGCTCCAGAGCTCCTAGATGATACAGATTATCTGAATCCATTTCAATCTGGCTTCAGGCCTAAGTTTGAAACCCAAACTACCTTGGTCACTCTGCTGGATATCCTATACCATGAGAAGAATAGAAGGAATGCGGCTCTACTAATTCTCCTAGACCTCTCGGCATTATTCAATATTATCGACTATGGTTATCCTTCTGGATCATCTGGCTGGGTATGGGGAGCACCATGCTTTAGTGGTTCTGTAGCAATTAATAAGTGCACTGAAGACTGCATTTTTAAAATCTAACAGGTAATTTTTCATGCATATGAAATGTGATTCAGATGAGGACGTAAAATTATTGTACACCAATGGCCAATTAAAATTCCAGATCCTGCAGTCCCTCATATGTCAGGCAAAAGTATTGCCAACTATTCCTCCACTCACACCTGTGTCTAATTTCCTTTCCCCTCTGATTTGGCTCCCTCTCCACCAAATATGGTATTTTCTTCTGTCTTATGGCAAGGAAACAGAACTTTCTTTTGGTCCATGGTTAATTTTTAAGACATCTTCTAAAGTCGAAAATTTATATTGTATTGTTTTTATTCAGTTATGCCCCCATCTATTGTCTTCCATTTTCAGTCAACTCAAACTTCCTTCTTCCAAGAATGTTTCACACACAACAACAACAACAACAACAACAACTGAATTGTTACTTTTAAAAGCCTATGAAGACCTTTACAGGTGATGAATAATATTCATTGTATGAATCCTAAGGAGTTTGCCACAAGCACATTAGCTATGTGAGAAAAATCCAGAGTGCTGATAACACAATTCATGCTGAAAATGAACTGCTCAGGGCCACATACATTTTATTTATTCATAATGAAAAAAAGGCTTCATGAATATAAAAAAACAAAACAAGCCCCAATGTTGGGGTATGAATCAGCCCCAAACTGCTAACACTACAGCCAAAGCTGATCACTTATTAAGTCACACTGACTTCAGTGAGAGAGTTTAGCAGAAACCTAAATATGCTAGATTGTGCCCAGTGTCATCTTTGATAAAACAAAGCAACAGTGAATTAATTTTAATGGAAGATTACTGGAAAAAAATATTAAATATAAAGTATGTTAGCATCACATAAAGGTGATCCAGTATGTAGTTAAGCACAGCTAAACCCTATTTAAATTAACGTGTCTTCCATGTAACCATTTAACTGAGTAACTGTGCAGGAGTGAATTAGGCTGCAATCCTAAACACAATAGGGAGGAAAGAATGGTTCATAATCCTGCAGTTAATGGGATGCTTGATTTAGACAGGATACATTTAATATCTGAGCAGACCTTAATGTTTATCTTACTCTGAATACACACTCGTGATGTTTGATTAATCTCTTTTTTTGCCGCATTGCTACATGAGACAATATTATAGTTCTTTGAAATATGATACAAATGTGTCAAAGGTAAACACACAAATGAGATTCTATACACAGAACATTTGTTAAAATTCAGCTGAAGAGTGTTTCCCCTAAGGTGTGTGCAATTCCTTGACTTACTTCATAGAAGCCAATAGCCATGGTATGTCTGACTGGCACTTCAGGGTCATGGCAGAGACAGAAGAATGTAGAGTACAGTTCCAAATTGAAGTTTTTTGGATCCACAAAAACCATCATGGCCTAGGAATAGAAAATGGTGCAGTATTTAATGAAGATTAGTACATCTTGGCTTTATACTATACAACTGGAGTTCTAACACTACAACTAGAGTATCAAAAAGGCTGTCACAGCATATGTGAGAGCCCTTAAGCAAGGACCATTACTCTGGTGCAAGGAAGAACATTTCCATAACAGAGGTTTATAAAAGCAGGGCTTTTTTTCTGGTGGAACTCACCGGAACTGAGTTCCAGCACCTTTTCTTCTATTAATTGCATTACAATTTAATCGCCATCTACTCCCGAGGAAATGTAATCCAAGAGTTCCGGTACCTTTTTCTCCAGAAAAAAAGCACTGTATAAAAGTATGTGTGGTATAAAGAAAGTGTCTTTCTCCCTCTCAGAATATTAAAGCTTGGAGTCATCCAATAAAACTGATTATCATCAGATTCAGGAAAGACAAAAGGAAGTTCTTCTTTACACAATGCATAATTAATTTATGGGATTCATTGCGACAAGCATAGATTACTTTAAAAGTGGATTAGACAACTTAATGGGTCAAGATAGGTCAAGATGGCTGTACAGAACTTCCATGTTCAGAGGCAGTATGCCACTGAATACCAGCAGCAGGAAAGCAAGTGTGAGAAGGTCCTGCTTGTGGGGTTCCCGGAGGCGTTCAGTTGGCCACTGTGGGAAAACAGGATGCTGGATGGGAAATCCCTCTTCACATTTATTTTCAAATGGTAACAGGCAGAAGTGCAGCTTGTAATCTGGGACAAGCAACAATGGTCACCAAGTTATTTATTAATTAAATATTTATAACCCACTGTATATCAAAAGATCCCAGGGCGGGGTACAAGCAATACAAATAGCTTAACGTAAAATCATAAATCCACAAAAACAACAACCCACAATCCAGTATAAAGTCAGCAAAGGTAAGTCAAACCAAGCTATGGACACTGAGACCCAAAAGCTTGGGTGAAAAAGCCAGGGCTTGATTTGGCTCCAAAATGATGCCAGAGTCAGCACCAACTAAGTCACTGGCTGAAGGTCATTCCACAACAGGCATGCCACAGTTGAGAAGGCCCTCTCTCAAGTCTCCACGTAATGTACCACTCACAACAGTCAGATGCAGAAGAGGGCCCCCGTGGCAAATCTGAATACTCGGGCAGGTGTATACAGGAAGAGGTGCTCCCTCAAATATCATGGGCAAGTAGCAGGCAAGTGGCAGCCTCTGCTCCTCCTTTCAAACTCACCCCTTTCCACTGCCATAACAGCAAGGGATGCAGCCCCACTAGCCTCATGGTTCTCTTTCCGGTTTGAAAAAAGTGTGCTCTGAAGGTATCCCCACCTCTTTAAAATCAGGAGTAGTTTTACAAATGATATTGTACACAAATCATGAATAGATAATTAAGCAAAACAGCAGTTTACTCACTGGTAAATTGTAAGCACAGTTCTTCCTCACTGAAATGTACTTCTTTTCCTGTTCTAGGGTTTGGAGTTGTACCTGGTTGTCATTATGCCCATTTTCCTGCTCTAAGCCCAGTGTGCAAAGCTTCTTATAGAATTCCAAGAATCGCAAATGCTGCTCTGGTGTAAAAATTCCTTCAAAACAAACAAAATACCAGTTCAATATTTTACTTTCACATAATGGTGTAATAATAGCCTGTCAAGAGAGCCTGGTTAGTGTAGTGGATAGTGTTGGATTCAGGACTGTTGAGATCTGGGTTTAAATCTCTGCTCTGCTACAAAGCTCAGTGAGTTATATTGGGCAAGTCACTCTGCATAGAGTACCACACGTTGTTGTGAAGTTTATATACCACATAACATGGAATTAACACCTTTGCTTCAGAAATCACAACTCCCTCATTCATTCCTATGTGACAACTCTCTTGGGGAAACTTTTTGTGTCAGTGTGAAGAAGCAGTAAATATTTGAAGAAATTAAGAATTTATTTGTGACATGCAGCATTTGCAAATAAATGCACCTTCAGGCATACAGAAGTTCTTCCGCACATGTAGTGGGACTTTTTTTTCCTTTCTGCAAAGATCAGTCCTCCATGTCGCATTACAAACATTGACTAAAACATTTCTCTAAGACACAAAGCTATTCATAATTCAATTGCATGTAACTGTAGCCACATATTTCTTTAGACCAGGGCTCTCCAACTATGGGTCCCCAGATGTTGCTGGCCTACAGCTCCCAGCATACCCAGCCAGCATGGCTAATGGCAAGGGATTCTGGGAGCTGTAGGCCAGCAGCATCTGGGGACCCAAGGTTGGAGAGCCCTGTTTTAGACAGTTGTCCTGGAGATTGCTCCAGCATTTGAGGATTTAAAGTGCTAGAAGTATATATTAACTCCTGCTTTGTGGTTCTTCTGCAACATGTTGGAAGCAGATAACTACTAACTGACCATGGATCTCACAGGGAGAGAGCATTGCAAGGGTAGACTTTGGCTCATTCCAGATAAGAACTTAATAGTGACCTCTGCTGATTGTAGTTTATGAGGCCTTAAGCTAGTGCGTAACACACTGCCAGAGTTTACATTCCAAGACAGGAAGAACTTTGGTACACTGAGTCCTCATCCTGTGAGGAGGCTCCATTTAGACAAGGCAATTTGTACAGCAAATTACATTTTAGCACCAAAAGCTCACACCATACCCTGGGTAATCCGCACAAATGGATTAAATTGCCACCCGTAGGAAACTCGCTTTTGAGTAAAACCTTTTGGGCCTTGCATACAGTTCAGGAATCCCTTTCGCCAGCTCAAAGAAGATGGTTTGCATTTAAGGCTCAGATTAGTAAAATCCTCTCATGAGAAGAACTGACCTCAAAATTCCCTTAACTCCAAACAATAACACTACATAGCTCCATTTTCCATTTCTCTTTGACTGTTGCCATCAGGCAAAATGATTCAGAAACAGCAGCTCAGAGACTAGTCCATTCCTTCTGTTTTTAGTTGTTTAATTTTTACATGAATTTTAATAGCATATATAGCATATCTTTTCTAATTCTATTGTTATGCACCCCAAGCTTTTGAGACAAATGTGGACTATAAATTCAAATAAATGACTATCACGGCATGTGTTCACTGGGGAAAAAATAATAGCAAATCAGGACAGTTAATTATACAAGATTTTCTCCCTGATCAGATTTAGTTGGATATTAAGTCCCATTTATTTCAGTGGGAAGTAAGCATACTTAGGATTGAAGTGTTTAAAAGATTCCAACCCAAATACAAACAACCCAGCACCCCTTTAAAAAAAAAGTGTTAAGGACCTTTCAGTCATACCATATAGTCCATTACAAAGTTTCCCTAAATGGAAAGATAATGAAACCAGAATAGATTCATCTGCTTTGAAGGATTTTTCACAGAATGATTTCACTAATGGGAGGACAGTTTGACTTCTATCATCTGAAAAACACAAAAAAGATTAGAAAGGTGAACAGTGAGGCCCTTTGTTATATTTAATCAAATTATGAGTATTAGTATATTGAAAACAAACATAGCTGTGACAACCATGTGCACAGGAACTGCTGCAGAAGTAGGATCAATGCAACTCAGTTCCAATCTTACCTGCATCAAACATTTCTAGCAGATTAACCAGGGTCTCGAAAGCTGCAAGACGTACACTGCTACCTTCATCTCTTGCTAATTCTACCAGCTCAGGAAGCACTACATTTTTTGTTAGCTCAGTCCTACAAAAAAATATCAAAACATTTAGGGGGCAGGGATACAAATGCCAGCTACTGCACTATCCATAGACACTCCAGAAATGGTTTGGAGACTTCACGAAGCTTGCATTTCCCTTAACAAACATGTGCGCTATAGGGGGGGGAAAAAATCTGCATCGGCATACATAACAATAATTGGGTGGGATACAGAGGATGTTAGTTACACTTTGATTCCATTGAAATCATTGGGACAAGTTAATCACGATCAACTTAAGTACCGTTGATTTCAGTTGTGACTACCTTCCTCTCGATCTAGCCCTGTTATTAATATTGGAAAGGGCCAATTCAGGTGCAACAAAACAAGAAGGGCCTTGTTTTACTTGTTTATAAGAACAAGGTACCATGGATGCAATGCAATCCAAATATCCATTGTGCTTGTCCTACAGAATCTGGAGCAAATTAAAAGTTTTCAACGGGGTTCCAACCTTACTATTCCATGGGCTGCACCCTCTCACACTGATCCAGGACCCTGTGTGCACTCCACTGAACACAGGGGGCTGTTGCATATGTGAGATGCCCCCATTCATTTCCACAGAGAGCTCATGAACAAACGAGTATATACAGTATGTAGATCTGCTTCCCCCAATGAAATGAATGGCTCAGCCCTCATAGGTGAGGGTATTCCATGTGTAATTAATTAATTAACTAACCCATGATTTGCCACCAAATGCTGCCATTATGTGCAAACCAGATCAATAGCATGCACTTCCCTTACATTATTTAAATTTAAGGAAAAAACAAAGGTACTGAAATCTATTGACACAGTAATAAATGTTAGCAACCCAAAGAATTGTGCATGATATGCTGACAACCACTCATGCACAACCTGAAACAGCAATTTGCCTAATGCTGTATTTGCAATTGGCAGCAATTCATTGTTACCAACGAGCCTATGAAATGGAAAATTTTCCATGGAAAAATAAAACCCTGGAAAAATGTCTGCTCCACATCACTGGGAAACAAGAGGAATGTAAGGTGACCTTCAAAAGGAGAGAGAGAGAAAAAGAAATTAGAAAGCCGATGGATGGCAGGTCAGTAAAAAAAAATAAGGGAGCATATGGTCATGAGTAGGGGGCATGTACACTTTCCAGATAAACACAGAGGAAAGCAAGAGAAAGGAGATTCAAAATGAAAGACAGCTATATTAGAAACAAAACTGGTGAGATTATTAAACACACACAGCTTCATGTAAAGAACATTTTTATTTCATAATTTTCAGATAAATGTTTGGTGCCTGAAAGAAGACCTAAACCTTCAGTGACCACATATTCCTATCCAGTCCAGCATTCTTTATGTAATGTGCATTGAAAATATCTACATGCTGTTCTCAGCATCATATCTGTCCCTGGCTAGCACATCTCCCCATGGGTGAGGGAGGTACATGGGGAGATGCAAAACCTATGCGCCTCCATACTTATACATATGCGTCTCATCTAAAGCCAATATTATTTGCAACTACTTTGAAAATATGGTATTTATAACATCCAAAAGCAAGGTTAAAGGGACAAACTCTAAAACTACTGAGAATCAGTGTGACTAAAGTCGTGTCAGACTAGGACTATGGAGACTCAGATTTAAATCCCCACTCAACCACGAAGTTCACTGGGTGATCTTAGGCTAGTAACTTTCAGTCTAAACTATCTTACAAGGTTGAAGTAGGGGGAAATGGTAAGGGGTGAACTGGCCCCATGTCATATGGTGAGCTTCATGGCTTAGTGGGAATTTGCACCTGGGTCTCCCAAGACTTTGTGATCACTACACCACACCGGCGCTGACTCACAGATGAATGTGTCAGCAACCTTTGCTGAAAAGTCTTGTGCTTGAGGGGGAGTAAGGCAATAAACACATGTGTATTTTGCTGGCATCACCCTAGCACCTTGTCTAATATGTCTTTGTTCTGGGAAAGGCTGCATGGGTAAAAGAGCAACAAGGAGCAAAAGGATCCTGATGGTAGTTGCTAGCTAGCTGCCGCTGTTGTAATTAAAGTTCAATACCTACATGTCCTCTATTGTAACTTAATTCAATAGCAGTTGCCCTCATGTGAACAGATAAACAATGGGAACTCTGGATAAATGCAAGTGCCCTCCTGAGTTTCAGGTCACTAGCACAGTCAAATAACCCATGAGTTAACCAACAAATTGGCCAGTCAATAGCCTTGGAAAATATGGTCTGGTGCTGGAGCATCCCCACCTCCAGCAGGTTAAAGCACCATCTGGGTACTCTTCACAGTCTCTTTTGTTCTGAGAACCTCCATCTGTTCGTCCCACATAAGTCTGGCTTTTGTCATACTGAACCACCCAATTCCAACTTGATCAGGAACCCAGGAACCTAAGGAAGGTTTCTATTCATTCCCCAGGACAAAGCTATTAAACCCTTTCTTTAGCCCTCAGCTAGGTACACCCCAAGTCATTGGGCTGGTTCACACAATACAACAGTCCATGTGAGTTAATTGACCCTGGAGGAGCCACGGCATGTGCCAGCTGCCATTTTGAATATGCAACCCCCAATCAGGGAGTTGTCATGGACCCAACCATCAGGAATGATGTGAGAGTTAAACAACCCTTGCATAACCCTACAACAATACCTTGTTTAACCCTCACGTAAAGCCTGGTGCCCGGGTTTGGACAACACAACCACCCCCTGTCGTAAATTCGTCCAGTTCCAAGATAAGCCGTAATCGTTATCACAGTCCGAGGGTCGAAGCCAAAATATATCATTCCAAAATAGAGCAAACGTAAACCAGTTCGGGATCAGGCAAAGTCGTGGTCAGGGTCGTTCCAAGGTTCAAAGGTACAGAAGTCTGAGGTTGGGAATGTCAGGACCGTCTGGCTGTAGCTGCCTTAACAAACAATTGCTACCAGCATCTGAGTGTGTTTGGGACCTGCCTTTTGAGCAGGCGCTGATTGGTAAGACTGCCCAGCTGGGTCAGGCTGCACTTAGCCTGGCCCCACCCCAAACACACTCCGGGCCCCACCCCAAACACACTCCGGCACGGCTGGTCTCCGTCTGACCTACTGGAGGCACAACACCCCCAATCCGAGGTTGCATATGCAAAATGGTGGCTCATCATGAATTAAATAACCCATGGTGAGCCCCAGCATGTCATGCAAACCAGGTCAACATTTCTTTTGTGCTCTTAGTCTGAACTCAAAACGGCCCTTGAGTCCAAACTCCCTTTGAGGAAATGGAAAAGACTTTCCATGGAACCCAGTACATTCATACACTCAGTTGCATGGCTCTAAGATCCTCCTAGGTTTCGCCTGGCAAACTGACCATTCCCTATTATCTAAGCCTAGCATGCTCTCTCTCACTCTCTCTTCAGGACCAGAGTTTTCCTTTCTTAGCTTACACCACCTTGCTGCCTTATATACACAGATAGAGCTTCATACTCTATGAAGCATCCATTGTTGCATATGGGCAACAGCCATCTCAATGGTGTTGCCCAGCCCCAGAGGAAGAGTGGCTAACTTCCTGGAACTCCCAGGAGACCTCTGCACTGCCTAAGTGACTGCAACATTGGGGCCACAGACATTTTGTGTGTTTCACTCGGGACAGAGGGAGCCCCATGCCTTGCAGTGGAAAGTAAGCAGCATGGCTATTAAGATGTTGTCTTTAAGCTCATTGGTTTACCTTCCTGGTGACCAAGCAAAGACCCAAGATTGTTGTGCTAGGTCCAGGGTCTCCAATATGGAGCCCGTGGACAGCTCTCTTGCCAGGGTGGTGCGGTGAGGGTGGTATACAATCAATACTATCCTGTACAATCTGCCCTGCACACTTAGGTCCTCTGGGAGGAATTTACTCCAGTCAGCCAAGACTAGGCTGGCAAGTACTACCCAGAGGACCTTCTCTTCTGCTGCTCCCAGACTGTGGAATGGCCTGTCGGAGGAGACTTGTCAACTAGATAGTCTCTTGGCTTTTAAAAAGGCCATAAAGACTGACCTCTTCCAACAGGCCTACCCAGTGCAATTTTAAGAGTTTTTAGGATACTTTTAAAGGTTTTTAAGAATATTTTAATAATATCTACTATGATTTTAACTAGTTATGTATTTTATATTTATGGTTGTTCCCCGCCTCGATCTGAGTGGAGAGACGGGTAAGAAAATAATAAATAAATATATTATTATTATTATTATTATTATTATTATTATTATTATTATTTTCTTTCTCTAAACATTCATGGTATAAATAAACTTATGTGCATTATTCTGAGTTTTGTTGGTGAGCTAATTTCCCCAATTTGCCTAGGAACAGTGCATAATCTGTCAAGTATGCGCCACACATGTAGAGATGTGTGTTCGCACACACATGCGAACAAGAACACATCGTAACAGGCAGGAGAACAGAGTGTAAGAATGGAGGTAGAAAGAGGATGAGGCAGACAAACATGGCAGTAGGTGAGTAGATATTCACAGTGAGCAAGGGGAAACGGTCTATGGGCAGAGTACTATAGTACAATTAGTATATTAGGTCATGCTTCTATACTACTATTTAACACCACTAGATCTTTGCCTATGTATGTGGATGCCACAATAAACAAATTAAACTAATAAACCAGTTAAACACTAAGATACCACGGTATTTCTTATTGTTATTGATTAGCACCATTATTTCCCTGAAATTATTTAAACTGTGTAGTAATTATACAAACTGTGCTTACCCTATCCCTTGAGCTATGAGCTCCAGTTGTCGACACATGCAGGAACGAACTTCATATTCTACATCCTGGCAGAGAGATTTTACAAGTGGAAGAATTTCTCTCTTAATGCTAAAAAAGGCAATAATTGTGTAAATTAATAGAAAGAAACACCTCACTCTGTTTAGTTGACACATCCCATTCAAATTATGTCACATTAAAATCTTGATCTTCACATCATATTTTATATAGACATATTTATATTTTTCAGTTTTTGCATAACAGGTAAGCCACATTAGAGGGATAATGCTACAGTTGTCAGTTTTTAGGAACACATTGGGTTTTCTAGAATCATATCTAAAACATTATTTAATGATGAAATTCAGCTGAGTATCAGAAAACACAAAAGTCATCATACAAGTAGAAATTCAAACCTTAGTTGCTTTGTCAGCATTAAGTGTTTTCAAGCAAATAAAAAAAAGAGAAAATGTAATACTAACTTGAATATTAGTAGTTTGCAACAGAGTTAAAACATCTCAAGGTGCATTTGTTCAGACCAAATTGATCTATTTCAGTATCCATACAATCATTCAGAATCTTCCTATTAGTCAGCATATGTACTCGGACCAAGCCAAATGTTCTAATGTAACAATTTTGGGTACAAAAAGGGAAGGAAGCTTTTGGGGAGCACAATATTTTTAATGAAAGGCAACCCCCCTCCTTTTGCTCACTGTTTCTTTGCTGCCTATTCGTGGTCCTGGCAGCAGTGCTGACTGCACTCCCTGAAGCTGCTCAGTGCCATTCCCTTTATATACACCAGTGTGAGGACAGGAAGTATTGCCCACACTCTGACCTAGCTTCATGATATCATCACATAGCCAAATTTGATTCGCTATTTGGCATCATCACAAAGTTAAATCATAGTTCAGGGAATGCTTCCTATCCTCACTCTGGCACATAAGGAAAAAAATTGGAGCAGTGAAGAACGGAGGTCACCACTGCCACCAGGATTGTCACTGGAAAGATGGGTAGGTACTTCACCTTTATTTGCAGGATACCCACCTAAAGAATTACCAAAAAAGGGGCCTTCTTCACAACCCATTAAGAGCATGGTGAATTTGAGAAGGCTGCTTTGGCTCATCCCTAATTTCTATGCTCTTTGGTGTTTTCCTATTCTCTGTCAATTTCCTATAATTCAACACACAAAGACATCTGCCCTAAATGATCAATAAAAGTAAAGGCCAGTATCCAATTTGACACTTGCAGTGATGTAAATTACACTGTGCTAGTGTAAGTAACCTCCAGCACAATGCCTGTTGCGCCAGCTAACGCTATTGGCGTTCCACTAAAGGTCACTTAAACTAATGCAACATAATTTATGTTAGCACTAGTTTTGAATAGGGTACTGCCCAAGACCTTATTCAGCTAGATTACTAATGAAGAGAGCATAGGAAACATTAACTTCACAGGTTGGCTGGATCAGTCCATTTCCAGTCTGTGTCACTTTGGCATGTGTTCACTCATAAGTCTGTTTCACAATGTATTACAATCTCACAAAATAAATTTTCTAAGGGTGCAATCCTATGCATGTTTAGACAGAAAAAAGTCCTACAAGCCCCAGAATGCCCCAGCCAGCCATGCTGGAGTTGTAGGACGTTTCTCTGTCTAAATATGCATAGGATTGTGCCCTAAATGTATTCCCCCCTCCTCAAATTACACATTTCTAAACATACTTAGGACAGTATCGAAGCAAGCAATTGCGCAAGCAGGGCCCACCACTGATTCCACTGTGCAAGCGGTGCCCACCTCTTGTGCAATGGCAATTTACCACTTCCTTTAGGAAGCCCCAAAACCAGCAGAAATGCTTGTTTTTGGATCAGGACAGATCAGCGGAGCTAAATGCAAGCTCTCCCAAACCATCCCATTCCAGAAAAGAGCATTTCTGCTCGTTTCCAGGAGAAGTGCTAAATCCTGGCTGCGCAGCAGTGGGCACCGCTTGCAGAATGGAATTAGCAGTGGCCTCCACTTGCACAATGGCCTGCTTGGATATTATCTCAAAATATGCACTCTGAAATGTTTTTTTGTACTGAGAACTGGGTCACAACCATTGCAAAACTGCAAAATCCAGTGAATATCCATGCTCTGGTCTGCATTCTGGGAGGTGTGAATGAGGTCAGTTCATTCCCATAGCACCCTGATAACTGCAGCTACAAAGAAGGAGGTGGCTTCAGGATTCCAGCCATATACCTTAATCCTAAATCCTGCTGCACCAGCACATAAGTGTTCAGGATGGAGCATAGCAATATTTGCACCAATACGGAATGGTAAAACCTGATGGTAGGTGAGCATTGCGGGTTCAACAGCATCACACAGCAATGCATCAACATAAATGTTTAGAACTGGGGTAACTGTATGTAAATTAAAACCAGGTTTATTTGTATGCCATTGTGAATTCAGCGGGAGAAACTCATGAAAATACTAGGCCTTCACCTAACTTTTACAGGGAGACAGAGAAGCAGTTGCTAGATGGTATCCATCACAGCTGAGGGCATGCCTTCAAAATCAAACTGGGTGTATGATTATAATGGAGTTTTGCATAAGAGTGCAAAATCAGCAGACACAAATTCTTGGACAGCTAGATCTTCCATCTTTTGAGACTTGAAGGAAATGAACAAGACCACCATGAACCCATACTGAACATTCATAAATTCCAGTACACGTATTGCGGCATTTATATTATTGTGGAGAAAGCCTGACACGTAGGCAAACAGACTCCAGGTACCTTCTAGAAGCAAACAAGGTGCCACTTGCAGATGAAAAAGAAACCTGAAATTGCCTTCACACAGGATGGGATGTTACAATTTTATGCAATCCCACAATATCTAACATAGGGCACCAGTCCTGACAATGAGCTTGGAAACCATCCTATGCAAAAACAAAAACAAAACAAAACCGGAGATGGACGGTGGCCAGTAGGGGAAATTATAGAAATGAGGATGGAATCAAACCATTTGTTGAAGGGACCTTGGACATTCATTATCAGTGCAGATGAACACTGTTTTGGATCATGCCTAAAGTGTGAGAAAACTCAGAGGCCTTTATTGCGAGTACAATACAGGAGGTACTATTGATATGCAGCCTTGCACATTCACATTTGGGGGAAAGCTGGCTATATAACAGCAGCACTTGCAGGATTATGTCTTACAAATATTATATCATATACAACAGGTGTGGTCAAGTTGTCACCTTCTAGATATTTTGGCCTGCAGTTCCTATAATCCCTCACCATTGTCTATGCTGGCAAAGATTGATGGGAGTTGCATGCCAAAACATCCGGGGGGGGCACAAGTTGCCTACCCCTAATATACAGTTTGTCAATGTATTTAGAAGCACTCTTTTTCCCCACAGCACAAAAACAGGTCACTTTGTGCCCCTATGTAACAATTTTAATCATTAGGACATCTGAAAGACATATAAGCTACTCACATATGAGCTTCAAACTTGTTAGCTAATTTCCCCAAGATTTTACAACTAACCAAGCGAGACTGAAGTGTTTGGGAAAGCTGTGCCTTGGAAACAAGAGGATTCAGTATCTATAGGGAGGAAATGCATAAAGAAATTCAAACAACAAATCTAGGATTAGTTAACAGAAGCAAAGCAATAAAAATGTGCATTAAGAACAACTTCACATACTAAAACTACTATATCAGCTTCTCAGTCAGCATATGTGCAGCAAAAAGAACACTCACACTACACTTGAAACAATGATGGGGTGCACTCTTTCACCTTCAAAGAAATGACCTCCATATGAGAAAAAAAAATGTAATCTTTGGGATGGCCCTCCATTACGAAACTGTTGCAAAACTGTTACGAAAAATTCCAAAGCACAGAGCAAGTGAGGTTGGTGTAAAGGTAAAGGAGCTGCTCTACCATTCCTTATGTAAAATCACAAAGAACACAGGTCAAGGACATTTGTAATTATGCTGTAAAATTAGCACTTCTCACCCTTTTCCAGAAGGTGAACTCCTTCACAGTACAATAAGAAAAGGTGAGTTAAGATCATTGACACTCAAGCTATTACACCATTATGTGCTTTTAACTTTGTTCCTATTGCCAGGGGTTTGTCTCCTAATTGGGACTAATACGCTGTAGATCATTTCAGAATATCTAGGTAAATATATGTTCTCTGCAGTAAAAATCATATATAAACTAAGGACCACTTCCAACATTACAATTTTCATTCACGGAAATGCTCCCGCAAGTCACTGGGTGAGGTGGGACCCAGGTGGCCAAAAAGGCCAAGCATAATTCAGCATATCTGTGTCTTGCTTTCAAGGAGACAGGGGTACACAAATGCATCCAGACCAGCACTTTTTACTTCATTTCAATTTGCCTCTCACAGACTGAGTACTAAATTTTGCACAATTCACATGTATACTTCAGGACCCTTGGGGCCCTCAGCCAGGGACTCTTGCAGCTAGACCTAAGCATTTTATGCCCTGCATCACCATGGCAGTGCAACAGACGAGGGAGCTGCTATCCAGTGTACTTGAGCACCACCAAAGCAGCTGGTCAGAAAAAGGCACTGCCACTTGATGATTGAGAAACTATCACAAGGGTCCAGAAGGGTATCACCTGGCCATATAAAGACTTTGGTCTTGTTCCTAATCTGAGAAACATATTTTTAGGAAAAGGGCCATGGTGCTGCATACTCCACATCCCTGGGGATCTTACATTTTATCTGTCCAGTGTCTGCTCTTGCTTCAGATCCCACAGCCCATCTACTCAGTGATTATCCACATTCTCCTTTGACTATGCCAGTCCTAACACACATGCTTCCACTGGTGACTCCTTTAACAGGGCTGAACCACCACCTTGAGGGCAAAAAAAGAAAATAGTGCACTGATTTTTATTGATTCTTTTTTTTCTTTTGCCTTCGAGATAGCAGTTGGGAACCAGTATAGGATGAAGTGCAAAACAGGTTTGCAGGCTTTATCCCTGCCTGCTCCAACATCCCTGCAAGGTCGAGCACTGCACAAGCACATGTGTCGTCGCAAATGGAAAAGAGTATAGTGATAGAAGCAAACAGACTCTTGGGGTGTGGGAAAATCGACAATTGACAGGAGCTGCCCTTGTGCCTTCTTTGCTAAAGCCCCACCAATTTAAACTGGAAAAAGGAGTCCCCTTCATGTCTTATTCACATGAGGGGGCATCATATAATTACTGGGGAGCACAGCCATGGCCCTACTAACTGGGCCCACTTCTAAACATTTATACATTAGTGTGGTTCTCTGCAGTGAATCCACGTGCATGCATTTCTTCACTGCAGATGACCACCCTAGCATGTGGATGTCTACAGGCAGGGCCAGGCAGCACGGCTCTCAGGAGAGTCCAGGAGCATGGCTCCCAGTAATCATATGAAAGGGGGCTAGGGAGAGGAAGCATGCAGTGACAGTTGTCATGTGGATATCACCTTGAGGTCCTTGGAGGAAAGGTTGGATCTAAATGCAACCAATACAAAAATTGGGAGGCAGGCAGGGGAAAATGAGTCTTTAGGGGGTAAATTGTTTTATGTTAAAGTAATTATAGGGGAATTGATTAGTTGGGATTAGGTGCTTGGGGGCTTAGAGCCATTTGTAGTTTGTGGCCTTGGGCAAGTCACTCATTTTCATCTAGTCCAGCATTTTGTTTCCAACAGTGGCCAGCCAAGTGCATCCAGGAAGCTTACAAACAGGGCATTGGAGCAATAGTGTCCCCGTTATTTGCTCTCAGCAAATGACTTATACCAACTGCTCATTTTAGAGACACCATCTGTCACTGCATGCTTCCTCGTCCATGAATTGCAGATCATCCGCTATAATAAATGCTGAATCTGTGCACTTAAGTAAGAACATAGGTATTCATTTATTTTTATTTCAATCCTGAACCAAAAAAAGGTAGGAAATACCTTAGGATAGAATTGTGACGAAGCTCATTTCCAAGACTGTGAGGTAGCTAGCTTATAAGAAATTAGTGAATGGGCACATGCATGAAATGGTATAAATGCAGCTTTTAAAAAAGATTTTAATGGCTCTGATCATAAACAAGTAGGGAGCAGAAGAACAACTTGGAAGAAGGACAGTACAAGACTTCTGTCCAGGACAATTAGAGAAAGTTTGCATCTTTTTAATGAGTTACAAGCTTTTGCAAAAGAAAACCCACTGCTAGGAGGGGGGGAGGGAGAGAGAGAGAGAGAGAGAGAGGTCACTTAATGATATTTTCTGTAAGTGATCACTTGAAAAAATTATATTGGTCTGGATGCACCATAAGTCATTCCCATTTTGTTATCTTTCTTTCAAGAGTGGCTTGTGAAGTTCCTGTGAATGAAAAGTGTGAAATCAGAAACAAACCTGCAAAGAACGACTTGACATTTAGAGCAAATGAAACTCCGGAATGGTTTCCTCCCTCTAATTAATTAGATTATGAAAAGGCCTACATGCCATACCGACACCAAGCTAAAAACATCTCACCAATTATATTCTGCACAAAGCAAGTTATGAAAGGTAATATAATCTTGTTTTACAGCATTTCTAGAAATGCAAGAAATCAATTTTAAAAAATTTCTAAGTGGAATTTTATTATAGGAAACTAGACAGAAATGCTTTGTACCTCCCAAAACCAATATTTTTAGATTTTTTACCCTTTAAACACAATTTTTAGAAGAGAAAAGCATTATGGATTCTAGTCATTGATGTGTTTGTTATACAACAAATTATGTGATTTAAATTTTCCTTGGTAAGTTTACAGTTTTTCTCCAGTAAGGTGGCTCTGCCACCTCTACGAATATACAACTAAATGTGCACAAGTCATTGAAAACATATCTCCTATGCAAGTCCCATTGTACTACTTCTACTGCTAAAATAATAAAAATAAGAATAATAAGCATTTATATAGCACATTGTGAGTGTTCAAAGCATTTTGTTTATATCATCCTTGCAATCTTTATAACAGACTTGCACAATGTGTGACACACAAATCTGAACAAGCATTTTTCGCCAGACAACCTGTACAGCAGCCCACCAGGGGTTCAATAAAGCTGTTTTTTGCTGCCTGGCTAGGAATGCAAAACCAGGTGGGATGTCTAGTACCTCGCAGACTGCTAGGTCTGCTGAGCTGCACTTGTTCAGCTAAGTGGGCTACATAAGGACATAAGAAGAGCCATGCTGGATCAGACCAACGGTTCATCTAGTCCAGCATTCTGGTCACACAGTGGCCAACCAGCTGAACAAGGGATCCCATAAGCAGGACATGAGTGCAACAGCACCCTCCCCCCCATGTTCCCCAGCAACTAGTGCACATAGACATACTGCCTCTGATACCGGAGGTAGCACAGAGCCATCAGGACTAGTAGCCATTGATAGCCTTCTCCTCCATGAATTTGTCCAATCCCCTTTTAAAGTGCTCCAAATTGGCAGCCATCACTACATCTTGTGGAAGTGAATTCCATAGTTTAACTAAGTGCTGTGTGAAGAAGTCTTTCCTTTTATCTGTCCTGAATCTCCCACCAATCAGCTTCATGGGATGACCCTGGGTTCTAGTATTATGAATGAGGGAGAAAAATGTCTCCCTGTCTACTTTCTCCACACCATGCATAATTTTGTACACTTTTATCATGTCTCCCCTTTTTTCTAAGCTAAACAATCCCAGCTGCTGTAACCTTTCCTCATAGGGGAGTTGCTCCAGCCCCTTGATCATTTTAGTTGCCCTTTTCTGCACTTTTTCCTACTCTACAATGTCCTTTTTAGGTGCAGTGACCAGAACTGTACACAGTATTCCAAGTGTGGTCAAACCATGGATATGTATAAGGGTGGCATGATCTTGGCAGTTTTATTTCCAATTCCTTTTGTAATTATGCCTAACATGGAGGTTCCCTTTTTCACAGCTGCTGCACCCTGGGTTGACATTTTCATCGAAATATCTCTTTCTTAGTCAGTCACCGCTAGCTCAGATCCCAGATTATACTTGAAGCTGGGATTTTTCACCCCAATGTGCATTACTGTACACTTGCTTACATTGAACTGCATTTGCTGTTTTGATGCCCATTCTCTGTTTTGAGAGATCCTTTTGTGGAGATCCACAAATTGTCTATGCTTGCCTGTGGGATCCAGTGGGCAGCTGGTTGGTGACTGTGTGAACAGAATGCTGGACTAGATGCTTGGTCTGATCCAGCATGGCTCTTCTTATGTTCTTCTGTACAACAACCAGTAGGCCAGAATTAGGCTTTCCTTTCACATGGATTAGAGATCACCTCTGGTGTCCTTTATATGTTTTTGCAGCTGTGTGGGAGTCACTTATCTGCGAGTAGCTCCCAGCTGGCACCAAGGTGTACTGCTTCTGAACATGGAGATTCTATTTAGTTATTTTGTCTGCTCCGTCTCACTGGACCCAGCTCAGCCTTGTCATGGTTGTCCACATGCAGCCTGGAGATAAACACATCCTGACCACACTGGAGAGTGAGTGCCCCAGATTGAAGGGGCAAAACTGCTAGAGCAGGGTGACAACAGAGGCCAGATGAAATTCAGCCACGTATCAGAAGATGCAGCCTGCAGGCCAGAGGTCCACCACCCATGTTCTAGTTGGGGAGAACAACCCATGATCAAAAGATGGTTTCAGATCACTGACTAGAGTTTAAACAAACCATAGCCCCCTTAGTTTTGATGTCATGGGGAATTGTGGTTGGTTTAAAACTAGAAGTAAAACTTTGCAAAAGAGGAAGAGGAAGGGGGAACGTTCAAGTCCAAGGCTCATGCAGGCTCATTCACATAGCAGGAAACTATAGTTTCCCATTATATCTGATCCAAGCCAGTAAGTGTAATTTTATTAGATAGGCTCTATAGTATCTCCCCATTTTTGCAATCATGATTTACAACCAGTGTGACTTGTCACAACACCTCAGCAGTAGGAATTCAGCTTTTATTTAAAAGAAATATTTGGAAATTTGTTGCTCATGTGGTTCAAGATTGAAGGCTGAAAAACGTAAACATTGAATATTTTTATCAGCTATTATGTTTTGGCTGATGCCATCAAAAGTCTGCTAAGATGGCATCCTTTTATAATTATTTACTATTAATTACTAACATTTATAAACTGCTTTACTACTAATTGTGAGAAAGGGAATGTACAATGACAGTACAAGAACAGCAGCAGCTCAATCATTTAGCACAATATATTAAAACAATATTAAAGTAAATAAAGCAGCAAGACTAAATGCCTTTGTAAATATAAAACCAATATGATATTTTTATAGTACTAATCAACTAAAATAATAAAAACATTAATTACCTTACCCTTTTATCCATTCCTACAGAGATAGATTTCCACATGTTTTTATTTCCATTTATGGCAGTGGGGGGCCCCTACCCTGAAAATTTCTGATCTAGATTGCAGGTTCTGGAGGCTGCTTTGAGCAATTTTTTTAAAAAAATGGGGAGGGGAGGGGACATTCATATAATTTAACATAATTATATGTAATTGTGTAAAATATAAATATATTTATATATAAAAAGAAAACTAAATTTAGACCCAATGTTAAGAAAACTATAGGGCATGATCAATCCCCGCCCCCCTATTGTCTGTAATATTCAAGGGGAAACAATACCACCTCATGTCTGATGGTTTCTTTTGGCAGAGCTTCTATTGCAGCAAGAAGAGTTTCCAGCCAGGCATTACTGACACCTGTGAGATACAAATGGATATGTGTGGTTTCTATCATATTTCATGACACTCCTTTAGGTAGCTCCTTTAAGTTATGACTTCAATTAATAAATTTCTTAAATGACAACCATAACATTAAAACAAACACACCTGTTACAAGTTTTGCTTGGGAAACCATTGTCTAAAATGTGGGAGTCCATCTCCTAAAATATTAACGCTCCACTCCTATACCCACTGAGCTAGAAGTAAGCCCCATTGAACTCAATAGGACTTACTTCTAGGTAGACATGTATTGGATTGCACTGTAAGGCTGCACTCCTATGCATACTCCCAGAAGATGTCTCTTCCAAGTGGATCTGGGTCTAGAATGTATCTTTGGGTTGAGTTTAAACAAATGCCTGGGCAACAAGAAAGGCAGCCTCAAAACTGATATGGCCTGCCACTGCTGACGCCAAGAAAATGTGGCGATTTTGTATAGACTGCTCATGTAGCATGTGCTACAGTTAGAAGGGCTGTGAGATAAGCTTTGGTTATTCAGCAGTAGAGAAATGTAATAAAAAAAATTAGTTGCTGCTACTGGTAATTCACAACCCATAATCATTGTATTATTATACTTCTGAAACTGTTATAATTATGTTATGTGTATATCAACAGCACAATTTTTTGGTGCTTAAAAAACTGTCGGGTCAGTTAGACCACACATACCATTTCAGTAAGCTGTTGTACTTTAGATTGTGGGGTACTGTTGGCCCCAATGACTTATGCGTAACTAACTGGAACAGGGAAGGTCGCCATTTTTACTTGCAAATGGTGTCACACTGAATAACTTCCATCAGATATTTTATTTGCATGGATTTCTTGGGGTAAATTTTACCCCATTACAGGATTGGTACAGTCAGTTTTTCTGTTGAGGGAGTGTTAAATCTGCTGTTGCAGTTCATCACTATCTGAACCTAAACACAGATAATTATGAATTAAAGAGGGGAGTACAGATGAACAGTACAATCCCATGCCTGCCTACTCAGAAATAAGTTCCACTGAGTTCAATGACGCTTACTCCCAGGTAAGTGTGTATATGATTGCAGCCTAAAGGCATCAAGCTATAGCCCTCCAAGCTCTAATGTATTCTAAATCAACACGAATGGAAATTACAGGTAATCAACTGTATACTGCAACTGCATTATCCAGTACTGGCAAGCCCACACCATGACACTATTTTATTTTTTTCATGACGCATGCACTGCTTTAAGTACTACATTACTGAGCAAAAAAAAAAAAAAAGCATAGCAAGCTAAAAAGTCAGCAGCATGACATGCCTCTGACCTGCATCTCTGTGCTCCAGATTCTGTAGAATGATGTGTAGGAAGGAGTGGGAGTAAGTATGGATGGAAATTGACTCCTCTTGTAGAATAGTCAAAAGTGAAACAGCAGCTGTTAACTGCATTTCCACCCCTGCAACAGGGAGGACCTCCTGTGTAATCGGGAGAGAAGAAAGATTTACTCAAAGAACAAGGCAAATGCAACCATTACAGAAAAGAAGGGTATAGTCAGGCCAACAATTATCTGTCAAAGCTAAATTGCACAGCGGTTTTATAAAAAAGAATATGCAAGACAACATGCAAAAAAATATATCACATTTTTGTGTCATTATAACAACATCATATTATTATTATTATTATTATTATTATTATTATTATTATTTATATACCGCCCAACAGCCGAAGCTCCCTGGGCGGTTCACAACAATCCATAAAAACACATAATACAATATACAATAAAAACCGTTATACAAAATTTAAAAACCCGAATTTAAAGGCAAACAAACATAAATAAAACAAGAAATGCAATGAGACCAAATTAAAAGAGCAACCACCCCTGCCATACACTAAGAGTTAAAGGCCTCAGTATAGAGGGCAGTCTTAACCTGGCGCCGAAAAGATTGTAGAGTTGGCACCAGGCAGGGCCTCAGGAGGGAGCTTGTTCCAGAGTTGTCATATTTTTATCAAATACTGTACATAGGATGTTACCATTTTAGATTGGGCCAAGTGTATGCAGAATAAAGCCCAGGTTGTATTTCATTTGGTGACCTGTGCTAGATATCTCAGTTATAAATGGAATTCAAAGTCACCAGTCTTGGTGAAAAGCCAATCAAAACCAGCTAAGAAAGCAGGGAATTCAGATTGGTCTCACTTTTGTTGTGATAGGCAGTAATATTCATCAGAGGTTCAGTTGGCCTGTACCAGAAGCAGGGCCTTCTCTGTTGCAACCCCAATTCTATGGAATGTTCTTTGAAGTTGGCCTTTTCAGCTGGCCTATGAAAACTGTATCACTTGCTTTATATCTGCCTTCCTGGTGCTGTTTTCTTTGTTTGGTTTTTATGAACTGTTTATTGTTTTATTTAAGTTTGTAAACCATTATGATACATTTTATGAACAAAGATATATAAATATTTTAAATAAATAATAAATTGATAATATTGGCCTCATTACCTGGATTCATGCTGCCTTGTTTTATCTCTCTCACACCATATAATTATCTAGTTCCCAACATTCTTTATCAGTCTTAAAAACTAGAAACTGTTGCCAAACTTTGTTATTACCTGGTTAAATTCATCTATAAATGTATTATGAATCATAATACATTTTCTCCCAAAATGGCTTGGAACATAAATGGCTTGGAACATAAAACAGAATTCTGCATATTCAATGTTAGCAGTCAAAGTTGATTAGGTTTCTTTGTAAGTGCTTGTGCATAAATTCTTTAATGTTAACCCCTTACTCTTACTGAATGTCTCATTGGTTTTGAACCATGTAACCAGACAACTGAACCAAACAGTCTGGTTTGGTGAGTATCTTCTCCATTCAGTTCAATTCTCTCAATTGTTTCTTGCAAATGTCTTCTGCTTTTGTTGTTTCCATCCAGACCTATACCCCTCTTGTTTCCAGGTGTGTCTGTTTTGGCATGCTGAGGGGGTGGGTAGGATTGACTGAATTTCCAAGTGCCATTGCTGGTGCTGGGAACTACAATTCACATTGGGCATGGGACCCATGGGAACAGACCACTTTTTTTTCAGAACACTCACAAAGAAATCTTGAAAATACCAAGTCAGCTCTGAATCAAGCTGAGGAGAGTTCATCCATCAAAACTGTTAAAAGCCCAAGATTACATCACATTTTAGTTTCCAAGATTCTGCCACACATATAAATGAAAACCAGGACAAGGGCACACAGGTGGTGAACTGGCTCAGTTCCCAATGGCTTCCACTAAATTCTATGAGACAAAGTAAATGGGCTGCAATCTGGAACACAGTTTTTTGGAGGGCTGGGTAAGGGGTATCTATCCCACGCCACAGATATGGGGTTAACCAGGGGCAAAATCAGGGGTACATTTAAGTTTGCCAATGCCCTGAACATAATTATTTCTTCCTATGGTCACAGGAGCCATAAGATATTGTAGACTTCTTTCTCTGCTCAAAGAGAGGGAAGGGAAGTCCATAGGCAGAGGAGGTCTGCCCTTGCAAGTCTGCTTATTGGGGTCAGAAACCTCTGCTGCCCTTGCCTCTTTGCTGCTAGGGAGGCCTTCCAGCTGTGATTCACAGGTTTTGGGTTCCCCAGATCCAAAACCCTCCTGTTTGTCCAACACACACAGAACGGGGGGAGGGGGGAGTATGCCAGCCTTGGAGCTGGTGTACCTATTTTCCTTCCCATTGACACCAAGGGGAGGGGGGACTTTTTTTTTAAGTGAAGAGCCCCTGCCGCACCACCACCACTTTCCACCCTGCCCATGCAAGCCTTGCAGGCTTCAGAAAGTTGTGGGTCACCCACTAGGAATTCTCTCTCCCATGCCCCCATTGGATTGCTCTACCTGTTACATTAACTGTAGCTTTTTGTACTTTCCAAGTTTACTGAGACTTCTACATTTATTATATTTCCCCTTGCACAGCACGAATGTGTCACGACAAATCAGGTAGAACTAATCTCAGTGTGTTCTGAGTGTGTTTCACCCCTGAGTTGGAGATATAAATATACTGCAAACCCAGAAAACAATTCTAACATTACAGAACAATATTTAACATTCCTCCCTAAGTTACTGCTATGGGGTGGATAATATAACACTTGAGAGGAGGAGGCAAGAGACACTGTGTGTGTGTGTGTGTGTGTGTGTGTGTGTAGGTTTATTTATACACTCAGCCTATTTATTAGATGGTAATATGCTTAAATGGTGAAAAATAAGTAAATGAAATTTTAAGCAGGCATTAATTTCCGGAATATTTTCAGAAAAAAACTGACAATACAGCTGTCGAGCTCTTTCAAATCTACGCAAAGGTATCACATAATCAACAAGGAGCAATGTTTCTACCTTCCATGATAACTATGATATTTAGACAGATCTGTGCTTAGGTGGAATTTTACTGTGCAAAATTAAAACCGTTGACGTCCAAGAGAAACATCCTGGCTTAAGGATTTTGTTGACAGCTGCTGTGTGAATAGAAAGTGTGCACATCATTTCCTCCATGCAAAACAAAGTTAAACTACCATGACAGCTTAATAGGGAAATGTCAACCCAGAATCAACGCATATGCAATTATTCACCTTTAAGGAAGAAGGCTTGGGTGAGTTCACCAGTGCCCACGTGTCTTGATACAATTCAAAGCTATCTTTAGCATCTTATCAGATGAGATGTATACTACAATAATTATTTTGCAATTCCTCATTTCTTTGATTGTCATTAAAGGATGCATGCAAAGGCTTTGTTCTTGAATTCCATTAAAAATCCTGGGATTCTGCCACAGACAAAGAGTAGGATTCCTTGTAATGGGAAAACAAATTGAGAGTGCCAGAATATTGGACAAGGGAATAAGAAGGAAAGAAGGCACTGCTGATCGGTCGGCTGCCACAGCCCCTTTTAAGTTCTCAGAGCCTGCCAAGAAGAAGGGCCTCATAGGGATCTATGTAAGAATTTGACACATGGAAGAGGAAACAGGTGAGATCTACAAGCATCCTACAAGTGCTGCACTATCACCTTCCCCTGAGGAAAGATACTGGCAACCTTGGAACTGAGTCCCACAAGTGTGAGATTAATAAGCCAAACTTCATGTTTTGTGGGTCTTGGGGGGGGGGGGCTATGGTTTCACCTTTACAATATCTTTTCTTTCAGAAATAGTCAGCACTGGGGGCCCAAACAAGATCAGGACACCAGCACAGGGGATAGGGAGCTTTAACCCTTTGATCCTCATTATTATCCCAATCCATATCCGTTCCCCATGCCCGATATTTGTACTGAGGGTGAGAGCTCTGACTGGAGTGAATGGGAGGTTTTTTCTCTATGCAAATAGCAGGTGTGGGGGGACAGTCGAGATTGGGGGCCCCATACTATTTCTGAAAGAAAAATACTGCACTCGAGAGTAAATTATGCCATTTAATCTTAACTCGTCTGCACTTACACTGACCTTCCAAAGGACTGGTCACAAGTGCACTGGCCCTTTTGCTGTATCAAAAGAAGTCCAAGGTAGGTTTGGTAGTCTCAAACCTACTACTTGGGATTAGTAGTCCCAAATCCTTGCAACATAACTGGATTTTATACCCTTTGTTTTACAGTTTGAGAGTGTACATGTAGGTGGGAATGCTAATTTCAGATTCAATCCCAATTAAAACAATGAAGCTTGTGAATTAAAAACCCAATTTGTTTGTCTTAATTTACATTACCTTATAATTCTTTTTACAGAACAGGGTAATAGCCACTTGGCCCATGACTTCACATTAATATGCCATGTTTAGTATCCTTTATTTTTAAAGTCAAGATAATTGACTCTGTTTCATTTAAATCAGTGATGAGGGTTTACAAAGAAGTTCCTCTCTTTCTTGAAAATATGGAATTTTAAAGAGAATATACCATCCTTCTGTGAAATTTGCAAACTTCCGAACATCTGATTGTGAAACTTATTAACTAAGCTAAATGGACTTTGGAGAATCAGCATTAACTCAGGCTTTGACAGAACAAAAAGCAATAGATCTGATTCCAAAAATAGTTACTGTTTCTGCAACAGAAGCAAAGTCACATACCTTTGACCCAAGTCTTCACATCTGTACTCATCAAAGCTGCATCCTCCAGGTGAAGAAGTTATGAGGGCCACTTGCACTGTTATCATTTAAACTCTGGAGTAATCCCATGAGCCATTCCTCTGCCTGAAACCATCTTGTCAGAATAGTTTACATTTGACTAGCTCATAGACAGCTGTATAAATCCCAAGATTCTGGAAGCACTCCTCTACATGTCCTCATTTCAATGCACACTAAAAACTTGTCCTTCCAATCTTCTCCCACATACCAGCTGCTGGCTGGCTGGCAATATCAAGGAGCTCAGAATGAACAGGGCTGGCTTGCCCATTAGACAAATAAGACATTTGTCATAGGTGCCAACCTTGGAGGGAGTACCAAATAGTCAGTTCCAAGATGGCCCCATTGCTGCTGTTCTAGTAATGGCAGACAGGCCCTCAGACTTGGCATTTGTTCTTCTCCTTTTCCTCTGCCTCCTGCCCCCAAAAAGTCAGGCAAAGGGCTGGGAGACAAGAATGGGATGAATACCTCAGCTGTCTTCTTCCTGCAAGTCAGATACTTTTTCCCATTCCTGTAGAAACGCACAGAGCCAGACTACATAGGGAGGACAGATAAGCAATAAAGAGGAAGAATGGTGCATAGTGGAGGCCTTTTCATGAAGTAACCATAGTTAAAAGGCAGGACCTGAGCCTAGGAACCCCCAGTCTGGTCAAGCCCTACAAGAGTTTCCCCCTGGCCCAGCAAGCTGCCTTGTGATAAGGGTGCAGTTAGGCTTGCTTCTCCCTGAAAGAGGAAGTGTAGGAATCACATTTATGACCGGTAAAAGGGATGGGATGAAAAGGCATTATCTCATCTGCTGTGGAAGACCCTACTTGCTGCTTGGGTTTTACTGGTGCATATCCTGATGCAAATGAACAATCTCCTGGAAACACTTTTATCTTCATAACTCACTCTTGCCTTTAGTTTGATGAATGATCATGTATGGGGCTTGGCATATTTCAATTCTTGCCTCCTGGTTTTCAGTGCTCTCTGTCACTTGATCCTGGTTGGGCCACCCACGTCTCACATTTTCCTTGTCCACTCATTCTGAGACATGCTATGGTTCTGCACTTCTAAGGCTGAAGATGAGAACATATCCCACATAGATGCTGGTAATAATTTAACCACTTGTAAAGCTCTTGTTGAGATTGACATTTATACTAACACATTAACACCTGACTCACAAGGGAAACAGGAAGACTACATTGAGGTGAGAGACTGGGACATTTTCTGTTTCATAATACCTCTACTATGATTGATCAAGCATGGAAGGGAGGGTACACAGGGACAGGGCAAGCATAACTCTGCTGTTTTTGCCAGTTCCCCACCCAAGCGGAAATGCAGCATCACCATTCTGCCCATGATTATGACAAATAATGTCAACAAGAGTGGGCAGAGCTATAGCCATAATACAATGATGTGGCATCTACAGGAGGAGGGCAAAATTAGACATGGTTTTTATTGCCGTAACTGCTGTTCAACACCTAGGAATGAGCCACTGCCTAGCTGTTCCACAGCAGATGACCAGCTAATTTACTGACATGATATAACTAGTGCAGGATTATTGAACAATCAAGCACACTCATGGCCAAAATAAAATGAAAAAACTGTTTATTGTAGGATGCATGTAAAATGCTGTAGTGATATTTCAGAACCTTCCTATTTGCATCAGCTGAGGAGGAGAAGGCCTGGAGGACTCTAAAGTTGTTATGTTTTAAGCTACCGGTATTTTTAAAATTTGGATTCCATTTTAATTTTTACTCATTTGATTAATTGCTTGCTAATCACCCTAAGCTTTCAGAATAGGTCAATCTGTACATTCCAATAAACAGAAATTAATAAGCAAGGTGACACATTTCTGAAAAATCTAGGAGCCAAGTGAACTAATCAATTACCAGTATGCCTTTCTCAAGCTTTGTGCAATATCACTAATGACAGCAGTGTCCCACTTGCTATGAACAGCAACTCACAGAAGTAGCAACATTGCCTGTTCAGACATTATTTTGACCCAATATTCTGCTTTGGGGAAGATCTGGAGCAGGTTTCAGGCTTATATGTTTCCTCCCTCATTCACCTCACTATGTGCAGAAGACAAAGAATGTACCAAATATTTGGCTGTACTGATAAACACAGAAGGTTCCCCTCACTTAGTACCTTTTATCTGTGGTGAGGGAGATAGACAGGGTTAGGGCCCCATACCAGGAGCCTGAAGTCTCTTCAGAAGACTTCCAACAGCATCTGAATAGGCCCCACTAGAAAAAAAGGCTAGTATGAGGAGACATGATAGATGTATACAAAATTATGTATGGTGTGGAGAAAGTGGATAGGGAGACATCGCTCTCCCTCTCTCATAATACAAGAACCCAGTGGGAGATTCAGGGCAGATAAAAGGAAGTACCGGTACTTTTTCACACAGTGCACAGTTAAACTATAGAATTAGCTATTACAGAATATAGTGATAGCCACCAACAAGGATGGCTTTAAAAGAGGATTAGACAAACTCATGGAGGATAAGACTATCAATGGCTAATAGTTGTAATGGCTATACACTACTTCCAGTATCAAAGGCAGTGTGACTGTGTAACAGTTGCTGGAGAACATGAGCAGGAGGACGCTATTGCCCTCATGTCCTACTTGTGGACTTCCCACAGGCAGCTGGTTGGCTACTGTGTGAACACAATGCCAGACTGGATATGCCTTTGGCCTGACTCAGCATGGCTCTTATGTATCAATAAATTTTTCATCTCCACCACTATGAGAGCCTTCACAGTCAAGCTGTTCTCAAAAGTCTTCTTCTTTCTTTAAAAAGTCAGTCAGCAAATATCCATGTCACAAAAGTATAAACAAGTGAGCTGTCATTTTTGAATGAGCCAGAGCTTTCTGCTGAGAGTGCCATTTTAAAAGAGAAAAGTAAACCAAAGTAATTTGCAGTGATCCCACTGCATAAGAATAACAGAGCCATCACAACGTGCAAAATATGAACCCAAATTATTAACGATAGTCAGAGGTTCATGCAAGCATTTACAATTATTGCTCCTTTGCACTTAGTTCAATCTTCCCCCAAAGCTTCCACAGTCAGTATTATCTTTGACCTTTAAAATCTAACAAATAATTCAGGGATAAGCAGGAAGAAAGAGGAGGATCAGAATGTGCTGGAAACATCAGTCTTAAAGAAGCCTTAGCTAAATTAGAAAATTGCCGCTTTCTTCAAAACTTAAGAGAGAGAAGAACCAACAAACAAATGCTCTGTTGCATTCCAGAACTTCAATCAGCAGGATTTCAAATGCCACACATATTCAGCCAATTAAAAAGAGGCACTCCTTCCTTACTAGATGGCCACTTACCTAGGATCTAACAACAACTGATCAAACCCTTCTCTAGCTGTCAAGAATACAACTGAAAGCTTGCATAAAATAATAAAAAGAAAGTCTAAAATGTTTCTTGTCAGACTGCCAAGACTGAGGAGAAGGGCAGACCAATCCTGTACTCATGTTACGTAGAGACCAGAGTTGCACAGTTACTATGCTGGCAGAATGGCAGCTGTATCAAACACATGCTCAGCTGAGGAGGGCAAGGGAAAACATGCAACACAGAAAATATATAAAACAGCATAAAAATGACAGACATCACCACAGTGTCCCTGGAAACTCCACCAAAGCTCACTGATCAGGGGCTGTGCTGACACCCACATGCCACCAGCACACAGAGAACTCATGACAGGGGCATCCTTGCATCATGTAGCACCACTCCATCAGCCCCAGTGGCAAAGTCAGCAACAACCCTGCTGCTGTCAGTCTCCAGGCATCCCTCTGGGCAGGGGTACAGATGCCCTTATGCTCCCCACAACCACTGTTTTATGAGCACAATATGCACAAAGGGGAAGAAGGAGAGCCCACACAGCACAGCACCCATATAGCACCATGGGCAGGGTGCCTGAACAGACAGCCCTCTGGAGACAAAGGTTCAAGACCCAACTAGGGAGGAAAAGACATTTGACAAGGAGCCAAAGAGAGGGGCCAGGACATGCAACAAGGACAGCCACAGACACATACTGACAGCAGCAACCGCCAATGGCTCACTGTACTGGGCTGGGAAGCAGGAGATGACCCACCAGAGGGGACGGGGTGAATATAGCTCCACTCACCTTTTGCACGACTGGCAAAAAAAAGTCACGCTGGGGCAAAAGGGAGCTCCCAGTAGTCTGACCCGCACTGTAAGCTCTGCAGAGCAGTTTGCTAGCCACTCAGCCATAGCACTAGATAGCAATCACACACACATCGCTGAGCATTTGCCTTCCCCACTCCCCTCAGCGTCAATGCCCAATCATAGTCCCAAGTAGCATAGGGTTTGTTGGAGGAGCCCTAGCTGGGTAGAACAGCTCATGTTTTACATGCAGGGGGTCCCACATTCGAATCCAGGGTATAACCCCACACTAGGAACAAGGAGAGGGTCACCCTCACTCGGGCATGCCTGAGTCAAAGGCACTATATGGACCAATAGCCTAGCCTTGGAATGAGCCAGCAAGCCCTTTTGACCCATCCCTCTCCCTGGCAACCAACATCTTCCCTGCTGGATAGGCCAGCCCTTCTAGTGGCTTCCCACAGGCGTCTGATTGGCCACTGTGGGAACAGAACGCTTGACTAGATAGGCCTTTGTTCTGATCTGGCACAGCTCTTCTTAAGTTCTTATCCCTCCCCATCAGCCCAACTGACTGCATCACACACCCTGGCAGCAGCACCTATCCTACTTGTGCATTCTGAGTAGCCTGGTCCCGCATGGTACAGGGTAAATGTATGAACAGAGAGAAGAGGGGCTACCATCTCTAAGCTCATCAAGCTCCCTGATCACCCTCCTCAAAGACACATCCTGAGACCAACTGAAGCCAGATCATACTAAGGTGGGGAAAGCGATCACTAAAAACAACAATACAATACATGGAGCATAGTCAAAGTTTTTATTAATTGGCACCTGGGATGGAGTAGATCCTGAAAGGGAATGACATATGTATGGGGTTGCCAACTGGTTACCCCAGCAGGGCTCTTGTGGCTCAGACAGCAGCTCTGTATACAGCAGGGTAGCAGATGTAATGTCCCTCATGGAAACAGTTCCATGTTAAGAACACCGTCATCTGTTGTATAACTGTCTGCCATGAAGCATGCAAGGGTGCAGGAGTTAGAGCAAGTACCTCTGGGAAAGCAGCCAGTGGAGAACAAGGGGGACACAGGCAGAGAGCAGTGTGCAATAGGCAGCAGCTGGAGCACATAGTATCTGAACCTGGATGCACAGTAAATGTTTGTGGGGGAGTGTGAGAGAAGAGTGAGTGGGGCCACTGAGTGCACAGCCAGTGCTCATGACTCAGCCACTTACCCACAGGGCTGGGGGTGGGGGGAGAGAGACTGCAGCGACTGTGAGTACGCACATCTCTTCCTTCTTGGGGGTTGCAGTAGAACGGTGTGTGAGGTGTGGCCTTTAACAACATATAGCTTTTCTATAAGAGGGGATGAGTGCCTCCCCTATCTGGGGGGGCACTACTCACTACAGTTGCAGGAAGGAAGGAGGGAGGGAGGGAGGGAGGGAGGGAAGGAAGAGCATTACAGCAATACAGTTCAAGTAAGACCCAGTATTCACATATGGCAAAGGGGAAAGAGACATGGGTGAGTCACAGTTAGTTCCCCCTTCCCTAGCTTAGCTGTGTGGGGTGCTCTGTCCTGGCAGACAGAGCACCCCACATTGTTGGAATGCAGTGGAGCTCGGTGATTGTGTCTGGAGTCCCAAGGTGAAGTACCTGTGAGGGTTCTAATTCTAGGCAGAGAACTGTTAGCAATGTGCTCAAGTTCTCATGCGTGTCATGAAGACAGGCTGTTTTGCGCAAAGCGCTCCCTTTTTGTACAAACTGCCCTTTTCTCATAGTTTCCCAATGCCATAGTTCCCCCTTGTGAGCTCTAAGCATGCAGGACACAAGGCCAGAGAGATATAGTCCCTTATGGCGAGCCCTATCAGCTGAGACATGATCTCTCTGTCTGGGGTTTATATACTGGGTGTGGTGTGCTGTGATTGGGTGTTGAGTTACACCATATGCTATGCTCTGTTATGTCGACTGGGATGGTCATTGGTATGGGGACAGGTATTTTTTCCCCTCCCATTGAAGTCAGTGGGAGGGAAATTCTTTATGCCCTATCTGGGGCTGGTATAAATTGTGCTGTTGATGGGGATATGACCATGGATTGAAGTGTGTTCCTCTCCTGTACATCATAAGCGTGCTCCTCTCCTGTGTTGCCCACATCCTGCCCATCTACCATATTTTAGATGTTCTGATGGCATGCCTTTGCTAGCAGACCAGCTCCACCATTTCTCGTGGTGACAGCATATCCAGCGTTCCACTGGTATAGAAAAGTTTTCACCAAATCCTACAGCCCTCAGTTGCCAAATTTTCAGCAGAGGATTGCACCCTAAATATCCAAAGTGGCTAACAACAAAAATAGAATACAATTAGAAAACAATTAATATAAAAGCGTAAGGAGATGAAGAAAAAGTAATAGCAGAAACATTGCTCACATGAGAACTAGTAAAAAAAAAAGAGTAAAACAGCAATAAAAACAACCACAGCAACGCCAAAAATAAATTAAAAGAAATCTCATTCAAAACTTAGTAGACCATCATTGCATTTACCTGGTGCATAAAAGATTAGATTAGTAGGTACCACTCAAGTGTCCCTGGAGAGGGTGTTCCACAACTGGGGTGCTGCCATGAAGATGACCTTATCACCAGTCACCATCTGCCTCACCTCAGATGGCAGGGGCACCAGGAGCAGGGCCTCCAATAATGATTTCAAACATCTTTATCTTTTATACAGACATTTTCTAGTAACAACAGGTGTTCCATTGGGGCAGGCAGATTACATAGATGGGGCTATACAGTAAAATTCAGTATGTCTACACAATCTCTCTGCTACTTTAGGTGTACCCAAGAGCTTGTCCATATTCAGTAGATCTTTTAGTTTAGATCTTACAATGCAGCATAGAGGACTGCTGTTCAAGAATCACAAATCCAAAGCCACACTGAGTGCCCAGAGCTAGCTGCACATCTCTTCAGATCATGCCCTATACTGTATACCGTATGTAAAATATACACAAGTGAAAAATAGATAGAATATTTGAGTTGGGTGGAAGGAGTTCCCTTAGAGGTGATTCAAGAGTTTTAGAGTTAGTAGGAGGAAATGAGATTTTTCACAAAACCTATCACAGAATTTTAAAACTTTCAGTTTAAGAAACTCATCCGTTATACAGATAAACTTTAGATTGCAAGCCATATGCAGTCAGGACCTGTCTCTTTCTCTCTTTTGTAAAACATGTGGTTAGTGGCTCTTAACCCTTGATAAGGCAAGCAAGCTTAAAATATATACATAGATAAACCAGTGGTAAAATTATTGACTGGAGACAACTATCAGAAACCAACAGTACTGATATCCATGGATCATGCAATAAACAAATGACTCTCACTAGGATAGCTAGCAATTTGATCTTTCCATATATGGTTAGTACACATAAATCCAAAGAACACACACTAACTATGAAGGGTTTCCAATACAGAAAATGTAAATGGGGGGGTGGGGTGGATTAACCTGAATAATGTATTTTGTTGCCTTCCTTCCTGAAAGTCTGATTCACAACTATTACAGTCAATGGGAGTTTTGTCATTAGCATAAATGGGATGTGGCATGCATTCAGTGCTTTAAAATGGAAGTGAAATAAAGCATTCAAAATAAGGCATGCTGCACTTACTCGAACTTTTGGCAAGACTCTCCTCAGCGTCTCTGCAGGATTCTGTCGCATCAGGACTGGAAGACTTGCAACCACACTTGTTCCTTGGATATCCTGACCAGAACTTACAAACAAAAAACAAAAAAACCCCACAAATTTGTTTTAAAACGTTTTGTAGTGAGATCAATTTTAGCAAAAATGAGAATAAACAATTGTCCAAATATATGTACATTATTGACAACCATGGTGCTGTCCAAATATGTTGTTGGCCCAACACACATAAGAGGACACACACTTGATTTGGTTTTCTTGATTGGGCAGCAAGATGGTGATCTGAAAGAGGGGGAATTAACATCTATCCTGTTGTTATGGCTGAATAACTTCCTATTGAGATTTAGACTCTCTACAGGTCTTTCCCCTCTGCAAGGGTGAGGGACCTATTAAAATAGTCCACCATCAGAGGCTAATGGATTCTGATGGATTCCAAAGGGCTCTGGATGATTTTCAGGCTGGTATGGCTAGTGCTCCTGTTGAAGCCCTGGTTACTCTGTGGAATGCAAAGATGACTAGGGCAGTTGACACAATCACACCCAACCACCCTCTCCCTCTGAGCAAAGCTCAGGTTGTTCAGTGGTGTACACCTGAGCTGAGGGCAATGAAGTAAGAGGGAAGATGGCTAGAACAGAGGTGGAGGAAGACTCGTGCTGAGTCCAACTGAACACAGGTTAGAGCTCATTACTGAGCCTATTCTGAGGCAGTGATGGTGGCAAAAAGGGAGTTATTTCCACCAGCATTGCATCTTCTGAATGTCATCCAGTAGAGCTTTTCTGAATGGTTAATGGACTTTCACAATCTCGGCCAGGGAAAGAGATGGTGGAACCCTTGGTAGCACACTGTGACAAGTTTGCACAACACTTTGAAGATAAAGTCACTCACATTCATCCTGCCTTGGACACCACAGTTAATGCAGCTCCATCTGTAGAGGTATCGAGTTAATGCAGCCCACATCTGTTGTCCTGCATTGAGCAGGAGGTTGGACTTGATGGCCTTATAGCCCCCTTCCAACTCTACTATTCTATGAAATCTATGGACACCCCCCCCAACCAGAACATCATGGGGGGCTTTCCCTGAGGACCTATTACTCTCACCCCCAAAGACCTCCCAGTCTCCACCTGCACTTGACAAAGACAACAACACAATAAGCTAGATATAACCTGAGCAGCATCAGAGTGCAAGGATCCAGGCACATTTCCTGAAAACATTTCCATCCATCCCAGAGTGGGCAGAACCTGGGAGGATAGAAGGGCTCAGCTGGGCTGTAGACATTGTTGGGACAAGTAGTCAGCATGGAGTTGTCCAATGTCCTGCTCCACCAGTCCTACTGACTTATTTACCTCCTACTGACTTGCTTGATGGCTGCTACACTTTTGACTGCCTACAGTTTGATCTGCCCTCACCCTTCCTGGACCTATTCTTGCCCCCATGGGCTTCTGCACACAGTAAGGACAATAGATAAATTGTTAACGTTTATAAAATGGCATGGATATGGGATGAGTTATGTTGGTCTTCACTAATGATATCACAGGTGCTAAATAATAGGCAGTCTTGACATCTGAGCCTCGACATTCTACATTGCATTTACTATCATGGCTGACATGCCATGTAAGAGAACTGTAATTTTTCAACAAAATACTATCTGAGCCCTGAAAAAATGTGACATCCTGCATCAGAAGTGTTTCCTAGAACATGGGTGGGTGGGCAGAAGGTACTAGTAGATCTCTGGGTAATTTGTAGTAGATCAGCAAGGGTTTCAAATTCCCATAACAATAGCACTTTTGGATCTAAATTAGACTTTTTGAATATCCCAGATCTGTAGTAACCTAAACACAGAGTTGCATTTGGGTATGCAGGTCATCCAGTTTACAGCTCATGGTAAATGGTATCTAGCTCTACCATTTTGCATCTAGTTCCAACTGGTAGACTTCAGAGATTCTAGTTTTAAAAAAGATTATATGAGTCGTACGTCTGCCCTCCCCTGTCCTAGAGGAAAAGCATCTGGACCTCTTCTACATTTCCAGTAATCTATGTATATTTACTGTGCAAAAATTCTAATTTGAAAATGCCCTTATTAGAAAGAAAAAAAAGTCCAACTTGAGACTAAACCCAATTTTCAATTATAGTGTTTAGAAAACAACCTTAACCCCCTGATGGAGTTAGGATTTAATGGAGATGTCGCTCTACTGGTGGAGAGGCTCCACCACCATGGTGGCCCCTGCTATGCCCACAGAGAGCTCTGTGGGTGGATAACTGCTGCCAGCAGTATTACCACCAGTGGTAGGAAGCCTGGGACCCCAAAACAGGGTGTTCTGGGGCAGGACCGACTTAAGACCAGCTGAATCCAAAGCTGTTCCATTCCCCCAAGATTCAGGTCCTTCTGCTATGCCAACCTGACATACCTAATTTCCCTTCTTCCCGTTGCTTTGGGGGGGGGGATTAGCACAAACTAGTTAGCAGAAGCTGGCAGGGTTTACTAATGGTTTACTAGCGGTGGCCACTATCTTTGGATTAATGTATCATCTGTTTTAAAATCTTTATGGGATATCCAACTGGGGTCTCCTAGGAGTGGAGAAGAGAGCTCATTACATATTTGTATAAGGAAGGAGGGCGTAGCTCGGAACACACACATTGCATGCACATGTTCCTAGGATCAATCCCTGCCATCTCCAATTCGAAGAAACTCAGATAGCATTTCTAGGAAAGACCTGGGACCTTGAGGACAGCATGGGCTAGATGGACCAACTATCTAACTCAGTATAAGGCAGCTTCATATGTTCATATATCTGTTAATAAATTCACACATATGCAAATTTAAAGGGGGCCAGATGGGAATGTTAAGCACAATGTCAGCTGCTCAAGCTACAGCAAAGTGTTGAACTTCTTCCAAAATTTGTTTTTACGATAAGTTGTTAACTCTGTACTAAATACATCATCTTCACGTTGTTACTTTTAAAATATGTTATCGTCTATACCTTAGCACGCCGTACTAAAAACCTATATGCGAAGCATTTTCCTTGAAGTTATCCAATAAAATGGGGGGGGGGGGTCATTCATTTTGACACAATAAGGAAGCAAGCATTTGTGTAAACTGAATCTTAAAGCAAAAGGGTGGTGTGGTGATATGCATTTCTACAATTTTTTAAAAAAGAGAGGTCTTGCCTTAAAATAAAAAAAAAGCTCTGCGTAGCTGACTTGCTGCCAATTTAAAATGTGAAGCAGAGGGTTTTCAACACCTACACAAGCTGTAATTTTCCAACTGTGGAAGATTTTTCTTTTATTTCTACTGAAATAGCACAATTGGTGATTCTCTGCTCTTTAACTATTCAGAATTAAAATGATCTATCACATTATGGTCAAACTCTGGCAGCTTTAACAATGTAAGATACACACACAAGATAGTTATTCATTGAGTGGGTCAAAGCCATTAAGCTATAGATATTGTGATATTAGGTAGAGGACAAAAAATGGGACCCAAAACAAAATACTGCAGTGTGGTGTGCAACTTGTGGCCCTCCACATGTTTTGGCCTACAACACCCATGATCCCTCATCACTGGCTATGTTGGCTCAGGCTGATGGGAGTTGTAGGTCAAAACATCTGGAGGGCTACAAGTTGCACACCCCTGATTACAGTCATTCCATTTAATCCCCTTGCCCAGTTTTCTGCTTTCCCTCCAACAGCCAGTCAGCATTCCATGGCCACTGGGCATGTTTGAACCAGTGTGCTGTTCTTGCGCAAACACACCCCACACATATTTAGGAATTGGTTTTTTTTTTTTACTTCTGCAAAACTTGGAGTTCCCCCAAGCCTGCTGATCTCTCCCTCTTGTGTAGGGATGGTGCCATTTTGGCTACGTAAGTATCCACACCTGGAGAATAAGTTTCACTATTAGTATATAGCAGAGGTGGGCAACATGTGGCTCACAGGCCACATGCATCCCCCACTGTCTGCCACTATAGCGGTGGTAAAAAAAAGAGCAGCGTTTGGCTTGAAAATGAAGTCTGCAGGGAACAGTTTTGTACTGCAGCAGTTTCTACAGAAAATTCAGTGGGAAAGGAATTCATGGAGGAATTCATGAGGTTGCCCAACCCTGGTATATAGGATTTTTAAAAAACCAAATTCCTAAACCCTTTTGGCTTCCAAACTATATTTAGGGCACAATCCTATTGCGATTATCGTAAGCCCCCAAACTCAGAGGCTAACCCTCATCCTATGCAGGGCAGGAGAAGCAGAGGAGGTGATTTTCACCTCCCTGTCCTTCCACCCTGCATTTTCGCTAGACAGGCTTTTTTGCTTGTCTAGCAAAAGCATTTCAGAGGGGGAGGGAAGGAGGCGGGGAGGCCCCAGAATAGCTCATATCCTCGCCTCTCCAGTCTCCTCCCCTCTCTGCTCACTGAAACGCCCCCCTTTCCCCCTCTCCGAGGTCATCTTCCCAACCTCAGAGAGGCAGCCAGTGTGATTCTTTCTGCGCCATTTGCAAAGGGAAGTGGAGACGAATTGCAGATTCCCCCCCTGAGGATGAAGCGCTGTCTCCAACCTCAGATCTGGGAATCCAAAGTATCCAATGGCCCCTCAGATGCTGTCTCTTTATTTATTTATATAATTATTATATTTCTACACCACCCATCAGCCAGAAGGCTCCCGGGTGTGTGTGTGTTTCACAATCAATATTTGTGGACCATAAGATTGCTCCCCTAAACAAGTGATAGGAAAAATATTTTCTAAAGATATAAGAATCAGGCTCAAGATAAAAAGGAGCCCAAATTCACCACGGTTATTCACTCTCAAGATTTCTGACCCATAAAATAAAAATTTTCAGCAGTCATTGAAAGCTTTTCACAATTAAAGGTTAACATTTTCAGAGTATGATGGAATAAGAACAAGATGTTCACAGAATTGGCACTTGCATATTCATGAGGGAGGTATGGAAATTACTGATGCAATCCAAGTGTACATATTAGCTGTGGCCCTCCAGTTGAAGGCATTTACAAAATAGTCCTCAGGATACAAGTGCCTCACCTATGGCCAATACCAATCTTAAAAACATATTCTCTTTTTCTAAAACAAACATAAATCAATCATCTTTCATTACAACCGTGACCCCAATTAATTGCAAATTGGAGAAGGAGGAGGAAAAGCTCGGTGAGCTGCTACCATCTAGCTCCCAGTGGTGGTCCCTTTCTCCCCCAATTGCCAACAGAAGGGCACCTGAGGAAATATTTTGCCCTGAGGAAATGGATAAAAAGACAGATTAGGCTTGATCTCAGAAGAAGAGAAACTGCAGAAGAGAAGAAAAAAGAGGAGCAAGTCAGCAAAGAAAAGGCCAGCCCAGATGGACAATAGATGCAGTACAGACCTGAGTTCAGCTGATATATTCCCATCTATCTGGGCAACTGAATCAAGCATCACCATCCCCCCCACCAAATGTTTCCCTCCTTCCTCCCAATCCCTTTTCTTCTTGCTCGTCTTTTTAGATTGTGAGCCTGAGTGCAGGGACTGTCTGATTATTGATTCTTGTAAGCCGCTCTGAGAGTCTTTTGACTGAAGAGCAGGATATAAATGCTTTGAATAAATAAAAGTGTGTGTGTGTGTGTATGCGCGCACGTGCATAAATGTCTCTTCTAAAATGATACCTGCTTCGATGCATGCATGCATCATCTTTGGGCCAGTCACTGACTCTCAGCCTAACCTACCTCACAGGGTTGTTGTGAGGATAAAATGGAGAGGAGGAGGAGGAGGATTATGTAAGCCGCCTTGGGTTCCTTGCAGGAAAAAAGGCGGGGTATAAATATAATAAATAAATAAATAAATAAATAAAAGGCAAAGTATGTTTCTTACTTCAGAACAATTGTTTTAACCCATATGCACATTTATGAATATTGAACAAGCCAATCAACTAAAACTCATACAATTGACTAAGATTTCTTTAATTGGGTGACAGCCCTAATCTTTACAAAACACACATTCGTATGTTTCAACACTATGGGCAGAACAATCCTACTAGTGGGGGCTAGGAGGTCTGAAGGCAAAGAAATTGCCTTACCCAAAGCTCTGCTAGGCTTGCACAGGCAGGGCAGAAAGGAGAGAGAAGCATGTTTTCCTTCCTTCTTTTGGGTTTTTTCCCCTTGCTAAAACTGTTGCCATTGGGAGGAAAATGAACTATGCCAGCTCATTCTTCCCACCAATATTACATGTGAGGTGTGTGTGTGTGTGTGTGTGTGTGTTTAAAGCCCAGGAAATTGGTGAGAATTACGGAGCCTGAAATTTGCATAAATTTCCTGAGCTTTTAAAAACAAAGAACAAAAACAAACAAATTCACACATAATATTGGTGGGAAGAATGGGGGGGGGGGAAGAGTCTAAAAAAACATGACCCCATTTGCACAAATAATAGGAGCTGAGAGATAATAACTGAAAATAATAATTCAAAAAATGTGTCCATTTGATGTGTTCAAATCACATAACCCTAGTGGAAAACTGTTGCACCAATGCCAAACTAGAAGAAATTGACAATGACAAGTTCTTTGTGAAGCAGGCAATATGGAGAGCTAATGACTAAGTAGAGAGGATGAAACTGACAAGGATATTTACCAAGGCAATATGCTGTGCCTGGGGTTACATAACAGACTTGAGAAATGCGATAAAATATTAAAAACAATGAGAAGCCATTTACACAAATTTAAAGATTCAGACCTGATTTGCGCAAATCACCATTTGCAGAAATGGTGCTACAAATATGCAGATCATGGTTCTCAATGTAAGCAACTATTTCATGCACATTTCTGGAACCCAGAAAAAAAAATCTGGTATGGCCGAGGAAGTCTGTTTGGCTCAAACGAAACAGATTTCCCAGTGTCACACATCCCTATAAGAACAGCTTAAGATTTTATTTGTTCCTCTAAGTTTGTTACCAAAGATGTCAGGCTATAAATGCATCACACTAATTTTTATTATAGATTTTTCTTTTACAGAATACTTATTCTAATTTGAGTCTGCTGAAAACACCACACAGACTGCACTGCTCACCACAAAGTATCAAAAGGTTAAATCGAAAGTAGCTGCATCTCATCAAGAACTTAAACTAAACACCAGGATTTGGAACTTCTGTAATGTAAATGTGAATATTCATGGAAGCTAAATCACAAATGTACAAAAATGACTAGCTGAAGAATAAAGGAAGACATCTCTTGAAAAAAAAAAAACAGCTTTCGGATTAGTACAATTGGGTCTTTTGGAACTGCAAAATAAAAATCTCATATATAAGTCAAGTCTGACTAAGTTATCATGTCAAATTTTTAACAAACTATACGATATCCATGCGCCAACTGACGCCCTATATAATTTCTGATGGTTGTGGTAGCCTAGGAGTTGAACATACATTGGATACTTCCACAAAATTTAGGATTGCATCATGTGATGACTACACTAAGCACCTTGTAGTGGCAAAGACACATATCTTGTTCTCTCCATATACCATCATCATCAGGCGATCACTCGTGACCGAGTAAGATTGTCTTCCGGGATAAAAGGAGGAAATTCTAAAGAAGATTGTGTAGACTCTAGCGATGGGTCCGTAAGTGACTGTGGAGGCCAATTCTAGATCCACACAGCTTCCCACAGTGAGGACACAGGTTACCAGATAGAAGATGGTCCTGTAAAGGATTCATTTGACGTGCTTTTCGCTTAGCACGTTTCTCCCTTTCACCTTGCACTCGGGCTTCTTCAAAGTCCATGGAACCTTTGTGAAAGGCCAACCTCCATTTAGATCGTTCATGGGCCAGAGCTTCCCAGTTTTCGATGTTTATATTGCATTTTTTTAGATTAGCCTTATGAACATCTTTAAACCTCTTATATTGACCACCGATATTCCGCTTTCCATCCTTGAGTTGGGAGTAAAGTAACTGCTTTGGGAGACGGCAGTCAGGCATTCGAACAACATGACCGGTCCACTGAAGTTGGCGTTGAAGGATCATTTTTTCAATGCTAGTAGTCTTTGCTTCTTCCAGTACACTGACATTTGTTCGCCTATCTTCCCAAGTAATTTGCAGGATTACATATACCAGGGTGCATGCAGCCCTCCAGGTCCTTTACTCCTACCCCCCAAGGGAGCCCTAAACCCACAATGCTGCCAAATCTCCCCCTCCTGCACCAATTTCCCGGTTGCCTGTACTCTCCCCTCACTCCCCTAAAGATCCTTATATAGATTGCTCTTTTCCTGCCATTGCAAGCGGTGAGGAAAGAGCTATCTGTATAAGGATCGCTGTGTGTGTGTGTGTGTGTGTGCACGCGCGCGCACATGTATGCATGTATTTGTGTGTACATGTTGCCCACAAGCCAGCAACAGATGTCCCTCAGGCCAAAAAGGTAGTGCACCCTTGCAATATACTGATATATGAAAAGCAATTACAGAAACCTTATTGCGAAGTGCTGATGTTTACTATACAGTACTTTATGTACAGTTTTCACCATGATGGCATGTCCTTTTAATATTCCTTGCTACTATCCTCTCTGTTTCACATGTTAAGAATCAGGGACCCAGTTCTGCAAGACATTATATATCTAACATTCATTCACTTCGCATATTGCACCAATCAACATCCACTTCCCTTCCAGGTTTACAGTTTTCCATTTCCAAAGTGCACTAGTCGCCAAGACACAGAAGGACTGCAAATAAATATCACTACTGGTAACATAGCAGCAACCAAACAGCTGGAGCTACTGACACATTACAAGGTTTGTCTACAAGGAATCTAAATTTCGTACTATCCAAGCATCACTTAATTTTAAGTGGTGGTTTTGGAAAATACTCCATTTCAACCTGGTTTCAGGCCTGGGTTTGGGACAGAAATAGCCTTGGTAGCCCTGGTGGATGGTGTATTCCGGGCACTGGATGTGGAAACTGCAACTCTATTAGCACTCTTGGACCTCTCAGCAGTTTTCAGTGCTCTTCTGGGCCACCTTGCCAGGTTGGGCTTAGGAGTCATGGTGGCTCCTGTCCTTCCTGGAGGGTCAATTCTAGAGGGGTGTGTGTGGATCATCTCCTCTGACAATGGCCTATGAAGTGCCTCAGGGCTTTATTTTGTCTGTCATACTATTTAACAACTACACATGAAACCACAAGGAAAAGCCATCCAGCGGTTTGAGCTGTAGTGTCACCAGTATGCAGATGACAAGCAGCTCTAACTCTTGTTTCCAACTTCTTGTCCCAGGGAAACTGTGGAACTCTTGAACTGGTGTCTGGAGACCATCTGGGGATGGATGAGAGCAAACAGGCTGAAGTTAATCCAGAAAAGACAGAGGCACTTGTGGGCAAGGAAGCCAGATGATCTAGATAGAGGTTTGTGACCAGTCTTTGACAAGGTTGTACTCTTCCTGATGTTCCAAGTTCACAGCTTGGGGGTTCTTCTGGTCTCTGTGCTGTCTGTGGTGGCAGCAGTGGCAAGCAGTGCTTTTTACTACTAAGGCAAATGCACCAGCCTTGAACCTATCAGGAGAAGGTGGACACCCATGCACTAGTGACAACCAGGCTAAACTATTGTAATGAACTCTACATGAGGCTACCTTTGAAGATGATTCAGAAATGTGGTTCTTAGATGTTGGTGGGGGCAGGTCAAGGAATGTGTAACACAAACACTACACCAGTTGCACTGCTTGCTGGTGCATTTCCAGACCTAATACAAAGTGCTAATATTGACCTTTATAGCTCTAAAACAGTTTGGGGCTAGGTTATTCGAATGACCACCTTCAACCATACAAACCTGCCTGTATTTATTTATTATATTTTTAGTCTACCGAATAACAAGGTTCTCTAGTGGATTACGGATACTAGGCAAGCCTCCTTGGAGAGAGCATTCTATAAATGGGGTACCACAACTGAGAAAGCCCTCTTTCTTGTGACCACCTGCCCAACTTCATTCAGTGGCAGCACCCAAAGGATGGCCACTAAAGATGCCTAAAGGTCCAGGCAGGTATATATGCGAGGAGATGTTCATTTAGTTACTCTGGTTCCAAGCTGTTTAGGGCTTTAAAGGTCAACCCCAACACTTTGAATTAGGCCCAGAAACAGACTGGACATGCATGTAGCTGATGAAGCACTAGATTCACATGATCATATTGGTCCATTCCCAGTTACTGGCCTAGCAGCTCTATTTTGGACTAAGAGAAGTTTCTGAACCATTTTCAAAGGTAGTTCCATCATGTACAACACATTGCAGTAATCCAGCCAGGTTATCAGAGTATATGTAATTCTTGCCAGGCTCTCTGTGTCCAGATAAGGTAGATGGCATATCATCTGAAACTGATAAAAGCACTCCTAGCCACTAAGGCCACCTGTGCTTCTAGTGACAATGATGAATCCAAGATCACCCGCAAACTCCACATCTGATCCTTAACAAGAGTGCAAACCCCTCCAGAACAGGTTGAACATCACTCAACTGGGCAGACAAATCACCCACTAACAGTACCTCCATCTTGATTGGATTGAGCTTCAGTCCATTACCCTGCTCAGGTCGGATTCAGGACATCCACTGCCTCACCTGGGTTAGAGGAAAAGGAGATGTAGAGCTGGATATCATATACATTTGATAACACCTCAGCCCACATCTTCAGTTAACCTCCCCCAGCAGTTTCATAAGTATGTTTAAATAGTGTGCGGGTTAGAATCTAGCACTGTGGAACCCCATGATGGAATTGCCATTAGACAGAGTAGTAATCACCCAGCACTATCATCTGGAAACAGCCCTCCAAATAGGAACAGAACCAATATAAAACAGTGCCCCCAACTCCCTACTCAAAAAAAGAGAAAGTGATCTAGAAAGATACTATGGTTGATGGTACTGAACCCACTGAAAGTTCTAAGAAACCAACACTGTTGCACTCTCCTTGTCACTCTCTCAGTAAAAGTCACCCTACAGGGTAATCAAGGCAGTTTCTGCACCAAAACCAGGCCTAAAGCAGGACTGAAATGGATATACAAAATCAGTTTCATCAAAGAGTGCCTGTAGTTGATAGACAACCACTCACTCAAGCACTTAGCCCAAGAAGGGGATATTAGCAACTACCCTATAGTTGTCCTCCACTTCTGAATCCAGGTTAGGATTCTTCTGGAGTGGCATGATTTCTGCCTCTTCAAAAAGACTGGTACCACTCCCTCTCTCAAGGAGGCATTTATAACCTTCTAGACCCAAATGGCCACCCCCATCCTTATAAATGTAACAAGTCAGAATAGGCAAGGATCGAGCATGCAAGTGATTGGTCGAACTCATCCAAGGGCCTTGTCTGCATCCTGGGACCTCAGCAACGAGTCCAAGTCATGACATATGCATTTAATTTTGCCTTCAGAGTGTCTTGTAAATTTGTCAAAGCAAGCCATCAAGAGAGTGGCCCCTTTCAGGGCCAGATCATGATTAAAAACACTTCACCAACCAGAACAGTTCTGCCTGATGACTCTGAAGATACAAGGGAGATGGAAAAGAATTATTTCTTTGCACCTTCACTGCCATAGAGTAGGCTTGATAATGAGCTCTAACTCATGTTCAGTTGGATTCAGCATGAATCTTTCTCCATTTGTGTTCCAGCCATCATCTTACTTGCTTCATTGCCCTCAACTCCAAGGTATACCAAGGAACTAATTTGGATCTGCCAAGGGACAGAGGGCTTGTAGGTATCATCATGTCATTCGATTGGGTCAACTCCATATGTTAAGATCAACCTCTGAAAACCTGTTCATGCAATTAGGTTGGCGGGCATGAGGGACATGCCCTTCTCAATGGTTTATTTAGGGCGCAACCCTATGCAGGTTTAGGCAGAAAAAAATCCTACAACTTCCAGCATTGGGAATGCTGGGAGTTGTAGGACTTTTTTCTGTCTAAATCTGCATAGGATTGCTCCCTAAATAAAAATAAATAAAATATTAATAACAGAGAGTCATAACATTAAACAATATTCACTATAAATAATTTATTGTTAATATTTTGTTAAGAAAACAGTTAACAAAATATTGTTAATGGGTACTTTATAGGATTATTATTACAACTGTGATACTGTTTTGTGCATAGTTCCCATATCTGATTGCACTTACATTCTCCACACAAAGGAAACTAAAGATTGAAAGACACACACATTGAAGATGTACCTATGAAGTTTAAATAAAAACAAAATACAGGTGCAATCCTATTTAATTTATGAAGGCTTTTTCTTCAATATTTTCTGCAGAAGAGAGAAATGAGACTTCTATCATATGAATCTGAGATAAATGTGTGTATGGGGGTTGACAAACCATTGGTCCATCTAGCTCAGCACTATTTACACTAAGAACATAAGAAGATCCATGATGGATCAGACCAAGGGATCCATCTAGTCCAGCATTCTGTTCCCACAGTGGCCAATCAGCTGCCCACGGGATCCCACAAGCAGGACATGAGTGCAACAACCTGCTCCCACCCAAGTTCCCGAGCAACTGGTGTACACAGGCATACTGCCTTCGATACTGGAGGTAGCATATAGCCATCAGGACGAGTAGCCATTTATAGTCTTCTCCTCCATGAATTTGTCCAATCCCCTTTTAAAAGCCATCTAAATTGGTGGCCATCACTACATCTTGTGGAAGTGAATTCCATAGTTTATCTGTGCACTGTGTGAAGTAGTTCCTTTCATCTGTCCTGAATCCCCCAACAATCAGCTTCAAGGGATGACCCTGGGTCCTAGTATTATGAGAGAGGGAGAAAATGTCTCCCTCTCCACTTTCTCCACACCATGCATAATTTTGTACACTTCTATCATGTCTCCCCTTACTTGCTTTATTTCTAAGCTAAACAATCCCAGCTGTTGTAAGCCTTTCCTCATAGTTCTCCTGCCCATTGATCATTTTAGCTGCCTTTTCCTGCACTTTTTCCAACTCTACAATATCCGTTTTTAGGTGCAGTACTAGAACTGTACACAGTACACCACAAGTGTGGTTGCACCATAGATTTATATAAGGGATATATATAAGAAGATGATACTGGCAGTTTTTAATTCCCTTCCTAATTATGCAAACATGGAATTTTCCTTTTTCACAGCAGCTGCATACTTCATCAACATTTTCATTAAGCTATCCACCATAACCCCAAGATCTCTTTCTTGGTCAGTCACCCCATCAGCTTATATGTGCTGTTGGGATTTTTTGTCCAGGCACACGTCTTTTTCCAGTTTTTTTAACCAGAGACACCAGGGATGGAACCAGATGAAAGATACCAGAAGATGTTCTTGCTACCATGCGGTGTTTGTGCAATAATCACTATTTAGTGTGGGTAGCACAATGGGTAGAACAGGCCTGCGGCTTACGCTGGCTCAGCTTGTCTGAGCGTGAAAAGCTAAGCAGGGTCAAGCCTGGTTATTACTTGGATGGGAGACCCCTCCTCTAGTTTTCTGCACTGAGCAGGGGGTTGGACTTCATAGCCTTGTAGACTCCTTCCAACTCTATGTTCTATGAAATCCTACTAATCCCTAGTTTGTTTTGGCTAGCAGGGAACAGCATGGGGGTCAACAGAATCCCTATGTAGCTTTTGAGTGCCAATGCATTCTGAATAAGCACACCTAACACTAGAAGCACCCTTAGGCCTTCTGCATGATCAAAAGCACATCCCAAACCCCTATCTGTATATACTAGCTGGAAAAGGTGGGCTAATCATGCTATGTTAATTAACCAGTGCAAAAGGTCCAGATTACTGTAGCAATCCAAGTGGCATTAAGGTTTAGCTCAATTCACGGATTCTTTGATAGGACTCTAAAATAGAACTTCTTAAAAAGTGAGGTTCCCTATGGCAAAATAGCCAGTTTGAACCTTCTCAAGGGAAACAAAGTATTCCCCTGACATTGTCCACATTGGCCTCAGTCTGTGGGCAAACAGATTAGGGGAAAGATAGCATACTTGAAACTAGAACTCAAAAGCATGGGGAAAGCAGACAACTGCTTTCTGGAAATCCCAACTCCACACAAGTGTCTGGACAAACATTCTATTTTATTTCATTCATGTGCTGGCATTCTGCTCTAGCAGCAGCCAATTAAATTGTGTTGAAATAGCACACAGTGCAATTCTTCAGATTGCAGGTATATGGTGACGTAACTGAATGCTTCTCCAAATAAAAACAAAAATCTGCACTGGGTAACTTTTCAGCCATTCAAGCTTTTGATAGGCTAATTTTTATTTTGTCTTTTTAACATGGAAAAGCATTGAAATATGCAAACCCAAATAACTCTTATGCTTTGAACTCCAGCTCAGAACACCTATGTAGAGCCACCTCTCTTTCCTCAAATCCCTCCTTAAAAACCTACCTCCAAAGCCTTTGGGTTATTCCCCGTAAGTATCCTCCTAACAATGCAGTCCTATGTATATTTATTGGAAATTCAATGGAACATTCTTACTCTCTAGTAAGTGTGTTAGGACTGCAGCCTTAGGGCACAATCCAATGGGGATGCCAGTAAACCTCTGAACTCTGAGAATTACAGGCATCCCATGCAGGGCGGGAGGAGCACGGAGGCGATCTTCACCTCCCTGCTCCTCCCGCCCTGCAAGTCACCTAGACAGCCAATTTTGGCCATCTAGCTATGGCGCTTCAGACAGGGAGGGAAGGAGGCTGGAGTGCAGCCAGGATACATCACATCCTGACGGCCCCAGTCTCCTCCCCTCCCCGCCCCCCAAAATGCCCACTTTACCCCTTCTCCAAGGTTGCTCTTATGACCTCAGAGAAGCAGCTGGCATGGTTCTTTCCATGCCAGCTAAGAGAGGGGAGGGGGATCGAAGTGCAGATCCCTAGCTCCGAGGTTGGAGTTCTTTTCTGTCTAGGGGTCATAGGATCGCTCTGCTAGTATGTTCAACTGCATTTCCACACATTCTTCCCGTTACCCTTGCTTCCATCTTTCCTCCCTTCCCTCTGTTGTCATCCCCTCTGTTGAAATGTAAATTATATGCTTGTTGGAGTACAGACCTACATGTTTGTTTATGTTACTCTGTAAAGTTTCAGGTATATGGATAGTGCTGTAGCAAAAATAATAAGCCTGGAGTAGTACTATCCAAGAAGGACATCATCATTTGTTATTTCTGTATGTTTGACTTGGCCACAAGATAGTCACTGGGGGAGGTAAAAAAAGAACCTTCTTTCTCTGCAGTGGCCCCAGTGCTGTAGAATGCCTTCCCCCAGGAGGCCCATTTGTCTACATCACTTGTCTCCTTCCAGAGACAGGTGAAAAGATTGTTTTATTCCACGCGCTTTGGGGAGTTAAGCTTTTAAATTGTTGGCTACTGCTGCTGCTTATTTACTTTTGTATTCAGGGAGCTTTAATTGTTTTAATTTTTTTAAAGTAAATCACTTCAAGAACACTAGTGTCAAAAAGCAATTTATAAATATCATGAATAAATAAATATAAGAAATCCAAGGCCTCCCTGGCAGCTCTCCACACATTGCTGGGAAAGACTACCTCCCACCCTGAGAGCTAGAAGACCTTTAGAATGAAAGATTTCACCTTACTTACTTACGTACATTGTTGCTCTCAGTTCTCTGGAACAAGCTTAATTTGCAGCTGTTCTCATTACGATATCTAGTTACAAACTGGCCTTTTCCTTACACAAAGCTTGCAACTGAATTATTTAATGGCTAATTCTACACAGGTTTCCTACTACTACTGTTTTAAAGAAGAGAGTCTTTACATTTCAATGGTTTGTTTAATTTACCATTAGATAATCAACATGATTAGCCCACTGGTGTTTAACTATGATTAAATAAAAACAAGAATTGCCTGCATGCTACTGTAGCTATTGTATCATGGTAACTTTGTTTACCAAGATCAGCTTGAGCAATCCAAGTTTCTTACACCTTTCTTTTCTGACTGAAGAACTGCCAACAAGAATGGAATAATTCAGACAAATGGCTATTTTGAGACTTTGCCAAACCAAGTGTACGACTGTAACCTCTTTCTTTTTCAGAGTTTATTTCAACCAAGTTCAAAAATTAATTCCTCTTGGCTAATGGGAGGAAACACAACATGAATATTAAAGAAAATGCTACGATCATGAGCAAATATCTCTCATCTATAAAAGGTTTAGCTTTAGTTACCTAGTAGTAGTACTAGTGGAAACCATTCCCTTAATGGCAAGCTGACAGCCTTATCACAGAAGTCTTTGGAAACCCCCAACACACTTCTGTGAACTTTCATTCTTGTGCTCAGGGCTGTGAAGATAGAAGCCCTTTTTACAAGTTCAGTGAATGCATGGAGAAGGAGAGTGGGATTACAGCCCCCACCCTGCTTCTGACTTCCACCCATTCACAGCTGAAGGTGTGAATAGTCTTTGCATGTATAACTTGTACACATGTATGCTCACGAACCCCACAAACTGCAGGATCCCCAACTGCATGTACAAGTTGTATATGTATAGGTTCTGTTTAGACCTTCTGCTGAATGGGGAGAGCAGGGAAGGCGGGCATGATCCTGCTCCTCTCCCCAGGCATTCAATATACACACAATTGTTCTCTGAAAAGTTCTACAGTTTCAAACACATCCTGTATTCTGTTACTTTGGACTGCTGTTGGGGGATCACATTTTTTAAACATTCTGAGAGCCAGTGGCATACTGAATAGAGTTTTAGACCTGGAAGGCTTGAGTTCAAGTTCCCACTCAGCCATGACCTTAGGCCAATCTCTCTGCCTCATCCTAACCTACTTCACAAAGTTGCTGTGAGAATACAACGGGATGTCATCTACCTGTTGAGGTGTCTATGAGCCAGGGATGTTGAAGAGTCCTTGGTCCCGAGTCGAGTCCCGAGTCTTTGGACCCGAGTCTCGAGTCGAGTCTCGAGTCCGAGGCCCAAAATGGTGACTCGAGTCCCGAGTCCCGAGTCACTCCCAAAGCGACAGCCCATGGAGGGAGCGGGAGGGTCTCCGCAAGAGGAAGAAGAGCTGCCCTTCCTCCAACGGAGACCCTCCCGCTCCCTCCATGGGCCGCCGCCGCCACCACAGCTCCTGCCGCCGCCGCTGCCACCACTCTTCTAAGCGGTGCGGAGTGTTCTCCGCGCCGCTCCAGTTGCCACCACCGCCCGCCACCGCCACCCACCGCTCACCTCCGCCGCACGCCGCCTCACCTCGCCACTGCCGCCCTCACCACCGCCGCCACCATCACACGCCGCCTCACGCCGCCGCATGCCGCCTCACCTCACCTCTGCCGCTGTCGCACACTGCCTCACGCCGTCGCCGTCACATACCGCCTCGCCGCACACACGCCGCCGTCGCCGTCGCTCTGTTTTTGGCGCGGGGAACCACGGCAACGGGGCTGTTTAAGCCCCGTTGCCATGGTTCCCCCCACCAAAAGTAGAGCGACGGCGGCAGCGGCAACAGCGGCGGCGGCAGCGTGCGTGCGTGCGGCGAGGCGACGGCATGAGTGTGGCGGCATGTGGGCAGGCGGCAGCGGCAGGCGGCGGTGGCGAGGCGGTGGCGGCAAGGTGAGTTGAGGTGAGCGGCGGTGGGCAGCGGTGGCGAAGTAGGCTCGAGTCCCAAGTCCCATAGAAAATATTGGGACTCGAGTCTGACTCGAGCCAGAGGGGGGACTCAGTCCGACTCACGAGTCGAGTCCCCGAGTCCGAGTCCCCATCCCTGCTATGAGCTACTGCACCTTTAATTAAAAGCGTACTCCTCACAAAGTCTGCCATTTTTATTGCTTTCGGCAGTGTGAGATTAGCAATGATTTGTCCCTTAATTAGGCCAGCTTCTGTTCCCCACAGGGAGGGAACGTTGATGACTGGTTGTCTTTCATTATTTTATTTTATTTTCTGTCTTTTATCAATTTGGCTATAAAAGAAAAGAAAAAAATAACAGAAGAAAAACAGTTATTAACACTCCCCACCCCTGATATGAAACAGAAGCTGACCAATCAAGGGGCAATTCATCACTCTTCTTCAGCCACACTGAACAAGATAGAACGGGAAGAACCTATCAGGAGGAAGCTACCAATCTTTGCTGAACAGGACTTGCTTGTCAGTAAACATTACAGATCATGACCATGGGAAGGAGCACTGCTAGATAATATAGCACTATATGAAATGTGGTGTGAAATCAGTTTTATTTATTATTTATTTTTATTTGAAACATTTTTATGCCACTCCTCAGCCAAAAAGGCTCTCAGAGCAGCTTACATATAATCAATTAACAAGACAGTCCCTGCCCGCAGGCTTACAATCTAAAAAGACATGACACACAAGGAAAAGGAAGGGGGAAGGAAGGGGGGGATTAATTAATCCTTCTGGCAGGGCTGGTGGAAAAGCAATACCTGAGCAACATTAGAGGGCCCTATTACAGAAGCAACCCTAAAGACTAAAAACAAAACAAAAAACCAAATCCAGAAGGCAACTAATAACATTACCAAAAATATTATTTTTCAAAAGCTCATGATTTCTAAAGATAAATACACTTACGATGACACTATACCTGTGGTTGTTTATGTTATACATGGATTCTCTTATCTATACCTGGGAAATATTTTCAGAAAAACAATGCTTTGCTTCAAAAAAAAAAAAATGGGGGGGGGTCCTCTCTGCCAAGATTATCTCTGGAAAGGATGCAACTTCCAATTAAAGAAGGTAGATTTGGTTTTCCAGATCCTGTTTGGTTTTCCAGATCGGGCTTATCTGCTAACTCGTACTTAATTTTGGTCTTTCCCATCTTCATCGGATCTTCTGCCTTAGTCAGTTTTGGAATCTTCTTGTCTGGTTCCTCTCTCTAGGCATTAGGTTCTATTCATACAAGAACACATAGGGTTCCTCCCAATTTCTACACTTAAGATGTAAAAAATGGTACGAAAATGTTTTTGTGGCAGACATGAACAGATAAGGCAATCTTTACTTTGGGTGGCAGCTTCTCTGCTGTCATGGAGAATTAGGGATTTGGGAAAGGAGGGTGTCACTCCCCGGAAGAGGGAAACAATTCTGTAAAGGGGGCCCATTCCTCAGAAGATGAACAAATAGCCTCTTGCAACAAGGATGTGCCTCTGGAGGGCGGGGGGCTTGTGGTGGTGGGAGATTTGATCATTAGACACAGACAGCTGGGTTTGTGATGGCTGTGTACCATATGGAGGAATGTAGTCATAAAGTCCTAGAAGCCAAATTTAGCTTGCTAGATAGGAGGCTGAAATCCAAGACCACCAAAGTGGCTTTCTCTGAAACACTACCTGTTCCACATGCAGGGCCAGCTAGACAGGCAAAGCTGAGGGGTCTCAGTGCATGGATGAGACAGTGGAGTAGGGAGGAGCGGTTCAGTTTTGTTAGTTATTGGGGATCATTTTGGGACAAGCCAAACATGTACAAGAGGGACGGACACCACCTGAACCAGAATGGAACCAAACTGTTGGCGCTTAACATAAAGAAGGTGGCAGAGCAGCTTTTACACTGAATGCTAGGGGAAAGCCAACACAAGCTGGGAAGCATCCAGTTCGGGTTGAATCATCCCTAGGGGATGATGGTGAAAATGTTTCCGATTGCCCAAACAGAGACAGGGAGGGAAGAGGCCATGAGATATATTGAAACGTAATAGTTAGTCAAAGAGGACTAAGGGCCGTAGCAGAAGATGCACATGTCAGAGACATGAGAGGAGAAGCCTCCAGGCCAAGACAGGAGAGTTGGAGTGCCTGGTTTTAAAGATGAACCTAGACATATTGGGAATTACGGAAACCTGCTGGAATACAGAGAACCAGTGGGATACGGTCACCTCTGGATATAAATTCTATAGAAAGGACAGGAAGGGGAGTATTGGAGGAGGTGTTGCTTTGTACATCAAAGAGGGCATAGTGTCAAACAGAGTAGAAAACCTAGGTTTGGCACCCAGAACTGGACACAGTACTCCAAATGTGACCTGACTAATGCAGAATATTATTATTACTATTATTTACAGTATGTATACCGCTCCATATCTGAGTAGATTCCGGAGCGGTGAACAGTAAAAAGACAAAAACAGATAAAACAAAAACAATACATTGAAAACAAAGTAACAATTACAGTGGTGGTTGGAGAGCAGAGAAGGCTTCCCAGAACAAGGAGGTCTTCAGCAGGTGCCGAAAGCAGCACAATGTCGGAGCCTGCCTGACCTCCAGAGGCAGGGGGTTCCACAGAAATGGAGCTGCCACACTGAAGCCTCTTCTGGTGGACTCCAATCAAGCTAAAGGTCCATGAAGAACCACCAGGAGCATGCCATCTGATGGTCTCAGTGACCCGGTAGGTTGGTATGGGAGGATGCGCTGTTTTGGGTAACCTGGTCACAAGTTGTTTCAGGCTTTGTACACAAGTAAGAGAACCTTAAACCTGACCCAGTAGCAAATAGGTAGCCAGAGCAGTTTCCTCAGCAAAGGAGTTGCATGCTAAAAAGGGGCAGCTCCTGACAACAGCTGAGCTGCTGCATTCTGCACTAGCTCCGGCTTCCGGTGCAGCCTTAAGGGCAGCCCCACATAGAGCGCATTGCAGTAATCCAGTCTTGAGGTTACTAGTGCCTGTATCACTGTGGCCGAGCTATCCCTGTCGAGAAGAGGCCGTAGCTGGTGAACCAATTGAAGATGATAAAAGGCACTCCAAGCTGCCACAGTCACTTGGGACTCCAACAACAATGATGGATCTAGGAGTACCCCCAGACTACGAACCTGATCTTTCAAAGGGAGTGCAACCACATCCAGAACAGGCAATGAGCCTATCTCCCGGACTCAGGAACCACTCACCCACAGGGCTTCCGTCTTGCCAGGATTCAGCCTCAGTTTATTGCCCTTATCCAGCCCATCACTTAGTTCAGGTACTGATCCAGGACTTGCACAGCCTCTCCTGATTCAGTTGTCACAGGGAGATAGAGCTGTGTGTCATCAGCATACCGATGGCACTTGGCTCCAAATCCTGTAATGACCACATCCCAGTGGCTTCATACAGCTGTTAAACAACATTGGGGACAAGATGGTACCCTGCAGAACCCCATAACACAATTGCCAAGGGTCCAAGGAATAGCCACCCAATCTTACTCTCTGAAATAGACCCAGCAGGTAGGACTGGAACCACTGTAACACAGTGCCTTCAATGCCCAATCCATGGAGTTGATCTAGGAGGATACCATAGTCGATGGTATCAAAAGCCACTGAGAGATGTAGAATTAACAGAGCTACACTACCACTATCCTTCACCCGATAAAGGTCATCCATCAGGGTGACCAAGGCTGATTCAGTCCCATAAACTGGTCGAAATCCAGACTGGAATGGGTCTAGATCATCAGTATCCTCCAAGAGTGCCTGCAGTTGCCTCACCACGACCCTCTCAAGAGCCTTCCCTTAGAGTGGAAGTATCAGTTCCCATTATCTAGACACTATGCTTCTATTAATGCACCCCAAGACTGCATTAGCTTTCTTAGCTGCTGCATCACACTGTGGGCTCAAATTGATCTACTAAGACACCTAGTTCTTTTTCACATGTACTGCTGCCAAGCCAGGTCGCCCCATCCTATACTTGGGCCTTTTATTATTTTGTACCTAAATGCAAGACTTTACATTTATCTCTGTGAGTCTTGTCTTGTTCAATTCAGCCCAGAGTTCCAGCCTGTCTAGATTCTTTTGAATCTTAATCCTGTCTTCCATGGAGTTGGCTATTGCTCCTAGCTTCATGTCAACTGCAAATTTGATAAGCAACCCCTCTGTACCTTTATCCAAGTCATTTATAAAAATATTGACCAGCACAGGGCCTAGCACAGAGCCTTGCAGCACTCCATTCAAGACCTCCATCAAGCACAATGCCAAGCCATTAGTTAGCACTCGTTGAGTATGGTTGCTCAACCAGCTGTGAATCCAGCTAACTGTAGTATTGTCCAACCTGCATTTTACCATCTTGTCAACAAGGAAATCATGGGGAACCTTGTCAAATGCTTTGCTGAAATCAAGATATACTGCGTCCACAGCATTCCCATGATCTACCAAACTAGTAACTCTATCAAAAAAGGAGATAATGGTCTGGCATGACTTACTGCTGAAAAACCCATGTTGACTCCTAGTAATCAATGCATTATTTTCTAGATGCCTTGAAACCGACAGGGGGCAGGGGAAGGAATGCTGGAGAATTCCCTGATAAAATCTGCCCCCCACATACCTCCTACCCTGAGCCGGTAGGCCTTGGAAACGGTACCTCATCTGCCACTCCCCTCATACATACACACACACACACACCTATGCTCTGGTCACCAATTAATACACAGTTAAAGAAAGAGTTCTACTGGGAATCTCACTACCCCCAAAATAGGCAAAAATAGAAACATGCTTTCAGAAAATATGGCTGTAATATTGTTGCAAAGTTGCCATTTTTGCAACCAAAATGGTTCAGATGTTCAAATTACAGTAAAACCTTGGATTGCAAGTAATTTGGTCTGCAAGCATTTTGCAAGACAAGCAAATTTTTAAAATAAATTTTAACTTGATAAACAAGTGACGTCTTGCAATACAAGTACTGTAGTGCGGTCAAGAAAAATGAAGACTTTACACTATCATTCTTTATTGCAGCTTAAATTAAAAATATGTGTACAAATTTCTTATGGGGAATTTCGCTTTGATATACAAGTGCTTTGGATTACAAGCACGTTTCCAGAACGAATTATGCTTGCAATCCAAGATATTACTGTATTGAATAATTTAAGTCTATTCCAAGCATTAGCTACTCCAGTTTTTTTATTTTAAAACCATTTGTTCATAACTTTTTCCATCTTCTGACAAAGGCATAACAACCTACAATTCAAAGAACACCGCTCTCCCGCTTCCGCCCAAAAGACCAACTGACCACAGTTTTATTCGGAATCACTATTTTTCTGGACCTTAGATAAATAATCGAAATTTCAAGCTGTGTCCTGGTTTCTCCCCACTTCCCCCCCCCAACACACACACACACACTATTTCAATGGTTTGTGCAGTCTCTGCTGCTCAGGGTCAATTCTCAGAAGTAACAGCTACACCATTTCAAAACAGCTGAGCTGACATTTTCTTTTTTATGAGATGTTAACCATAGATCAGGAAGAGTTTTCTCACAGCAAAAATGAATCACTTAAAGTGACTTGGTTTTCTTGCTACAGCTGATTCATACTCAGCTTTTTTTAAAAGTGCAACACTTTATACATATTAATACAGGAGGAAAACAAGGTGGTTAGTGGAATTATTGAACAAGAGCCAGTCCCAGAGCTCATTGAAATCACTGGAAAGATTTCATTTAAATCATGCCCCAAACAAAATTTAATGAAGCCCATGTATTTCCATATCCAATTGGTTCCTTTTGAACTTAATTTTTACATACACATACACATCCTAAAGCATATCCAGAAGACATTAGCCGTGCCTACATCCTGTTGAAATGAAAGGGATTTGTGTTCGTTATAACTTACTACTAACATCTCCTTGATTTCAATGGGACTTGGGTACAACTAATTTTCTCTGGTAAATATTTTATTAAATTAAGCAGTATATGACTAATACATAAATAAAATACACTTAGAAATAAGTGGAGGATGGGAATTCGTTTGCATGGGGACATCAGAGTGGGGTCAGCATGTGCAGCCCTCTCCCACTACCCAATTTAAGCCCTCATGTGTTCAGGCAAATGCCTGAACAGTGCTTTCCAGTATCAGAGGCAGTATGCCTATGTACACCAGTTGCTGGGGAACATGGGCGGGAGGGTGCTGTTGCATTTATGTTCTGCTTGTGGGATCCTGTGGGCAGCTGGTTGGCCACTGTGTGAACAGAATGCTGAACTAGATGGACCCTTGGTCTGATCCAGCCATGGCTCTTCTTATGTTCTTATGGCTATTGTGAACATTTTGATAAGATCTTTAATGAAAACACTCTCTTAATCAGTCAAAGAGTAGTGGGGAGGGAGAATTTAGAGCTGCCAGAATGAGCCCCAGTTACCTCTCAGGAAGTTTGGGACCTGATCTTATAGCTGAAATCTGGAAAAGCACCTGGCCCCAATTTTGTTCCCCTTTAATTACTTAAGGCCAATGAGGATTTGTGGGCCCCACTTTTGTTTTTTCTTTTAACTTTTTTTAAAAATAAAACTAGGCTTGTACTAGAAATGTGGCATAAGGTAATATTTACTCCTAATCATAAGAAGGGGTGTAAATCACACCCTTCTAAACACCGATGACCCTGCTGTCTGTTATTGGAAAATTATCCAATAGCTTTTTAATACTAAATGTGTGGATTGGCTTAAGATAGAAAACATTTTGGGTGCGGAGCAGGCAAGATTTAGAAGGGTCCGTTCTACTATAGATCATTGTTTTATTTTAGCACATCTGGTGGAAAAAAATTTGATGTCCACAAACAAGAAGTTCTGTGTAGCCTTTGTAGACCTTAAATCAGTCTTTGATCTGATACCCAGAAAGCGGCTGTGGGATGAGCTGTGGGATGAGCTAAAGTAAAGGGTTACTTTATCTAACAAAACAATTATATTTGGAAATATCCATGTAAATTTAATGCAGCATAGAAGGGCATCTATCAAATTCTATTACGTTATCTATAGAAGTTTGACAAGGCTATATGTTATCTATACTTTTGTTTAATCTTGATCTATTCATTATTTATTTGTAGCATTTATAGCCCACTCTTCAGTGAGAAAGGCTCCCAGAGCAGATTACATATCAATAAAAACAAGACAGTCCCAAAAGGGGATGGGAAGTAAAAAGGAAAACAAGAAAACTCCATTTTATAATAATGATCTTGGCTCGCTGGTCCTAACTTCCCTGAATTTCATGCACCAAAACTTGCAGAAACAAGGCTGCCTCTAGTACAGGGCTCTCCAACCTTGGGTCCCCACCCAGATGTTGCTGGCCTACAGCTCCCAGCATACCCAGCCAGCATGGCTAATGGCAAGGGATTCTGGGAGCTGTAGTCCAGACCTGTGGTTTACGCTGGCTCAGCTTGTCTGAACGTGGAAAGCTAAGCAGGGTCAAGCCTGGTTATTACTTGGATGGGAGACCCCTCCTCGAGTTTCCTGCATTGAGCAGGGGGTTGGACTCGATAGCCTTGTAGGCTCCTTCCAACTCTATGATCTATGAAAATCTATGAAACATCTGGGGACCCAACGGTTGGCGAGCCCTGCTCTAGTACTTTATGCTGATGATCTAGTTCTATTCTCTCACATTCAAGCAGGTTTAAAACATTTATTAAAATAATGTTATAATTATTGTAAGAATGGAATTCTAGCAATTCCTTATGACAAGAACAAGGTTTTAGTATTTTCAAAAAGTATTAAAAAATATAATTGGTTTCTAGATGGACATTTACTTGAACAAGTTTCCATGTCTTAAGTATTTAGGAATTCTGTTTCACTATTTTTTTTATCTTGGACATTCCATAGAAATTATGTTATTGAAATGTACCTAATACTATGGTTGCTATTCCATATTTGTTTGTTTTTCTATTCTAAAGGGGGTTATTATATCTCCTCAGTTTCACAAGTTTTTACACCTAAATCACTTGCTCAGATTCTATACTGTGTTCAAGTCTGGATTATGAGTTTTAACCTAATTGTTGAAAAAAATCAATCACGTTTGTAAGGACAATTTTTGGTGTCCCTAATTGTGTGGTAGCTGCAGTTCTGAGATTAGAAGCAGACTTGGATTCTGTAGAAGCCAGGGCTTGGTTTCTAGTATGGCAGCTTTGGCTTCACTTAATGTTTTCTGTTTTTTCATCTGACTATTTATCATTAGTTTGTTGAGATCAGATTCCTTATGTAAGTTTATGGATACAGGCCTGTGGCTCACGCTGGCTCAGCTTGTCTGAGTGTGGAAAGCTAAGCAGGGTCAAGCCTGGTTATTACTTGGATGGGAGACCCCTCCTCTAGTTTCCTGCATTGAGCAGGGAGTTGGACTCGATCGCCTTGTAGGCCCCTTCCAACTCTATGATCCTATGAAGTTATCAAATATATATATGAGGTTTTTCCTCCATCACTGCCCTTTTCATATGTTCCTGATAAGGCTCTACTTGTATTATCCAGCATATCAAATATATGGATTTTCAAAATTCCCTCTCAGCAGCAAATAAGACCTCTTCAGCTTTATTATTTGGTATTTATCCAGCTTCTGTTAATTTTCATGCCAATCACTTCCAGAACTTAAAGATTTTGAACTATAGGAGGACATTCACCCTTTCACATCTCAAAGCGATACCTTCAGCTCTCTTGGATGGGAGATTTAGGGGGTACCTTATTTCAACAGATTATGTCCATGTGGTTCAAAGAATAGTGAAACAGTAAACCAGGTTTGGGGGGTTTTTTGGTAATTTTTACTGAGTTCTCTGGAAAGAGTTAATCAATCCATTGATCACTTTATATCCTGAAAGATCATCAGAAGATTATGTTCTTTTTCTTACTGATATAAATGAGTTTATCACATAAACTGTAGCTAAATGTTTGCTACGAACAATGAGGATACAGGATTTAAAAAATCAATTAAATGTAATGTTGGTTTTCTCAATGGAGTTATTAGATTTATGTTATTGAACTTTACTTCTGTATATTAACTGATGCTTAAGTTTTATTGTGAGGTCTGATAACTGGATCAATAAATTGATAGATTGATTTCTCTAGATTCTAGAACATGGCCCCAACTTCACTTTCCTAGACTATACCAAAATCCCAAGATTTTGATATCAACCAACATGATGGTCTTAGCCACTGACCTTACTGTCAGTTTTACAGCACTTTACTGTAAACTACCATTTACAAAAATTAGGTTGCTGTGTTTGATTCAAGAGATTTTGTCATTCTTTATATGCATCTGCATCTTAACAACATAAACAGGGTCAGGCTTCAGCTGGTAAAACTTCCAATAATAACATCCTTCCACAGCTGGAAAAGAAACCATCAGTACAAGAAAATCTACAGTATAACAGCCAAAGGATGAGCATAAAGGAATGCCCAAGAGCTGAAATACACACTTAAAAAGATATGAAAATTAAATATAAGCAGTCTTCCTGGATCAGACCAATGGTATATAGCAGCACAAGGCAGTAGCAGAATCCTGCTGCTCCTATTATTCATTTCTAGCCTCCAGCATCTTAACATATCAGAAGAATATGTGTTGCAGGATGTGTTGCCCTGCAATGACATAACAGCTATGTATTTACATTATACATGAAAGAACAAATTTATACTTTGATCATTAGGAGAACTATGGTAAGGGAAATGCCTTAAAAAAAAATTTAAGCACATCACAAGGGAGTTAAGCCATCATTAAAAGGATACTTCATGTGCTCCTAAAACAGTTACTACATTTCAGTCTGGGAATCAAAAATAAAGAACACTAAGAATAAGCCAATGTCAAAATTACATTTTGAACGTATAGAAGAGAATTCTACTCATATGTATCCATGTATTCTTTTTCCCACTTGATCTTTTCCCCTTTATTCAAAATACAAGAGAGAGATATAGAGATAGAGATATAGTAATAGCAAATTCTTTCTCCAAGTGTCAATACTTATGTAGCCAAAACAGAACCATCCACACATAAGAGGGAGGTATCACCAGACTTGGGAGCAACCTTGCAGAAGTAGGAAAAAATATTTAGACAAAAACAGTTAAAGGGAGAGGACCCCAAACTAGCCCAATGAGAACTGAGCATTCTCAGTGGCCACAGAATGCTGAGGGCCTGGGGGTGGTAGGGGACTGGAAAACCTGGGAGGAGGTAAAATGGAATTGAGTATCCTAGAAATGACATGACTGGCTGACTGGGACCCTGATCACTCCACACTGCAAGTGTGTTGCAGGTTCCATTTGTGTGCATGATATTGATGTGTAACACATGCACACACAAAAAGCACTTTAAACACTGAACTGAGAAGTAGAAACATCTCACTGCACCCCCCCCGATCTTGAAACAGATACTTAACAAAAACAATTGGAAGGATTTTACTGCTTACATTTATCAGCAGAATTTCAGGACAAGCAACAGTGAGCCAGTGACTCATCCAGCGCTTGACATCAATGCAAAGCTTCCTGATCCAAAAGCTCAGCTACATCAATACTAGCAGCATCTCCTCTGCCTTTCCTCCTAAAGCCAACTATTTCATCTTCATGCCTGCATGACAACATAACTAATACTTTCAGTGTGTGTACACTGCATACATATGAGTTCTTCATTCTTTCCTCCCCCTTCCTTGGTTCAAGTTTCATTGTTCTGAAGCAATGATTAATTTCTCTTCAGTGGGAAAAGTGATAATTATAGCAAGCATAAAATGACCCAGTTTGTATGTAACAGTGGCAAATCAAGGGTTAATTAACTTATGATTTGCCAGGTTGAGTGCTGCACGAGAGCCGCTTCCACTCTGCATAATCAACCTTCTATCAGCCTGATCAAAAGTTGTTGCATGACGCATGAACAGGGATGCGATGGGTTGTTCGTGGGTTAAACAACCCAAAGTTCATGAGTTCTTAACTAACAATGAGCTCTTAACTAACCCATGATTTGCTGCCATTATGTGTGAATAGGGCCAATATATCTTTCCTTACATTAACACACTGCACATTTTTATCCTGATGTTCTTAGAGGCTATCCTAGACCCACTATACCCTTGGGATCTGGGAGAATCTGAGAGAAGGAGTACCAAAACATATAGATGTTGGCAGCCCAATAAGAGCTGTTCACTACTGTGGGTGCTGCTCAGTACACAAGTACTGCTTCTGTCATAAATGACTTTGTCATAAATGCCTTATCCATAAATCCATCTATAAGTGCTTCCACATTCAGCCCATTTAGTTCAGCATCAAGATTACACATGTCTGGATGTCTCCTCTTGAAGAGCAATTGTCCACACTGAGCTGGTTCACATGACACAACAATCTACAATAAAACAAACCATGGTGGGTTGTTATTGTGGGTTGTTATTGTGGGTTGTCATGTCATGCAAATACAGCACGATGGCTTGTGAGGGCAGGACCGGTGCAGGGCAGTTTGGCGCCCTAGGCTAGATTATATTTAGCGCCCCCCCCTCTAGTACCGGGGGGGGCTCCGGAAAGCAGCCCTGCTCTGCAACCTCCCGCCCCCCCCGCCGCCACCGGACACACACCCCCGCACGCTGCCGCTGCCGCCCCCCACCTACCTTCCCACGCCTCCTCCGAAAAGGGAGTACATTACTCAGTCAGCAACATTTGAATTTTTAAAAGTGCATTGATTCTTTTAAAATATTGCTTCAAACATTTAAAAAACCAGATGACCCTAGGATGCTTGAGAACTAGGGTTATTATTATTCTTTTTATCATCATCATCAAAAATTTATTACATGCCTTTCTCAGAAAAAAGACTTCAGACATCTTACAAGAGGAATTAAAAGGTACCAAAAGAATTAAAACTATTTACAGCACAAGCCTATCAGGGGGTGCCTGCAAACCCCCCCCCCAACACCTACCTTCTCCGTGCTGTTTCCGGAGCCCCGCCCGCGCTCTGTTTTTGGCCGGGGGAAAACAGAGCAACAGGGCTGTTTAAGCCCTGTTGCCCTGGTTCTTCCCGCCAAAACAGAGCGCGGGCGGGGCTCCGGAAACAGCACGGAGAAGGTAGGTGTCGGGGGGGGAGGCAGCGCGGAGTAGAGGCGAGGCAAAGCGAGGCGCAGGGGGGGAGGCGGCGCGGGGGGGGAGGCGAAGCGAGGCGAAGTGGGGGGGAGGCGGCGCAGAAGCGAGGTGAGGTGGGGAGAGGCGGTGCGAGGTGGGGGGAGGCGGCGCGGAGGCGAGGCAAGGTGGGGGGGAGGCGCCCAGGCTCGGCCCCACCACTACTCCGGGCGCAATCCCTGACCTGGCTTTCTTGGAGAGGCGGGCGGGCGGGCAGGGCAGGAGCGCGCCGGCAGCGAAGAGGAGCGCAGCGTTCTGCGCCCTCTTCCGCTACGCGCCCTAGGCAACAGCCTAGTTGGCCTAGCGGTAGCGCCGGCCCTGTGTGAGGGTTGTTAACCACAAACAACCCATGCTGAGAACCCATGGCTTGTTGTTGGGTTGTTGGGTGTGGGTTGTTTAAGCCAGGGGCTGTTGAGATGTGCAAACCCAGGACCATGGGTTGTGCATAGCTTGTTCCAAAAGGCTACAGAGTTGTTTAGCAAGAGTGGCAAAAAAGCCAGCACTATGCAACAAAGTTTCCAATACAGCCCAGCTAGTTGAGGAGAAGAGATGGGGGAAGATCAATTACAGTTTCACTTCCATAGCAGCTGCAAGAGCCATGGGGCTAGAAGGTTCACATCTGAAACGGATAATTGCCTCCCTCCATAGAAAAGTCTGATGTATGAGGCAGAAAAATGCATCCCAAGGTGTTTCTCAGGCACGATAGTGGTGGGTGGGGAGGGTATGTTTGTGCAGAAATAACAGTATACTTTCAGTTCTGTCCCCCGGTCCCTCCCCCTCCCCCTCCCCGCACTCTCATGCCCCCTCCCTAGTGCGCCTCTTCAAGAGATGATACACACTACTCTACCTATATCAAAACATAGAGCCTGTGGGATGCACCAAAATTTGCTTGCTATAGTGCGCAGAGTATTTGGACTTAACAGCGCCGTATTCAGGATGCATCAGTACAGACTTGAAGGCATGGGTATGAGGGAGAATCGAGAGCCTACTTAACTACCCAGCAGCTCTGTTAGCATATGACAGCACACAGTGCTCAGTACCACCAAAATGAAATGCCGTAGGTTCTTGGTAGAGGATACATATTTATCCTTACTCCACTCCTTTAGCATCCTTCCCCACCTCCCTGTTCCTCCACACCTTTCCCCACGCACAGCTTGCTTGTGCCCACTTGCTCCTCCTCCACCCAAAGCTGTAGGTACACCCACCCTGCCGGTGACCATAGCTCGCATCTCAAATTTCAAGTCTGAGAAGCAAGTACAGGCGCCAACACTGTAGTCATGACCGCCATCTATGCAAATATGCAACACATCCTCGAGTATAGCGACTCTCCAGATGAGTTCTTCAAGCGGCATTTGAGGATCCGTACAGCAGCTGTTGAAGCCTTGGAACAGCACCTCAACAAAGTTGGAAGAGCGGAAGGGGAAGTAGTACACTTTGAAAGAGACCGGATTTGTGACCACACGTGTCTTCTGCAGCCAATCAAGAATGAGCAGCCACTGCAGCTGCTGTTATGGCTGAGCACCTGAATGCAAACCTGCGCTTGATGCACTGATGGACCCTTGCACGCACTGAAGCTATTTGAGTCTTGATGCTCAAGCTGGGTGATCGGGCTGATGCACATTTTCACACAAGTTTCTGGATGTCACGGAAAACATTTGACAGCATCACTGACGAAATCAGCCCAATACTCCAGAGGGAAATTACAGTAATGTGCCAGGCTGTGCCAATAAAAAAACAGTTAGTGCTGACCCTCTATTGACTGATATTCAACCTGGGCTACCTCCTGCTCAGTACCACCTTCAGACTTGGGAAATTAATAGCCAGTGAAATTTTCAGAGAGGCAGTGCATGTCCTGAATGAGCTATATCTGGCAGACGGAGGGGGACGAGGAAAAAAACAACATCCAAGGCTCCATGAGTTCGAATTTCCTCCGGTGGGGAGGGGTGAGCTGGATTCACCCCATATAAGGATCCTCACTCTGGAGTGCTTGATAATCTGGTGGCGGTACTGCGACTTAGTTATGAGAAATCCGGTCTCTTTCAAAGTGTACTACTTCCCCTTCCGCTCTTCCCACTTTGTATAAACAACAGACCACAGTTTAATTAAACCATGGGCTGTCATGTCCTGCAAACTGGCCCATTATGTTACTTCTATCCAGGTTATGTTACCCTGGGCCAATTAGACTGACTTTGGAGAATGTCTAATTGCCCACATTTTATCCTCCTCCTGGGTCTTTCCCCCCTTTGATGTAACTTTTTTCCTACTTTTGATGAAGAGCCTGCAATTGCTCTCCACAAATCCTGATGTCATTGTTACAAAGAACCATTCACAACAGCTATCCTTATGAAAGAACAACAAGGCTTCACTTGCCAAGATCCCTCCACCCACCTTTATTATCAGTTGTATTGCCTTATGGTCCTTAACATGAAGCTGAAACCCCTTCTAACTCCCACATATATAAGGAATCCAATTAAGGAGATGGTCTGGTAGCACTGGAAAACTAAGAAGGCAGCTACGACTTATAAAGAATGAAAAAAGATGAAAATCTGTCATTGGAGAATTTATAAGAGCATAAGAAATGGTACACTGAATCAGATTAAGGGTGACATGCACTCACCAATGGGACTTACCCTCCCTCTCCTCCCCCCTGCACTGCCACCATGCACACCTCAAATCTGATCCAGATGATCCCCCAACCCTCCACAGCAGATGGGGGGTGCAGGGGAAGAGGAAATCCACTGGTAGACAGACACTGTTGGATTTCACCCTAATGGTTCATCTCTAACTACATTCTATCAACCATATGACCCAGCAGAAGTTCAGACATCAGGCATAATGACAACATCTATCCCTATTATTCCCTGCTGTCTTTGAAAAAAAGGATATGTGCTGTTGGCCTTCATGACAAAGAGTCACAGATCACTTCTGTGTTCCATTTACCATGTACTTATATGCTACTGGCTATGAGTTTCATTGATTATTTCAAAATGTGTAAAAGATTATTTCTTTTCACTTGCCTTAATCTCCTACCTATTTATTTCAGAAATGACTCTTCTATTTGGAAAGAGAATGAATAATTTTGCCTTACTCACTCCTCCCCACCATACTCATGCTTTATAAACCTCTTTCATGTCTCACCCCTCTGTCTTTTATCACTTTCCTTTTCAAACTAAAAAGCCAAAGTGCATAAGAAACATGACCGATTGCTGTTACAAGAGCTAAGAAAGGAAATTTCTCTGTCCTGCTTATAGTATTTGGATTATTTGATGCATGATATTCATGGCATGATCTTGGGTAATAAAATGTATGAATAAATATCCACTTCAGATTCCCCTTTGTTATCTTGAGTGACACTTCTAATGACTCCTCACAGGAATAAATGAACAATGAGCAGTAAAGAGTTTCTCCCCCAATACCTTTAATAAGAATACATAATATCCCAAGAGATTTCTTTCTAAACAAAGGTTATGCTAATCTTTAATAGAGCAAGACCTTCTTCGATTGATTTTAGGGTGGGGCAGAATGCAAGAGAAAAAGAGAAAGGTCTTGAGCATCAACAGAATTATCCTGGGGCTCTCCCAAGTCAGAAGCTAAGCCCCAAAGGGCAAGTCTTATTAGGGCATGTATTCCAATTATGTTGTCTGAGAGGCTAAATTGACTCTTCAAAATGCATATGGAACAGGCACCTGGTAATAAGGTAAAAGAAATGAAAGTCAAATCAAGGAACAAGAAAATCTTATAGCCTGTGTACTTTCTCTTATAAAAACTTCTAAACTGAAAAATGTTTTTAGAACATTACCTTACCAGAAGCTCACATCTTGATAACCTTAGCAGTCATATCTTACATTTTATCATGTTGTATTTTGGGGGTTTAATTTTTGTGAACTGCCCAGAGAGCTTGAGCTACTGGACAGTATAGAAATGTAGTAAGTAAGTAAATTCATTCATTCATAATGGCTTTATGCAGGAAAAATATACCAGTAGTATGTCCAATTGCTCTTCAGAGCCAGGTTATGAAACCTGAAGTCAGTAGTGCAGCACTTGTGTAGCATAGTAACTAACAGAGCAATTATAAGTTTGTGGAGGGGGAAAGTATGAAGTGGTGGACAGCCTGCCACTTCCGAAGCCCTACCAGTTCGCACTATCCAGGGCAGAGGGAGAGCAGTTTCCCTCCAATGATTTCACTAAAGGTTCTTTATTTCTTGTAATTCTCCCCATTGGTTTCAGTGGGATGGGGAATTACCTACAACAGCTAAAGGCTGGAATAGGTCCTGGGGCCTCTTGGGGGAATGGAGGGGCTCTGGATCCAGCAGATCCATGACCACCTCCGACCTGCCCCCTCTGACCCTGTTTAACGGCCTAGCCATGGTGGAAGCACCAGCAGTAGATCTACACCCATGGAGCTTTCTGTGGGCTTATGAGGAGGATCTGTGTGGCAGATGTGTTCTCCACTGCTGGAGGGGCATGTTGGCCCCATCCGAACTCCTTCCAGTCAGAGGATCTGGGAGTTAGAATGGCTTCCTAAGCAGCGAACCACAAAGTTCCTGTTCAAATCTTGCCCCGGGTAAGATCTCACTAAGTGACCAATACTTTCTGTCCCCATAGTCATCCTGGTCTGCAGTATGGGGATAATAATACTGATCTACGCCACATACTGTGTGAGAGAACCATTCTGAATACATATAATTATTATGATCATATTGAAGTACTTTTGATTAGTTTTTTAAAAAAGGACAAAAAGTATAGTAAGGTGATCTTTAGCAGAAGCAAGAAAGCTGCTGGCAAAAAAATAAAAACCAAGACACCTTTAAATGGCGCTTGGCAGTAAGAAAATTAGGTACATGATGATCATGTGCAAATGATCAGCAATCTTAAAGGTACAGGCAGGACACACAGGCAGGGTACAGTAGTTTCTTTCAGGGCAAAATGCGGAAAGTTTTGGAACAATAAGAGTCTGCAAGAAAATGTTCTGATTGAAACCTTGGAAATGCTTTAAGCTGTGCATTTTGGAAATATGTGGCTTTTTAGTGATTATTCATTTTCATATAGTAAGAAGATTCTCTCTTTCTTGCAAAACAAAACCCCTGATAATTTCAACTTAATTTATCTTAACATATTACTGCTAATGATAAGAGAAACTTTTGCATAGCTTCAACATAAACTACATGAATACAAATACAAGTATTAAAAATACAGTCATGCCTTGGATTGAGAGCATAATTCGTTCCGGAAACGTGCTTGTAATCCAAAACACTCTTATATCAAAACGAAATCCCAAAAAAAACATTTGTACAGAGATTTTTAATTTAAGCTGTACTACAGTACTTGTATTGCAAGACGTCGCTTGTATATCAAGTTAAAAAAAATTAAATAAATATTTAAAAATTTGCTTGTCTTGCAAAACGCTCTCAAACCAAGTTACTTGCAATCCAAGGTATTACTGTATACTATTGAATATGATGGTATTTAGTATTTTATTGTGGGGATTTATGTTCATATTTAAAATATTTCCCAATTAAAATGTTTTATTTCATATCTGAAATAGTTCAGTGAAGTATTATTGTATTTTTTTTACTTGAATTCAAAAACAAAAATATATGTTTTACCCATCAATGTATATAACTCAGACTTGTAATTAGCCAGTCCCCTCAAAGCAAATTTCTTCTGAGTGAGTAGCTTAAGACTTGGTTCGTATGTAATGAAGGCATTTGGCAGCAAATCATGGGTTAACTCATGGTTTGTTCTTTGGTTAACTTTAGATTGTTTAACCTATGAATAACCCAAAGTGTCCAGGTTCAGACATCACTCTAACAACCTAAGAACAGGGGCGTTCCCATGTTGTTGCTGAAAACCAGAAATGGCTTGCATATGGCACGCATCCTTGCAAATCGTGGGTTAATTAATCCACAATTTGCTGCTGACTGCCGCTGTTACATGCGAACAGGCCCTAAGTGATCCAATGCTCAAGTTGTCATGTGACATGCAGCGAGTATATAAAAAAATGTAAAAGTGCTAGAAAAAATTATGTAACAATAGTTAACAAGGAACAAAATACTCCTCCGCTGTTAAAATGCTTTTTAAATACTGTCAGCTGAGTTTTTACCAAAGATGGGATACTGGAACAAACAGGTAATTGAGCACACCAAAGTTGTTCCTATCTATCTATCTATCTATCTATTATAAAACGTAAGAACAGCCAAGCTGGATCAGACCAAGAGTCCATCTAGTCCAGCAACCTGTTCACACAGGGGCCAACCAGCTGCTCACAGGAAACCCAAAAGCAGGACGCAAGCGCAACAGCACCCTCCCGCCCAAGTTCACCAGCAACTGGTGTACATGGGCATACTGCCTCTGATACTGAAGGTAGCATATAGCCATCAGGACTAGTAGCCATTGATGGCCTTATCCTCCATGAATTTGTCTAGTCTCCTTTTAAAGCCATCCAGATTGGTGGCCATCACTACATCTTGTGGAAGTGAATTCCATAGTTTATGCGCTGTTTGAAAAAGTACTTCCTTTTATCTGTCCTGAGTCTCCCACTAATCAGCTTCAGGGGATGAACCCAGGTTCTATTATTATGTGAGAGGGAGAAAAATGTCTCCTTATCCATTTTCTCCACATTCATTTTGTACAACTCTATCATGTCTCCCTTTATTCAACTTTTTTCTAAGGTAAACAATCCCAGATGCTGTAACCTTTCGTCATAGGGGAGCTGCTCCAGCCCTTTCATCATTTTCTTTTTCTGCATTTTCCCAACTCTACAATATCCTTTTTCAGTTGCAGTGACTACAACTAAACACAGTATTCCAACCACAGATTTGAATAAGGGCATTATGATATTGGCAGTTTGTTTTGATTCCTTTCTTAATTATGCCAAACATAGAATTTGCCTTTTTCACAGCAGTTGCATACTTCATCAACATTTTAAGAACATAAGAGCCATGCTGGATCAGACCAAGGGTCCATCTAGTTCAGCATTCTGTTCACACAGTGGCCAAATATCTGCCCACAGGATCCCACAAGCAGGACATGAGTGCAACAGCACCCTTCTGCCCATGTTCCCGAGCAATTGGTGTACACAGGCATACTGCCTCTGGCACTGGAGGTAGCACAGAGCCATCAGGACTAGCAGCCATTAATAGCCTCCTTCATGAATTTGTCCAATCCCCTTTTAATGCCCTCCAAATTGGTGGCCATCACTACATCTTGTGGAAGTGAATTCCATAGTTTAACTAAGTGCTGTGTGAAGAAGTACCTCCTTTTATCTGTCCTGACCCTCCCACCAATCAGCTTCATGAGATGACCCCAGGTGCTAGTATTATAAGAAAGAAAAATGTCTCCCTGTCCAGTTTCTCTACACCATGCATAATTTTGTACACCTCTACCATGTCTCCCCTTACTCACCTTTTTTCTAAGCTAACCAATCCCAGCTCCTGTAACCCTTCTTCATAGGGGAGTTGCTCCAGCCCCTTGATCATTTTACTTGCCCTTCTCTGCTCTTTTTCCAACTCTACATCCTTTTTTGGGTGCGGTGACCACAACTGTACATAGTATTCTAAGTGCAGTCACACTAAAGATTTGTATAATGGCAGTATGATCTTGGCAGTTTTATTTTCAATTCCTTTCCTAATTATGCCTAACATGGAGTTTGCCTTTTTCACAGCAGCCACACACTGGGTCGACATCTTCATTGACTTGTCCACCACAACCCCAAGAACTCTTTCTTGGTTGGTCACCGCTAGCTCAGATCCTATCAGCATATATGTGAAGGTGGGTTTTTTTTTTTTACCCCAGTGTGCCTCACTGTAAACTTGCTTACATTTATCATTTATTCATGCTCTGTTTTCTGTTCTTTAACCAGTTACCAATCCATAAGAGGACCTCTCCTATTATTCCAAGTCCAAGTAAACAGTGTCTATGACATTATCCCTGTTCATATGTTTATTGACACTCCCAAAGAACTATAAAAGGTTAGTGAGACAAGACATAGCTTTGTAGAAGCCATGTTGATTCTTTTTCAGGAGTACTTGTCCTTTTATTTATTTATTTATTATTTATTATATTTATACCCCACCTTTTTTCCTGCAAGGAACCCTAGGCGGCTTACATAATCCTCCTCCTCCACTCCTCCATTTTATCCTCACAACAACCCTGTGAGGTAGGTTAGGCTGAGAGTCAGTGACTGGCCCAAAGTCACCCAATGAGCTTCATGGCCGAGCGGGGACTAGAACCCGGATCTCCTGAGTCCCAGTCCAACACTCTAACCACTACACCACACTGGCTCTATATATTATATGCTTGATAATTTTAGCTTTAATAATGCTTTCAACTAATTTACCTGGACAAGACATTAAGGGCGCAATCCTATGGTGATGACCATAAGCCCCCGAACTCGGAGGCTTACATTCATCCAATACAGAGCAGGAGGAGCAGCGGAGGCAATCTTCACCTCCCCATCTTCCCGTCCTGAATTTTCCACTAGATGGGCTTTCATGCCAGTCTAGCTGGAGTGTCTTGGTGGGGAAGTTTAGAAGGCTGGAGGGGTCAGGATAGCTGATATCCTGGCCTCTCCAGTCTCCTCCCCTCCCCACAAAACACCCCCCTTTCCCCCCTCTTCGAGGTCACTTTCCCATCCTTGGAGAGCAGCTGGCGTGGTTCTTTCCATGTCTGCTGCAAGGGGGAGAGGGAGAAGAGCTCCGATTTCCAGCTCTGAGGTCCAAACTATCATATGGCCCCTCAGATGCTGTTTTGGGGCCATAGGATTACTCCCCAAGCCTGTAATTTCCCAGATCCCTTTTTAAAAACAGTAATCCCTCAAGCAATTTTTTTAGATTTAACCCCTCTGACTTCCCCTTTCAACTTCCTTTTTACCAGTTCCCTCAAAAGTTTCCTCTCTTGAAGTCAAACGTGACTGTGTTAGACATCCTTGGCAATTTCCCACTTAAATATCAATTAAATAGCCATTCCACCAGCCCTGCTGAAAGGCCTCCCTCATGATGGCTCCTCCTCCCTCAACTGTCACCACCACCAGCCATTCCAGCAGGCCGTGCAGAGGGAGAAGAGAGGGAGCGCAGGGCCATTCCACCAGCCCTGCTGAAAGGCCTCCCTCATGATGGCTCCTCCTCCCTCAACTGTCACCACCACCAGCCATTCCAGCAGGCCGTGCAGAGGGAGAAGAGAGGGAGCGCAGGGCCATTCCACCAGCCCTGCTGAAAGGCCTCCCTCATGATGGCTCCTCCTCCCTCAACTGTCACCACCACCAGCCATTCCAGCAGGCCGTGCAGAGGGAGAAGAGAGGGAGCGCAGGGCCATTCCACCAGCCCTGCCAGGAGTAATCATTCATATTCCCCCTTCTTCCCTCCCCATTCCTTTTTCCTTGTGTGTCGTGTCTTTTTAGATTGTAAGCCTGCGGGCAGGGACTGTCTTGTTAATTGCTGTAAACCGCCCAGAGAGCTTCGGCTATTGGGCGGTATAAAAATGAAATAAATAAATAAATAAATAAATTTGATAGCACTGTGGTCACTGTTTCCAACTGGTTCAACAACACTCCATAGTGATTCTGTGGAGGAGTCTGCCCCATTTAAAGTTTCTAGCTTGTTTTACACTATGCTCCTTCAACATATAGAGCAACACCACCTCCAGTACACATTTATTTTTACATATTTCACACTAAAATGTTTGGAATTTCAAAATGGAATATAACTAGCAAAGTTTGGTGATCAAGGTTTCACAAATGTAGGCTTTACCGTATTTTACAAGGCAAATAAATACAGCTAGCCGTGAAGCTCCACTACTCAATACAAATTCAGTGCAGTAGCAGCCTGTTCATTTCGAGTCAGTTCACACTGCTCTGCAGAGCACTGATTATCATACAATACTACATGGTTACTACTGGGTTCATTCTAAATAGTTTGTGGGTGGGGGGGCGACTGTCACCTCTATCTGTATTCTAGGTAGAGATGTAAAATGTCCAAAATTTTTGAAGTCATAGGGGAAAAAATTGGGTTTTTTCTGGAGGTTTTAAGAAAAAAACTGAAAATTGGAGGGAAATGGAAAAATAAGCAATACTTATTTTTTTTTAGTGCTATTTACAGATCTAGTCACTTTGTTGCTTTAGGACAGCCTTCCCCAACCTGGTGCCTTCCAGATGTTTTGGACTTCAGCTCCCATCAGCCTCAAGCAGCATGGCCAATGCTCAGGAATGCTGGGCATTGTAGTCCAAAACATCTGGAGGGCACCAGGTTGGGGAAGGCTGCTTTAGGAACATAAATTATATTATGTATAACTTGGTTTGCTCATAAAATTAAAAAAACTTTAAAAGTAAACTCAGTTAGTAAATTTGTAATTATTGTCTGAACAAACAATACTTTTACAGCGAGAACTTCAGCAAGTAGTCCCTGAAACATCTGAATCATTCTAGAAGACAGAAGAAGCCAGAAAAACTGGAGGCAGAGGAGGGCCAGTGTGGCGTAGTGGTGAGAGTGTTGGACTCGGGAGATCCAGGTTCTAGTCCCCGCTCAGCCATGAAACTCACTGGGTGACTTTGGGCCAGTCACTGTCTCTCAGCCTAACCTACCTCACAGGGTTGCTGTGAGGATAAAATGGAGGAGGAGGATTATGTAAGCCACCTTGGGTTCCTTGAAGGAAAAAAGGTGGGGTATAAATATAATAAATAAATAAGACTGGTGTACCTGTTTGTAAGGAAGTTTAGGAAAATTCCTAAACCTGTTCCTGCTTGTGGGGTGAGTTTAAGGAAATCTGAGTTTAAGGAAAAGCTATTGTGATTTTATTTAGCTGGGAAAGACTCAGCTTAGGAATGGTAGCAACCCTATTTAATTTAAGAACCTTCAAGCAATCTCAACCTATTTATTTGAAGAGTGACATTTTATAACAAAATCCAAACTGTCAAGAATGCACACTGTCTTCCATATTATGATATGGTGACTCTACTCACATGTTGGGAAACTGAGCATAACATGGAGCATTCCTAAATGTCTATCAGTAAAAGATACATTAGATCAATAATTTTAATAAGGAATGAAAGAAATAACTATGCTAGGAATCTTACAGAGAGGATAAAAATATTCCCCCATGGCTTTATTATTTCCAGAAATTTTACATCTCTAGACTTTCTTTAAAGTCTTCTTATTACATAGCCTTTAGAAATCATTTGGGGGAAGTAAAGGCAGGGTACCAATATATAAACATCTTGTCTTAAATATTTTATTCATCATTCTAAAAGAAAATATTTCATAATCTAAAGCTGTTCAATTTCCCCAAAAACAGTCCTTGGGGAAAAAACAGAAAAAAGCCATTTCCCCCGAATTTTTCTGGTTTTTTTCCAGGCCTTCACATCTCTAGTTCTAGGCCACAATGTGAAGCAACCCATAATGAAAAATAAAAGGCAGAAGGTATGTAACAGCGGTTAAACATGCAACATGGAGAGAATCCTACAGCAAAATAACAGTATACATCACAGTCAATCAAGTCAATAGCATGCTGGAGATATTCAGGCAAAATGTGAGAACAGATGTTAAACTGGGTATCAGGAAACTGACAGAAAGCAGCGTTTAACAAACAAAACAAAATTATTCTATAGGAAAAACAGAGAAATTAATAATGACACAACTTAGATAGGAATAAGTAATATCCATGATGTCAGTGGGTGTGACCATAGCCAGTGACATCATCATCCCACTCCCCGCCCATTTTGCCTTTATGCTGAGAGAGGCACAGAGTTCTGTGCCTCTATCTGCACAGAGAAAGGCAAAATGGACAGCACTGGGAGAAGCAGCCAGTGCTGGGAGAAGCACGCAAATGGGCTCGGTCAGTGCTGGGAAGAGCAGCCCCCACTCCTGCAGTGCTGGCCGAGTCCCCAGCTTTGCGCACAACACAACATTCCTATCGGGCTGGTGCGCAGCACACAAATGAACTTAGTCGGCACTGGGAAGAACGGCTCCTCCTCCCAGAAACAGCACCATTCTTGGCCTCATGCGCTGTGTGTCGCCCCCTGAGGGCGGTGCACAAATGGGCTCAGCAGGCACTGGGAAGAGCAACCACCTCTCCCAGTGCCAGCCACGTGCCCTGCCACCCCTATCCCTGCTGTTACTCCGATCTGTGATCAGAGGTAACAGAGGGGATTCCCCTGCACACCACTCCCCCTCCCAATTGGGAGGGGGGGCAGCATGCAGGGGAATTGCCCATTGATGCTGCATGCTCTTCAAGCATATGACTCCCTACTATGCAATGCTTCCTATCAATGGCTGGATCAGGAAGTGCACAAGGGTATCATGATTTTTCATTTCTGTAACAGGCTAATAAACTGCATAATATTTCCATGGGAAAGACCTGATGTCATGTAATTTGGAATGAGGACATGCTGGCATGTGTATGCTTTTTGAAATTAGACATGGGGCTAGATTTCAACTGCCCTCGCCCACCTTAGTTATCTCTGCTTTCTTCCAGAGTTACTGAAAGTTCTTATTTGGGATGTTTGGTCAATCTACAAAAGGTATTCCATGTCCCATAGAATGTATAGAAAAAACTGACAACCTGGAAGGTGAGACTAGCATCCTTGGCTGAAAAAAGGTAATAGACTGAGGAACATATATACTTCCCAAACAGTAAAGAGTGCTAGTGCTGCTACACTGATAGTTTCCAAGGGTTCCTTTAGGCGCCGCTCAATACTATAGACATTAAAAGGAAAAAAGATTAAAAATCAAATGTATACATCTCAAGAAGAGCGAAAAGAAATCATTGGATGAACTTTCCTTCCACTAATATATATGTTTTTAATTGTGTTTTATACTCTGTATGTGTGTGTGCGTGTGTGTGTGTGTGTGTGTGTGTGTTCCCCCCCCCCTTGTATTTTATTGGATTGTACATCGCTCAGAGTGGCCGGATGTCTGGCCGAATGGGCGATTCATAAATATAATAAATAAATAATAAATAAATAAATAATATATAGGACTACAGTTAGACAGATATTCACTAAACAAACTGTATGGCAGAGCAGAGGAAATCAAGAAGAATATAAAACCAAACTAAAAAGCAAACAGTTGAGAGCCATACGGATGAATCTTAGTAATTCTTCAGCTTCTTCAATTATCAAATCATGTCATAATCAAACTCTTTCTGTTTAAAAAGTATTTGAGGCCTACACACATCCAGCAGAACTGCATTATCCTTCTTCTCCATCAGACAGATAGCCACCTGTTTTATTCCTGCAAAACATGAAGTGGCAGAAACCTGCCTTGTTTTCTCAGACCTCCCAAACACTAAGAAAAAGATGGGGAGTCAAAAATGACTACCATAAGTTTAGCCTTCTACTACACTGATTGGTGAGCAGACATTATTCTGATCAGTACCCACCCAATGAATACACACAGAAATTGGATTGTATGGGTCAAGAGGTATCTTATGGCTCCCTAGAACAATTACCCATGAAAATAACCACGGAGGGGGGGGGATTGCTTGGAGCAACACAAATACCACAAGTTTTCATTACTTACAGCAGCTGTTAAAATAGGCCTACAAAAGTTACTTGCATGCTAAAAGGCTAGTACTCTGCTAAGAGGCCTGCAAAGAGGGGTCAGTAGAGAGGGATGGAGCACTCTGTTCTCCTCTGTCATTCTGCTCACTCGCCTGCATAGAATTCTTGTCAGTTATGACAATCAGGCAAATGCTTAAATATGAGGCTGATTTACATAATGCAAGATTACAAGATTATGCATCCAAACTACATAGAGGTCATGCAGAACTGATGTATACTCAATATCTAAATAAAGAGTATAGCACTTCTATACAGCAACATTGAAAAAAAAGACATGGTGAATCCAAACAGCAAGTATTTTCAAATAATGTTTGGGTGATGAGACACCTAAGAATGCAGAGCTGAGATAACAGCTATTTTACTAGATAGGAACCATTACCAAATACATAGCTGGCTGATAAAAATGCTGGCTTAAAAGAGTGACAAACAGATGATATTAGTAGAGTACAAATTACATTTTAAAGAAAGAGACAGAGACAAACGTGGCTCTTGAGAATTCTAAAAATAGCTGATCAAACTGAAAGAAAGCTTACAGCTGGCACTTCAATTAGTGAGCATTGTATAAAAATGCAAGTTTAAATCAAAATCTTCCAGCTCAGCACCTCCTTCAAAGATGACATCTGCATGAAAGTCAAAAGAAATCCATGTTTTGGACAATTAAAGTTCAAGACAGTTAAATATCTGTTAAGTAAGCATTAAAAGCAAATGGGAAGGAGGGTGGTGGATAACCCCAGATATGATTAAGTGTCAATATTATCTGCAACTTTGAATCCCTCGGGCCTTACAAACAAATCCCCTACTTCCTCGTTTTATATTCTCTGAAGACTACAATAAATTCAAATACTGCATAATCATAGTGGAAGTTGTACTATGAATATGAGGCCAGTCAATTACTGGTCTTATTAATGGCACCACTCAGTCTGGTGACCGTTAAATGAAACAAAAGCAGGATAGCTCATTAGAGGAGAGGACCATAATAGAAGGCCAGTAAGTAGCAAAGCAACTGTACTTGTACCAGTGCATCACTTGCCCAAGATATTGCATGCAAATTTGATGGACAGTTATTCACATTTTAATGTTCTTTCTATGGTGTTATCCCAACACACACAAATTCAATGCTACAGGAAGCATAGAGATGGAAACATTTACCGGTAAATAAAAAGATACTATCAAAAAACTTCACCACAGTATCTGAAGAAATACCTGAGTAGATAAACAGCCCTTTCAATATCATTGAGTTCTTCATCAACTGTCAATCTCTCTATTTCTTCTGGCGTCTGTCAAATGTGAAACAGAAATTAACATTATTAATATCTCATGTAAATGCTTTAATCTGTTAACTAGTTCCATCCCAAGTTCTACAGCCAAAGCATTAAATATACTTCAGCTGCAATGCCATACACACTTAGCTGGGAGTAAGTCCCATTGAACTCAATGGGACTTACTTCTGAGTAGACATTCACCATCAATCATCAGGATCAGTGTGACATACTCCAGAGCAAGTGTGCCTGTGATGATGGTGTTAATTATGCTGTACAGCTTGAAACACAATTTAAACCATACTAGTATATGAATTTGAAGAGATGCCAATGAAAAATGAATTCAAGTGCTCCTGCTTAACTGGTTATGAAGCTAATTTATATGAGTCAGACCAGTGATCCATTTAGTCCAATACTATCTATATTTTATACCAACTGGCAGCAGGTCTCCAAGGTCTTAAGTAAGGGTCTTTGCTGGATGTGTTGAATTCCTTTAAGTAGAGATGGCAAGGATTGAACCTGAGCTTTTGTGCATATGAAACATGTGCTCTACCACAGTTCCCTTCCTCAGCTTCTGAATCAGAATGACAGGCTGTAATTTTTAAGTCACTTTCTCTGGAACAGTCTCTTGGAAGTCTATGAACTGTTCCAGGCTGGATGGCTTTGAGGCCTTTGATTTTTAATTCTCAGAATCTCTGATAACATTTTAAAAATTAGGCAGTTCACTATTTAATCAGTAATAGCATTTTTAATCTATTCAACTACAGCCTTACAACCAAGAAGGAAAAAGATCCCAAATTATATAACCATAAAGCCTTATTCAAGTCAAAGCAGTTGGTATCTAGGATTTTTTTTTTCCTCCCCCTCTTCTGTCTCAAATCCCATTTCTGAAAGCATTATGCTATTGCTGAGAGGAATTCAACGCCTTATCTGTGCAACCCATCTTTTCAATTTAAAACAAGCTGAGTCTGCAAAACAGACACTAGCATCATTTACTTAACATTCGCTGATCTGAAATAACTGCAGTTTGAGTTGCAAGTATTTTTTAAAAAATAAATAAATAAACAGACAGATGTACCTTTAGGCTCCTGCGCACCGGCCTTTCAATAATAGTAAGTTCCTGCAGATCTTCTATGTAACCAAACAGATTGTTCTGGCTAAAATCCATTTTGTAGGAGAAGATGATTATCGGATGCATGTACTAGGTTTAAGCTCCAGTCCTTAGCAAATCAGGGTTGTGTGCAAGCTTCACATTGCACTGAGGCCAGAAAGGAGAGCGAGAGAGAGCACGCAACACCCTCTTGTCTAAAAGGATGCACTGGTGGAGGTGGGCGAGTAGAGACTGCTTTGCTGCTGCTGCTTCCTCCTCCTCCTCCTCTTCCTCTTCGTAGGACTCTGCTGAGCCCCCACCGCCCAGGAGGAGCCTCAGCAAACACAATGCGGCACCAGCACAGGCACAGCCCGCCGCCGTTGCTGCTGCTGCTCTAGGAGCATCACTCGCTACTTAGACCAGGCTCCGGCAAGGAAACTTTATCTGCTGCTGCTTCACTTTCGCCTCAGTCTCTCCAGCGTTTCCAGGGAGAAGGAGACACCAACATTTCCCCTCCTCCTTCTCCTACCTACACACGCACATGCATACACACGCCCTCCTTCCCCTTCGCTCCTGATGCGGGAGGAGGCGTGGGAGGTGTGGATGGAAAGGCAAGACGGAGGAAGTGGATCTGGGGCTGCAACTTCTCTTTGGCCCAGGAAAGACGGCGTTCTTTCGCCCTCCAGGCAGCAGATCTCGCTCAAGATCCTACTCAAGGATTGGGAAGGAGGCAGATCCCACAGGAAGCTAATAATAGAGCGGGGAAGGAGATCGGCGTGGGAAGGAATGAGGAAGAACGTGGCAATTCCCTCCCCTAGAGAGTGCCCCCCCCAAAAGGGGGTGCAGTTAACAAGTCACCCTATACTGCAGTATAGTGGAGGAAAAATAATTTCCCGTAAGGAAGAAAGCCTGGTTGTGAAGATAGGAGGCTGATCGTAGAACGGAGGAGCAGATTCCCCACCACCACCGAGAAAGGGGGTGCTCAAATGACAGAATTGTGGGTGAATCCCCCCGGGGAGGATTTCTGAATGAGGGCAGATTGCTTTGTTGGACGAATAGTGGGTTGGGGGGATACTCCCCCCAGGAGCTGCTTAGGCATAAAAAGGAGCTAATATAGTATATACATGTCAATGCAGTTTGGTGTTGTTGTTTTTCCGGTTCTTGCAATTCTCCTTCCTACCCGCCCCCCGCGGGAAGATGACCAAGGAAGTGGGGGGAGGGGATGGGCCAGAATAGATCGGTGGGGAGGGGTCTTTAGATCCAAGCTGCCCCCCTCAGCAGGCCGGATCCCAGCGGAGACGAGAGGAGGGTAGGGGGGCTTGGCACTTGGGGCCACTTAGGACCCCCCGGAGGGATTCGGCTTCATGGGCCAGGCGGGCTACGCGCTCTCCCCGCGGTCGAAATGAGCGCGCACCCCCCACCCCCACCCCCGGCGACTGACTCCCTTCTCCCCCGCGACTCGAGAAGCTCCAAAGCCGCCGTGCGAGGGACGGGGGAGTCGAAGCCACCTTCGCCTCCGCAGGTAGTGGCTGCGCGGAGCCCGTCGCCAGGGCAACGAGCCGCTACAGCGGCCTCTTTGGGGCAAAAAGGGTTGCCCGAGCGCACCAATATCAGAACGCGCCTAGGAGTCGGCGTGGAGGGGCTGTTTTGAGCACCTCCAGTTACTCCCGCCCTTCGGTCGCCCTGACGGCCGGCGGCTCTTTCCTATTTATTTATTATTTCCTCTCCGACGGAGTTGTCAACATTTCTCTCCACTCAGGAAGAAATTTGCCTCAGCCACATTTCTGCTAAGGAAACCTGCTCTTGAGCGTCTTCTGTCATTGAACCCTTGCTTGTCGCAGAGGATTCTGGGAGGCTAGTGTGTCGTACTGAGGAGAGAGACCGGGGTTCAAATTCCCACTCAACCATGAAATTCTCACTGAGTGGTGACCTCGGGTCAGTCACCGCCCACAGCGGTAGCAGTAAACAGTGGCAGCGTTACATTGTGTGCTCCAGTCCAATCTAACTGCATGTGCAAAAGTTGGCCGAGCAGCTCTGTCTTGCCCATGTTTACTCAAAAGTTTCAATGATCACAATGAGGCTTTACTTCCAAGTACAAAACACAAACACAAAAAGAACGTTGTAACTAAGATCCGGTGCCTGAGTTTTGCTCCCCCCCACAATCCCTTTTCCTTTTGTGCCATGCCTTTTAGATTGTAAGCCTGAGTGCAGGGACTGCCTTATTATTAATCTCTTGTAAGCCATTATGGGAGCCTTGTTTGGCTGAAAAATGGGGTAAAAATGCTGCAAACAAATAAATACAGGGGAAACTGAGGTTGAAATCTCTACTCAGCCATGAAGCTCACTGGGTGAACTTGAATCCTAACCTGCATCATAGGGCTATTTTGAGGATAAAATGTGAGGAAGGGGAGAGCCATAAACTGCACTGAGCTCCTTGGAGGAAAGGCAGACTATAAATGTAATAAATAAATAAATAAGGTCTCAGCTTCCTCATCCCACATCAACTAAGTATACCCAGCAGTCCCTTGCAGAAGAATATTCGTAATGGCAGGAAAGCTGCCTTTCAAGAAAGTCTGTCCGCCATCACTGATCTTCTCATGGAGAAACTCTTGGTAAGTTTCCAAGGAGCCCCTGAGTGACCCAGAACACAATTTTAAAAATTGTTCTGTTAGCAGCAACTCTCAGGATCCAAGCTGCTGTAAACCAATAGATAAAAGTTTTACTGATAACTAAAGTCCAGTTATAACCCTGCACCTGCCTATAAATTATTGAAGAGAGAGAAATCCTATAAGTGGCTGCTTCTTCTGGCAGATCACTTCCTAAAGGGATGCCTCTCTGTAAGAAAGAATCTTATAATGTGTCATTTAAGCACACCTCCTGTTACAATGACACTATGCTGTTGTTGTTGTCGTCGCCACCGCCACCGCCACCACCACCACCACAATTATAAAATTTGGCTTTTCTCCCCTAGGATATATGTACAAGGATTAGATGCCTGCTCAAAATATTTCACTTCCCGAAGCACAATCCAATAGGCATGTTCTGGGATCTCTTGCCATATGGCCAAAGATCCTGGAGGTGCATAACTCTTAAGAGAGTACTGCGCTTCATTAGCACCAGGGCTGGCTCCAGCATCCATAGAATCGTAGAAAAGTAGAGTTGGAAGAGGCCTACAAGGCCATCGAGTCCAACCCCCTCAGGCATGTTGTGGGCAAGACACCCTTCCCCTCCAGCAGGCCCCTGCCTCAGCACTGTCCACTTACTCAGAGAGCCAGCAGCTGAACAGGAAGTGACTCTTCCTCTTCACCACTGTTGCTGCCACCTGTCCACTTGCCCAGAGAGCCAGCAGTCTATTTATTTATTTATTTATTTATTTAATGAATCGCCCATCTGGCCAGACATCCGGCCACTCTGAGCGATGTACAGTCCAATAAAATACGGGCGCGCACGCGCACACACACACACACACACACAGAGTATAAAACACAATTAAAAACAGTACAAAACTTAAATCCTAACCTACCCCATATTCCCGCCTGAAAAGCCACGTTTTTAATGCCCGGCAGAAGCTAATCAAGGAAAGGGCATGGCGGAGGTCACTGGGGAGAGAGTTCCATAAATTGGGGGCTGCCACAGAAAAGGCCCTCCTCCTAGTCCCCACCAGCCTGGTTTCTCTGGCTGATGGGACAGGGAGAAGGCCATCTGTGGCAGATCTTGTTGAGCGGCCTACTTGATGTTGCTGGAGGCGCTCCAGTTCAGCAAGTGAGCAGGTGGTGGAGGAAAGGAGCAGGAGCCAGGGGCTGTAGCAGGCAGGGGGACATTCTTGGGCCTCAGCAGCTGCCCAAGGACATCAGTCCCTAATACTGGCTCCAATGGAGGCTGGTGGCTCCAATGTCAATGGGGCTGTGTATCCACTCCAGATTTAACTCTGAACTTTTAAGGAGCTGTCCATGGTGTCGAACCTATTTTGGGGACAGGATTCAGCACCATGGATAGCTCCTTAAAAGTTCAGGGTGAAGTCTGGAGTAGATACATATCCCCGCTGACATTGCCGCCACCACGGATTGGTGCCCTTTGAAACAGTGCTGTCCCAAAGACCTGCTAAGATAGCCTGTGCTGTACAGAGAGGGAAACTCCATAGCCAACCACAACATTCACACAGTGGGATCTGTTCACAGTAAACTTCTGCTGTGCTTGTTAGACTGGGTTAAGGAGTAGAGCTTTGGTTATTTTCACACCTGAAGTGAAAAGTCAGATTATTATCTTTTATTCTGCACTTCTATTAATAAAAAAAACACCCAAGGTGGTTAAAAGTATATACCGTACAAATTTGCAGTACAGCACAAAGTAATGATTATAACAGCAGAGGCAAAAATAAAATAAAAATAAAAACAGAAACAGCAGAAGCTTTGAAATGCAAATGCACACCCTTTATGGTGCCCCAAATCTCCTGCCTGAAGCAACCACCTCATTTTGCATCTTTGCCCTATATTATGTCAATCTATGCACACAGACAGCTGTGTCCTGCTTTTCAGAGTCCCAGGCAAGATGGGCGAGTCCTACATGCATCTTGCTGTGCAGACATGCACCATTTCCAAAATTTTGTACTTTACCCAGGGGGCTGGGGGGGGGGGGCAGGGGAGGAACCCCAGAAGCACAAGTCACTTGTGCAATCACTTTTCAAATACGCCAAGCATATCCTTAGCTGAGAGATTGGAGGGGCATCCCCTCCTGAAGCTGCTCTCTGAAGTGACCATTTCATATTGCTTCATGTCAAGTTTGTGCCTAGGGGTGATAGCCTCTTAATTAGACATTTCAAAATTCAAATTCAATAATAAGATTAAATGGAAGGCCCAGGTGAATACACTTTAACTGGTACTTTGCATTTTATTGTTTTTGGTGCAGCAGCCAATTTAATTAGTCAATTCTCTCTGCTATTTTTAACCAATAAAAGTCAATTAATCTGTTAGGACTGAACACTAGAGAACCCCAATTGGCTACACAGGTTTTCATTATACAGGCCCTGTTCTGAGTACATCAGGGAGAATTCCTACCCTCCTGGGGGGATAGGGAGGAACTCCTGAGTCCTGACATGCTTTAGGGAAGCATTTTGCCATTGCCAGGTCCAGTCCAAAATTGAAGGCAGTGGCGTTTTGGACCCCCCTGTAAAATTACATGAATCAGGCAATGCAATTGCACAATAAAATCCTCATCTATAAAGTGCCCTTAATAATTAAAATAAGCAAGCAATTTTGCATAGGATTAGATTGCACATTTATGGTAAAAGACCTATCAAACATGTCTTCCCAGAGAATATTTGCTAGACAGATCCTATCACTAACGGCATTATTTTCATGGGCATTATATCTGGCATTATGGTCTTCCCCGTTAAATATACGGTAATTGCAACCTCTCAACTACCTTGATCCTCACAAAGGCCTGGCAGATATGCAAGAAGATGTTCTTAAATTTCAGGTGGATTTGGTTGATGTTAATGTCCACGCTGTTGGAAATAATAATAAACAAGTTTGACCATTTACCGGTATTTATTTTAATTATTGTGGAGAAAAAGAGCCTCTGAGGGTTCCTACACACACTACACACGCCTGCACACACACGCACACACACGCCTCCTCATGTGTAAACCAAGAAAAACTGGTTGGGGGCTGGGAGGAGGCGAAGTGTGCATAGTTCCTCTGGATGGCGCCTGAAAGTCCTGAAAAGCCGGAGACCCGGCTTTCAGATGCAAATGTCATGAGTCATGAGTCCCCCTCCCCTGCCTGGCCAGGTGAAGTGCATCCTGAGTGGCTAGAGGCAGCAGAGCTACAGAAAGGAGGAGGGGAGGGGGGAGGAGCTATATTCCAAGGTGTGAGCCTTTGTGTCTTTGTCTTTGGTTCGTCGCGTGGTTGCTGGCTGTGGAGCAATGGCGGCAAGCCACGCAGAGGCCCAAGCCTTCAGGCGGCCTCAGGATCCGACCCACGGTAGCTCCTGGTGAAATTAGCTGAATGAGGGCTTTGGTAAAGGCAAGCCTTGTGGAGGGCTACCCATCTCGGACCTTCGGGTAGGTGTGTAGTCTCCCCGGGCGGCAAGCCTGTGCTGGACCCAACCCTGAAGAGAACTGACCCCCAGGTAACTAGTTGTGTGCCTGGGAGATATAAGGAATCAGGTTTTGTTATTTTGCAGCTCTATTACTTTGTACCACAGCGTCTCTCTCATTTTTGTGTCCTTCCCTCATTTCCCTATTTTTGTTGTAAAATGCTACCAGAATAAACCTTCTTTGGTTTTTTACCCCACATGGTGTTTGTGGATTGCTCTGTGGTTCCAGCAACTAAGTCCAGGTTACTGACAAAGGCAAGTCCCTGAACAGAGATTCAAGTAGGATTGCAGACAGCTGAGGCTGGCAGTCTGGTACCTTGTGATCTCTGGGGGTCTTGGGTCCTTTGGGTAGGAAAGGGTGGGTTGTGGCGGGTCAGCCAGCCCCCCCTTCCTCCACAATTATTAATATGGTATACAGTACCTCTTTATTTGCTAAAAAGCCACCAAGGCAGTGAACAGCAATTTAAAACATTAAAATCTTAACATAAAACTAGATTTGGTTACCTGATGGCAGGTACTAGGGGGCCATTTGTGTACATGCCCTGAATGCAGCTAGGCAGCTCATTGAGAACTGACCCACTGAAGAGCTAGTATGTGGAATTTTTAACGAAACTGAGAAGTACAAATAGGCCAGAAATAAATATGAGAACAGCTCTTCTCAAACTGTTATGTTCTCAGTGTTCAGACTGTGTATGTACTCCCCTTCTCCCCATTCTAGACAGGAATGGTGATGTATCTTTTTTTTTAAAGTAGTGAATAGAAGTAAGATTCCACTACAGACATCATTAAAAAACTAGAATGACAAACAGCCTGAATCAGCCACCATTGGCCATTACTCTATGGATGCAACACTTTATCTGTATCTCAAGGCCTGTTTGCCTGGCACTGGCCATTGCGTAGTGGTGAGAGTGTTGGACTGGGACTTGAGAGATCCGGGTTCTAGTCCCCGCTCGGCCATGAAACTCACTGGGTGACTTTGGGCCAGTCACTCTCAGCCTAACCTACCTCACTGGGTTGTTGTGAGGATAAAATTGAGAGGAGGAGGATTATGTAAGCCGCCTTGGGTTCCTTGCAGGAAAAAAGGCGGGGTTATAAATATAATAAATAAATAAATAAATAAATACTGCATGTACTAAATACAGCTGCAGTAGGACTAGACCGCCTTCAGTTAGTTACACACATACACTCCAATGGAAGTTGACATGAATACACATCACTCCCAATGACATTTTTAAGGCATCCTCACAACTTCCCCAAGCAGGGCCGGCCCAAGACATTTTGCTGTCTGAGGCAAAGCAGCAAATGGTGCCCTGCCCACCCAAGTCAAGATGCATAGTCCCTAAAGCCAGCTAAGTTATTTTGGCACATGAGACAGAGAATCCCACAAGCACCTCTCCCCATCCCTCACAGTAAAATTATAACAACACATTAAATAACTAGCAATGTACTGCCCTTTCATGGTAGCCCAAATCTGCAAGCCTGAGGCAGCTGCTTCACTCTGCTTAATAGTAAGGCTGGTCCTGTCCCCAAGGGTCAGTTATTTGCTAGGGAGAACAGGAAATCAGGGTGAATCTCTGTAAAATACAGAGGGATAGTTGAAGTGTATGGATAGGAAGCTTATGACACTGAAGATGAGCATTTGGGAATGGCATGCGCGCAATGGCTAAAATGGGGGGGGGGGCACATTCTCAGTCACTGGGGTTGTTCACATGACAAAACAGCCCACCATGGGTTATTTAACCCACAGCAAGGCTGTGGCAGTGGCACATATGGGGCATGTGCAGTCGCCATTTTGAATATGCAACCTGTAAGAAGGTCTTCTCTCCCTCCTTCCAGGCACACACAGACAATGGCTTCTTAACTAAAGCTTTATTATGTTAATGTCAGCCAGTCAGACTGATTTAAAAGTACAGATGAAGCATACTGCAGAAGTAAAAAACAAAAGAAACATGGCTAGAATACTAGCCATTAAAGACCTGTGACCTATAGGTAAGAAGTTGATTCCAGACTGAATACCCCTCCTCTCTCTCTTCCAAATTCAAATTACCAACACTCAGCATGCCTGACACTTCTCAGCTGGTCTGCCCCATTTAGATGATGCAGGACCCTGGGATCAGTGATGCCTGATCCGCCCTCCTCCTCATTAGCATGCTCAGTTTGCCACCCCACAGTTTCTGAAGTTGATTGACTTCCAGCTATGGCCTGGCTTTGGCATCTCAGCTGCAGATTCCAACCCTTCCTCCTCATTAGACTCAGAATCAGTTCCCACATCCCTTGAAGGGACTTTTGTGGGCACAATCCCCACACAACCCCAGCACGGAGGTTGCCATGTCTTGTGAACCCAGTGACTGTGCGTTATGAGAGGGTCAAACAACCCTCATGTAATCCATCCTGTTTTAGGGTTATGCACACATAACACACACTCGCCAGGTTCTCACAACACAACAACCCCCAAACGGGGGTTGCATATGCAACTTGCTGCCTGTGCACGCTGCAGCAGCTCATACCCAAGAGGAGCCACAGTGTGTCATCCAAACCCGGTTATTGTATGGAGAGTCCCTAAGTGCTATTGTGCAAATGGAACTGCATTGATTTCAGCAAATTTCTCTTCATGCAAATGGATTTGGGATTTCAGCCCAAGGCTACAAGCCTCAAACTATTTTGCTGTTACTGAAAGCCCTATTGAAATCATTTCAATGGGCTTATGCCAGCAGCATCAGAGAGCAGTTTGAGGGCAAGAACATTGCCTCTCCTTTACCTCTTCTCTTCCTCCATGTTGTACTGGAAGACAACTCACTGCAGAACAGGAAATGGCAGACCATCAACCAACCCTACAAGGCTTGGGGAAAAATTAAATTACATGGCCTGTTTTTTTGACTTCATGCACATTCTAATTATACTTTTATACTGAGCAGACACTAAGATACAAGGGAACGAGAAATGTTTCTGCAAATGACAATAATGAAACTATGAAGCAGCAGTTTCTTAGCAACAAACTGGAAGCTGTGTTAAGTAAGGTTCTTATTTTTATCAAGGCTTGGGTGTATTGGCAATTTGGCTTATCTCTTCCAGGTCTTTATATACAGGCAGATTCTTCATTTTATAGAGAGACGGGGTGGGGCTTATGATGACAATTAGGACTGCTACCTTTTTTTCCTGACAGAGGCACTGTATATTTAACAACTACTGTACCTGATATCCAGAAATTCAACCATCATAGATTTTCTTGTGGACTAGAAATCAGTAACGGGGTGGGGGGCTTCACTGGTTGAATTTCTCACAGGCTTTTATTTAAAGGCTCTGCATCCCGATCACCCCATCATCAAGAAAAAGAAACTGGGACCCAAAGTGACAACACATTTAAAGCGGGAATTTCATCTAAATTGCCAAGTGTAAACAGGCAATTTTACTAATGCAAAAGAATCCTCAAAAGCATCATCTCATCTTTTTCTTCTTCACGTTATTTCTGCTAAATTGTTGGGTTACAACGTCTGTATGGCTTATTTGGATATAGAGATCTTCATATTCCAAAAAGGGACCAGACCTCCTCCCCTGCTAAGCACTTTGTTTCTATCATAAGATCTCTAAGCGGTGTACATAAGAAATACATAAAATACAGTATAAAAGCCAATATAAAAACAATATAAAATAATAAATACATTAAAAACTTTGTAGAAACAGTAAAACAGAGCATAGAATCATAGAAAAGTAGAGTTGGAAGGGGCCTACAAGGCCATCGAGTCCAACCCCCTGCTCAATGCAGGAATCTAGGTCAAAGCATCTCTGACAGATGTCTGTCCAGCCGCACCTTGAATGCCTCCAGATTGGGAGAGCCCACCACCTCCCTAGGTAGTTGGTTCCATTGTCTTATTGCTCTGACAGTCAGGACATTTTTCCTGATGTTTAGGTGGAATCTAGGTTCCTGTAACTTGAGCCCATTATTCCGTGTCCTGCAAACTGGGATGAACGAGAAGAGATCTTTGCCCTCCTCTGTGTGACATCCCTTCAAATACTGGAAGAGTGCGATCATATCTCCCCTCAGTCTCCTCTTCTGAAGGCTAAACATGCCCAGTTCTTTCAGTCTCTCCTCATAGGAGCAGTGCAATTACATGTCAGGGAAAGCTTGAGTAAACAGGTGCATCTTCAAGAGGTGTCTAAAGTTCTCCACAGTTTCCACCTCTCGGACATGTGGCAGGGCATTCAGAGGGTGGGTGCCACTACCGAGAAGGTCCACTTATGTGCTGTTACTTGACAACACACTGATGGTTGTGGGAAGATCTGAGGTAGAATTATAGAATAGTAGAGTTGGAAGGGGCCTATAAGGCCATCAAGTCCAACCCCCTGCTCAATGCAGGTATCGATTTGTATGGTTTGCTAGAAGAACTACACCATATTGAGAAGGGGCAGTAGCCCCCCATTCGATTTTTCTCCTTCAAGCGATTAAGGGGAAGAGCGAGGTCCTAGCCACTGGTCCTGCTTCTCCATCACCTCTGCTACCCATCCGCATGTTGGGGGGTGGGCATGGCCATAGAGGAGAGCCTGCCCTACACATGTAGGGTCTCCCCTGTGGTATGGAACCCTGTTTACACAGGGTCTGTTTCACACAATTGTTAGATCACATGAGAGGAAATGGCTGAATAAGGCTAGTATTCCCTATGACTACAACTCTTGCTATAAAGACGCTCTGCCAATAGTGCAGGTGCTTAGCACCAGGTAGGAGTCCTGGGCCCATGTCCTACCGTAGGATCAAAATATTTAACTTGTAGCTTCCAGCATCATATTGTTGCAAATATGCGGTTCAGAGAACCTGGTGTGTTTTAGCCCAGTCAGAACACAACAGGCGAGAAGCCAGATCTGGATCTTGGAAACAGCTTTATTTCATGAAATAAGGACAGCAGGAGTGTAAGCCTCAAAGCTGATGTCCAAAGCTCTCTTATTTGACTATGCCTTTTATGCAATTTTCGTTGACATGCGCAGATTTTGCAAGAGGTTTTACAGAGTAAGTGAAAAAGTACTCCTGAGCATGTGCAGATGCCCTGGGACGTAAAAGTAGAAATGTACTGAACTGGGCCTCCCTGCTTTTGGCTGACAATTGCACTCTTGGACATTCCTGCCTGGAACATTTAGATAAGCCACCTTTGAATCTTTCACTTTTGTGGTTTTGATACTTAGATGTCTCTCTTCTTGGGGCTCTTTGCCAGCCAACAACTATGATTATCTTTGCAGGGCCCTTCAATTTTAAAGCAGCCTGTGATTTTTTTGCAAAACAGTTTCTTTCTGAAAAGGCTTTGCGCAGTGGCAGTATCGTAGCCAATGAGGTTAATCCGAGGCGCGATTATTGCTAATTGAAAACTTTCTGAAAAGGTGAATTCCAACCTTTCTCCAAGGTGAAGGTCATAATTTTTATAACAACATTGCAGGTGAAGTTGTAGACCAGCCTTCCCCAACCTGGTGCCTTCCAGATGTGTTGGATTACAAGTCCCATCATAGAAAGCTTTAAAAAAAGAAAATCCTGGCAGCTACACAGCTTAGCATTATGCCCTTGGGTACTGAGACAACAGTTTACTAATTTTTATACTCTAAATATCTTTTGAAAGGTCTTCCAGACACTTTACATTCTTGTGCAATGTAATTCCTATTAACTTAAATCATAGTGATCTGATTCTAGTTGGCCAGATGTACTGAAATACCATTCTGTCATTTAGATCCCCACAGTGAGGGCCATTTCCAATATTGATTAGCTGGGTCCAGGAGGTAATTAATGCCTTGTTTGGAGAGGGAATGGTCCTGGCAGCTTCGAAGGAGGCAGTTGTGCAGATGCTCCGAAAGAAAGCCTCCTTGGACCTGGTGATTATGCTTTTGCCTAGTCACAAAACTTCCCTTGTTGGGCAAAGGACTTCAGCGGTTGGTGGCTGTTCAACTCTATAATGACACAGATTATCTCAATTAGTCTTCCCTAACCTGGGGCCCTCCAGATGTGTCCTCCATGTTTGCTGGGGATGATGGAAGTTATAGTCCAACACATCTGGAGGGCCCCAGGCTGGGGAAGGTATACAGCATTTGGAATGTTGCAAATCAGGAGGCTCTCTCACACAGCCCTTATGAAGCAGCTAAGTCCCACTGCTGTCAATGGGAATCTCACAAATTTGCATAGGATTCTGTCTTTATGGTGAAAAACTCACCAAACCCAGGATATTCTTAGGGCATATCTTTTCAAAGAAACTTTGTTGCATGAGCTAAGACAAATTCCATCACTAAGGCATTATTTTCACAAACATCACATATGGCATCTACCAGCTTCGGTGGGAGGCCCAACTACACCCCTATCTGGATAAGGATAACCTGGCCTCAGTAGTCTATGCTCTGGTGACCTCTAAGTTAGATTACTGCAATGCACTCTACGTGGGGCTGCATTCAAAGATGGTTCAGAAGCTGCAGTTTGTGCAAAATGCAGCAGCCAGATTGATAGCAGGGACCAGAAGCTCTGAAGATACAACACCAGTTCTGGCCTGCTTGCACTGGCTGCTTGTACTTTCCAAGCCCAATTCCAGGTCCTAGTTTTGATCTATAAAGCCTTACACAGCTCAGGACCAAAATACTTGAAGGAGCACCTCTGCCACTATGAACCTATCTGTTCACTATGATCAATATCTGAGGCCCTCCTTCACGTGCCTTCTCCAAAGAAGGTTTGGAAGATGGCAACAAGGGAGAGGGCTTTTTCGGTGATAGCCCCCTGATTATGGAACAATTGGAACACTCTCCCCAGTGAGGTCCACCTGGCACCAACACTGTCATCTTTTTGGCACCACATTAATACTTTACCCCCAGGCATTTGACAGCATATGATAAATCTTTAACCGGGCCTAGTGTTGATTAGAATCATAGAATCATAGAAAAGTAGAGTTGGAAGGGGCCTATGAGGCCATCGAGTCCAACCCGCTACTCCATGCAGGAATCCAGGTCAAAGCATCCCCGACAGATGGCTGTCCAGCCGCACCTTGAATGCCTCCAGATTGGGAGAGCCCACAACCTCCCTATGTAGTTGGTTCCATTGTCTCATTGCTCTGACAGTCAGGACATTTTTCCTGATGTTTAGGTAGAATCTAGGTTCCTGTAATTTGAGCCCATTATTCCGTGTCCTGCAAACTGGGATGATCGAGAAGAGATCCTGGCCCTCCTCTGTGTGACAACCCTTCAAGTACTGATTGTTTTTAATTGTTTTTTTTTTAATGTAAATGGTTTTTATATTATGTTATATTGTATTTTAAGGTTTTACCTTTTGTAAACTGCCCAGAGAGCTTTGGCTATTGGGTGGAACAGAAATGTAAATAATCATAATCATTGTTATTAGGCGTAACACTTCAAAAAGATGGGAACTGCATTGCTGTTGCCCTAACTGGGTTCTTTTTGCCCTGTCTTGTCCCATTCATATGTGACAGATATGGTCTAAACTGAACAAAGATCAAAATAATAGTGAAAGTGGGTGGCCATGTCACGTATGCTTTCCCTCAACTTCATGTTCCAATTGTACTAGCTGGATATCTCTAGATTTAAAAAAAAAAAAAAAAAAAAAGCAGTATAAGCAACAAGTTTCCCTCACAAAAGCTTTAAGACTGTCACACAAGATCTATGAGAAGAGTCAGTTCTATTAAGCCTTAATAAATAAGGTCTAAACATTTCTGCCAATCTGCTTACATAGTTCCCACAAACCCCACATCTTTCAGAAAAGATGCATTCATTCTCCACCTCGGTTTTACATTTTCCTCTTCCCAATTCTATAACTAAAAGTAGAATTGGACCGGTGCCAGTCTGAAATAGCCATAGGCCCAGCCTCAGATGTTATGGTCCCAGCCTGCACACAATTGCTGAGAAATAATTAAGTGGTCAGCTCTAAAGTAAATAATGTATGCAGCCAAAAGAAAGGTACCGTATATTTCTTTTCCAGTAGGCTGGAGTATTCTCCAAACACCTCTCATTCCCAGACCTTCCTCCTATAATTGAAGTGTTTCTCAGGCTATTGATCCCGATGCTCTGGTTCCTCAGCTGTAATTCAGTCCTCACCTTCCCTTCTCTTCTTCTTTCCAACATTGTTCTTACAATGTGAATCTTCCATAAAAGTTTGTTTTTCCCTGGTTGAAGGCTTTGGATCTTGTTATAGGCCTTTTATATATGCAATCACCGACTCACAGACCTTCATATATTTATTAATGTTATTGTTTAGGTTGCCTAATAACAAAGGTTCTCTGGGCGGCTTGGATTCCAACTCTGAGTCTTGTCTCTCCCCTGACATGCCAGAGTTCCTGGCTTGCACACTGCACTAACCAACGCAGGGACAGAGCATCCCTTGATTTTTTAGTCAGCCTCCCTTGCTTACAGTGGATGCGATCGGGCAGCATCCACTGGTGCACACTGCTGTGTTCGTGACAACCCAAGGTTTAAAAAAAACAAAAACAAAAAACTGGATTCTCTTTCCATGCAAACTGGGCCAATGTAGACCAAAAGTTAAAAATCACAATTACACTAACAAAATATGATACAAAAGCAATAAATAAAATGCAGTCAATCAAAATGTATCACTTAAAGACAGAGAACAGAGGAATAAAAACACACAGCACAAAGGGTGCAATCCTATGACCCCCCCCAACCTTGCCTGGGGGGGGGCATAGGATAGGACAGAGACTGAGCCGTCGTCCCCCCCTGCAACTTCGTAAATCCTTTCTGAGGCCTCAGCAAGGACTCTACCCAGAGAGCACCTGCACCGCACAGCTGCTGTGGCTCTTTCTGCGCCGGCTGGGAACCAAAGATGGAAAACCCGGGAGCTGGGAGGGGAGGAGTGAGGCCAAAAAATCCAGGTGGTGCCTCAGCCCCTCCTCCTCGTGAGGAGATGGAAAATATTTAGATGGCTAAAATCTGCCATCTAAATGCCTTGGAGGGCAAGGGGAGCATGGTGGCAGTCCTGCCCGCCGCGTTCCTCCCACCTTCCATTGGATGCCCGTAATCCTCCGAGTTCACTGGATGGGGCTGTAAACCAATTTTAAACAGGGAGCGGGAGTGTAAAATCCACCGAGCCAAAGCATATTCCCATACACATAACAAAAGAGAAAATGAACTGAGCAGAAATGTAGAACAAGAGGAAAGGTAAGAAGGAACTGAATAATAATGGATTATTATGATAGAAATTATTTCTTGGTCCCGTGGTGATGGGTGCACTCTATTAGTTACATGTATGTTTTTTTATTTGTTTTATATATATTGTTTGAAATAAAGTTAAATTTAAAAAAAATTAAAGGAAAGGTAAGAAGACAAAGAAAAGAAGTGAGTGACAGAGAGGAAAGAGGGGAAATAACTACCACATAGGAAGGGTGCTGCAGTTATAGGAGAAGTGGGAGATCATGTTGTAAAAATTCAGTAACTGATGAGATAAAAAGGATGAAATGCTTTCCTTTACAACTTTTTGCTGTTCAGATTAACCCCTGGTTCCGGTAATGGAGACAGAGAAGTGAAACTGAGGAATGTTGCCTTCTCGCTTATCTTCTTTCCTTGAGCTAGCTAAAGACAGTGGGTGAGAGAGGACTGGAGAAGGTGGCCTGCCCTGGCTAACCTCTATCCCAGTTGCTTAGAATGCATGTTTAAGTTTTTGTTTATCTTACTGTATTTTTCCATTCACAGCTAGCAGTTTCTGTTAGTGAGACGCATGCGTGGAACTGCGTCAGAAGATACTGTATAAATTGATAAGATTTCAGCATCCATGTTGAGATGCAGCTTTGCAGTGCTATACTCCCACATCTCCCTATTCTATAGAATAAACAATGTTGGACCACTGCCAGACTTTTTCTCCTGCCTAATGTGCATGATTTGAACTGGGTACATTAGGATCTAGCATATTTTTGCAACAATCATGCTGCCATTTCAGGTTGCTTTTAAAAAAAACACTGCATACACATCTTTGCATTTGTGCAGGAATGTAGCTTTAAAAATAAATTGTGTGGTTATTCACAGCTGCACAGCTCTGTTGATGTGCAGTGAAAAAGACCCTTAAAAATCCAGAGATTTCCTGCCCACAAGACCCCATCAAAATCTGTGTGAGGAAAGAGGAAGGAAATGGGGAGGAAAAGGGGGAAGAAGATGGGGAGGTAATGCCGACACTTCAGTTGCTTTTTTTAAAAAAAAAGTTCTATAACTGCATGCAATAATAGGTTTCCGGCCTACAAATCCCATTGTGTGTGTACTGCTTAGGGATTTTATTATATTAAGTGGTATATAACTATTACTAAGGAATCAAAATCTGTGTGAGGAAAGAGCTAAGGGGGGGAGGGGGAGGAGAAAGATGGGGAGGAGGAAATGTTGCTGTACAAGCCACTCCCACCACTATACTGGAACACATATGACTTGGTAGTGCATAGAAACTACAATCACCAGGGGAGGGGGGAGTCATTTGGGAGGGGAACGGAATAATTTCCCCATATTTCTTTATACCTCTCTTCTATATTCTTGACTTTTACACTACTTATTCCAAGTAGCTGGGATACTTAATATTTTTAAATTAATTATTAATTTAAAACATGTAAGCCTCATTTCCATCATAAAATCTTCACCACAGAAATGCCATTTCCCACACTTTCCTTGGACCAATTAAGAGCACCGGGAATCAATCCACACTTCACTACTACTACTACTACTATTATTATTATTATTATTAATATTAATATTATTATTTATATTTATACCCCGCATTTTTTCCTGCAAGGAACCCAAGGTGGCTTACATAATCATCCTCCTCCTCTCCAAGGATTCACATGAATTATGAATAAATATATTAGAAATTTGCACCAAATAGCTTTTTTTTTTTTTTTAGCAACCTTGTTTCTGCCATGTACTGGAACTTCAGCAGTACAAAATCAAAGCAGTATGAACTCTTGGCAATACTGAAGAAAACTCAACCTCAACTCTCATCATAGTGATAGAGATACCACCAAATTCAAGAGCAGCCTCAAAAAGAAGTGTGAAGAAAAGCATAAGGTGTTACCTGTGTCCTTCCTTACCAAACACATGTAAATAATGATAATCTCAGGCAGAGGCTGAGAATCTCCTGTGAACTGTACACATCTCCTCCAGGGGGCCCTGGAGCCACCTCGGAGTCTGCTGCGCATTCATATGCAAATGTCAACCAAGCACCCTAGGAATGGTCAAGAATTCACCTGTCTGATACCTAGGAGCCACCCCACATACCTAGCCCGGACAAATGGTCAGCCGTGGCTTCTGGGCTTTGTTGTTCTGGCCGCGAAGGAACACGGCTGTTCCCGAGGCAAGCCCCAAGAGCAACCCCCAAGCCAAAGTGTAAGTGCCTGGGTATTCTAGCGTGAGAACTAGTTTAGTTTTTTTTCATAGTTCTGACTGTGTGTAACAAAGTATCTCTTTCTGTCAATTTCCCTTTCCTTATCGCCCACCTAATTTGTAACTGACTACCCCAAATAAACTTTACTTTACTTTCCCCTACACAGTGTGTGAAGTTTCTCTGTCGGTTCAGTGCTAACTCCAGTGTCTGAGACCAGGGGCCGGGTCCAGAGCGAGTTGGTTTTGAGGGGGCAGAATCAAGGCTGGCGATTTGTAGCCTTTGCTCTCTCGTCCGTAATCAAAGGACTGGTTGCAGTCCTTCACAAGTTTTGGGTAGTTTCCAGTTTAGTAACATTTGTCCATCCTCACACTTCTGCACCATACACCACTTGTGGGACAGCTTTCCCCAGGAAGACCTAACGTGCCGGGGGTGGGGTGGGGTTGAATGGATGGAGACCGAGGCAGAGAGAGCATGGAGAGTTTGTAGCTGGAGTTAGCTGAAACTGAGAGTTCAGCAATGTGGAGGAGAGGGCTGAACAACTTGCTCTCTGGGGGATCTGCTACCTGCTTTTAGGAATCTGCTTGCTTCCAACAGGGTCCGCTTGTATATTTATTTATTGACTGAACAAATATTACAAAGACTCAGAAAGTCTCCAGTGCGCATCCCCCCCCCTCTCATCCAAAGGAAACTAAACTCTGTGGTGTTGCTCTTAGCACTTCTCATCGCTCAGGGAAGAGCACAACCCTATGAGTGGGCTGGCATGATCGGGGAAGGAAAAGATGCCACAGCGGCTTCTTTCCCTCACCCTGTGTGTGCCAGTCGTGCACCGCCTCATTTCCGTAAGAACCCGTGCCGGGCGCGGGTTGCTGTGTGTTGCCTGAACCTGGTGAGGGTGGGCAGTGGGGGTGGCTTCCAAAACACCATGGAACCCTAGAACAAGCCAGGGATTGCAGGGTTGGTTTGGAAGCCCCCCCCCCTGCCATCCACCTCGTCGGGTTCAGACAACATGGCAACCCATGCCCGGTGTGGTCAATTATGGAAATGAGGCAGTTTGGGACTGGCACGTGCGGGGTGGGGAAAAGAAGTCACCGAGGCTTCTCTTCCTTCCCCGATCGTGCAAACCTGGCCCATGTATTGCATTGGGGAATGCCCAGTGATTGCTGGATCCTGAGAAGTGAGCTTATGTTTTATTTATTTCATTTCATTTCTATACCACCCAATAGCCGAAGCTCTCTGGGTGGTCTAGAACAATTATAAAACACATTAAAATACCATATAAAATACAAAGAATAAAAACATCAAAAAAAAAATTCACAAGACATTTAAAAATGTGAAAGGACTGCCAACCGGTCCTTTTCTCAAGACCAGAGATCAAAGGTGCAAAACTGCCAGCCTTAGCTCTGCCGTCTTGACTTGATTCTCTAAAGGGCCTTGCCCTTGTCTATACACTGGATTTAGCACTGAACCACAGAGCACACACGCGTCTGGGGTAAAACCAGGAAAGTTTATTTAAGGTAAACAGATTACAACAAAAGGTGGGAAATGAGGGAAGGAGAAAAGGTGGGGAGACACTTTGGTAGTAGAGCTATAAAACAACAAAGCTAGTTCCTTTACTATATAACTACCCAGGCAAACCTACTCTCTTTACCTGGGGGTTGTTGGTCCTCTTCAGGGCTTGCCTCAGCAAAAAGCCCTACTCCAGCGAAAGCGTGCAGACAACAAGGAACCCCAATGCCTGGAGGGGTGGCTCTTTGGCGCATTTGCATGCAAATAGCTGTGGCAGAGACTCTGAGGCATCAAGAGCCATCAGAGAAACTAGGTACATTTGCATGACTTTCTCAGCCCCCAGCTGGGATTATACTTGTTTACAGGTGAGGAGGAGGAGGTGTGTGTGTGTGTGGTGCAGGAAACTGACGCTTTTTCTCCACAAAAAACAATTTTAAAATTACTTAAATAGCGAAGAACAAAGTTATAAAAGGTAGACTAGTTAAAAAGGTGACATAACCACCACCCCATGTACTATTTGGAGCTGTTAAATGCCTCAGCAGAGGGCAGTCTTAACCTGGTGCCAAAAGGATAGTAAAGTTGGCACCAGGCAGGCCTCAGTGGGGAGCTTGTTCCACAGGTGGGGGGCTACCACAGAAAAGGCTCTCCCCCTTGTTGTATTAAGGCTGCTACTCTTAGAGCTGCAAAACAGTGAATTAAAAATAAAGTTAAAGAGTAGGCTTTTTTGCTAACCAGATGTCACCTTCAAACTGTGCAATTTTCATCATTTTACTATTCTGTTAAATCAGATTGTGGCCTGTCAGATTACTTTTTTGAATTACTGTTTTGAGATTCCAAACTGTGCCTACAGCATATTTAGAGGGGAGATATGCTGGGACATTTGTAAACTATTGGGTTTGCATTTGTGGCCAGAAAGACATTGTCCCTTATGTATTGTATTGTTATTTGTATAATTCCCCTAGGAATAGGTTTCTGAAAGAGAAGTCTTGAGGGAGTACATTTTCTGTACAGCAGGAAGATGTGGTACCTACTGGGTAATGGGAATAAATATATTACATATGAGGTATCTATGTTTGCCCCCGTAGCCCAACAGATTAGATACAAATTTATTATACAAAAGAGGGTTTCCCTTCCCCTCCCCACTCTCTTTGCCACCCCATTCTTTCTCTAAGGAGTTATGAAGCTGAGCTATCTTCTGATGCCTGTTGCTCTCAGCTAATTTTTATTTAATTATTTATTATATTTATACCCCGCCTTTTTTCCTGCAAGGAACCCAAGGCGGCTTACATAGTCCTCCTCCACCACTCCATTTTATCCTCACAACAACCCTGTGAGGTAGGTTAGGCTGAGAGTCAGTGACTGGCCCAAAGTCACTCAGTGAGTTTCATGGCCGAGCGGGGACTAGAACCCGGATCTCCCGAGTCCCAGTCCAACACCCTAACCACTATGCCACATTTCCAATGACGGAGAATGGCTTTGAGGTGCTTTTTCTTTGGCCTCTATTTGCTAAATACTGATGCGCTTGAGAAACAATTCCTGAGCACTTTGGCCTATTTAAAAAGGTCAAGAAGCAATTGCGGATACTACAGAGATGAAATCATGCTAATTATTGCAATAATTGTATTCCACTGTCTGGCCCGGACCTCTTCCAGAAACCTCCTGTTTGCTGTCTCTGCCTATGTGTCACATTGTAAGATAAGCTGTCCCAGCCATCTGTCCTGTCTTTATGCACAACTCAAAATCCTCCATTTTCCTGGTGTATAATTTAAACCGTACTTTTTTTTTTTTCTTTGCCAAGACCAACCTGCAAATAGCTTTCGATCTCACAGGAGAAAATAACACACTGTGTCTTCTTGCGGTGCACTTTCCACCTACAGCTACTTGGAACTCCCCCCCCCCCCGCGCACCCCCCCAGGCATATTACTCTGCACATGCCACTTCCCTCAATGAAAAAAAAAAATGGGGGAGAGGCCAGGAGGAACAGAACAATAGAAAAGTAAGAGAAAATAACATGTTCTTATTTAGGTGAAGCTTGAGGTGACATTTAAATTCGTACAGCTATTGTATTAAGATCATTAACAGTCTTGCTGGGTCAGAACAGCAGACACTTAAAGAGAAATGACATAAGTGCACCAGGCACCGGAGGAACATGCTAGTCCCTTTCCATTCATTCTAACAGTGTGATGTTATTAACAAGAGCTTTATTTTAGGGAGATGGCGCAGTGAAAGATGGGGCTCCTCCTCTACCTATAAGTGCAGTTGGGCAGAAAAGGAAATTTCACAGATGCATCTTCTTCCATCATAGCGTTGCAGAGATGAGAAAAACTGTACCCCCCAGGGAGGTATATACATATACACACACACACACACACACCTACCTCACCTTTTAACCCAATGCTTGTGGAGGCTGCACGGGCTGGCCCTACCTCATGCTGCTGACATGCTAGCCAGCCACACACCCCACATTCTGTAACTGCACACCAGGGACAGTGCTAGGTACTGAAAAGATCTGGGGCTCAGGCTCACAGAACAACAACAAAAAGCACAAATCTGCATACACTAATTTACATACGCTCTAAAGGAGGGCTCTCCAACCTCAGGTCCCCAGATGTTGCTGGCTTACAGCTCCCAGCATACCCAGCCAGCATGGCTAATGGCAAGGGATTCTGGGAGCCGTAGTCCAGCAACATCTGGGGACCCAAGGTTGGAGCGCCCTGCTCTAAAGTCTCTCTGTGTGTATCTTTAAAGGACTCTAAGAACACCCCTATTAGTAAAAGGGGATGTATGGACAGGGGAGAGGAGGATATTTGATTGCAGGAAAAAAAAACCTCAGGCAGAAAGATTCAGGAGAGGGGCAGCAGGAGGTGAAGCACATGTGGGCAAAAAGCCAGCTCATCCAGGCAGATCAGATGCAACAGAAATTATCAGGGCCCCTGTACCTTTATTTCAGCACATTCCCATGGACAGCAGGGTGGTGGGGCAGAGGGCCTCACAGAGCTTCGGGCCTCCAGCCCTAGGGAGCTCCCCAACACTGCCTCTGCTGCACACATGCTGGCATATACATATAGAAGCCTTCTGCATGAGGGGGATTCTGGGCGAACTAGTCTCCCCCCCCCCCACATGGAGAAGCTCCATGCACGTACATCGGTACATATGCGTAGGGGCCTTCCGCATGGACACCCAACTCGTGGTCGGCAGAGCATGTAACTAATGAGCAGGGGGGAAATCTTTCCAGCAAAGTTCCAAAATGTATACAAGACCAAAGCATTTTGGAAAACAAAATTTCGTTCCTCAGGAACAGTTTCATGTAATGAGAAAGCCAAGGAGTTCACTTTTCAAAGTTGGCTATTACCCACTACACTTTTATCTCCTGGTTAGTTTCTGGTCACTTCAGCTGCTCCCGCTGGCAGAAGGATCGAAGCAGGAGCGATCAGGCAGCACATACCAGCATGCTGCTCGTGAATGATAAGCCGGGATTCTGCAGAATTCTGGCTTATCGTCATGTGAAAAGGCAGCCACTGTGGAAGCCTTTTAAAAGTGTTATTACTGTACTGGCACTGCAGTTCTTCAGGTTTCAGCTCCTCCTGGGTAGGGGTTAAATTCACTTTGATTCCTTGGGTTAGGCCCTTGACCTATAGATGACACATTAGGTAGTAGATCTCTTAAGAGTGGCAGGAGGAGCATGCAGTCTCCCAGCTGTAGGAAACAGGGTATAGTTGAATCTGATCTTGTAGCTCGCAGCACAGGAAGAGCAACAGTTTGCAAAAGGAAACTGAAATTTAAAAGCTCTTTTTTCATTCTTGTTAAGAACATATGTTGGCAGGGTTGTACCTACCAGATGCTTGCTTTGACAAATAATCAGCATATTGTTTACCATGTTGGGCCTTACTGCTATATAATCCTTACAAAAACGGTAGAGATAATTACGATAGAATAAAACAAAATTTAAATGGCGGAATACCTGTGTTTGGCAAAACACACACACACCCTGTAAACAGTACTCAAGAAAATATATCTGTAAACAAGTGTTATTTCTGACTCCTTCAAAACTATGTATAATAAATATTGCAAAAAACAAACAAACAGCTGAACACAGAGGGATGCCAAATCTCCAGTCTCCATCTTGGGACAAGCCAGGCCTGTACAAAAGGGACAGCTTCTACTTGAACCAAAATGGAACAAAACTGCTAGTGCTAAACATGAAAAAGGTGGCAGAGCAGCTTTTAAAGTGAACCATGGGGGAAAGCTGACAGGAGCTGGGAAGCATCGGGTTCGGGTTGAATCATCCCTAGGGGATGAAGATGAAACCGTTTCCAATTGCCCAAATGCAGAAGGGGAGGAAATAGGCCATGAGCATATTGTGAAATATGATAGTGAATCAACAAGGCCTAAGTGCCATAGCAGAAGATGCACACACCAGAGACATCTGGGGAGGAACACCATGTATAGGTGTTTTTATGCTGACGCCAGAGGCCTCCAAGCCAAAATAGGGGAGTTGGAGTGCCTGGTTTTAAAGGAGAATATAGATATACAGTAGTTGGCATTATGGAAACCTGGTGGAATGGAGAGGACCAGTGGGATGCAGTCATCTCCGGATGTAAACTCTATAGGAGGGGCAGGGAAGGGCATACTGGAGGAGGTGTTGCTCTGAAGTCAAAGAGAGCATAGTGTCAAACACACTAGAAAACCTAAAAGGGAGGACTGTTCCACAGAAGCACTGTGGGTGACAATACCAGGCTCCAAAACCAATTTAGTACTCAGAACATGCTATCCTCCCCCAGACCAGAACGCTCAAGGTGATCTTGATATGGAAAACAAAATCAGAGAGACTTTCAAACAAGGAAGTGACTTCAGTTACCCCAACATTGACTGGATAAATGTTCCAGTCATGACAAAGGTTAAATTTCTCAATGCCCTAAATGACTGTGCCCTAGAACAGCTGGCCATGGAATCGACCAGAGGGGAGGCGACCCTGAATTTAATCCTAAGTGTTGTCACCCAGGACCTAATATGAGATGTAAATGTTGTTGAACCAGCTGGAAACAGTGACCACAGTGCTATCAGATTTAATATATACTTAAGTGGAAAACTGCCAATAAAGTCCAACACAGTCGCATTCGACTTCAAAAGAGGAAACTTCTCTAAAATGAGAGACATGGTAAAAAGGAAGTTGAAAGGAGGAGTCAAGAGGGTTAAATCCTTTCAAAATGCTTAGAGGCAGGTTACTCAAAACCACAGTAATAGCAGCTCAGCAAGAACGTATACCACAGGTTAGGAAAGGTAGCACCAAGTCGAGGAGGTCACCAGAATGGTTAATGAGCAGTGTCAAGGAAGCTATTACAGAAAACAAGTCTTCCTTCGGAAAATGGAAGTCTTGCCCAAATGAGGAAAACAAAAGGGAGCACAAGCTTGCACAAAGGAGATGCAAGCAGAAAATAAGAGATGCAAAAAAGCATTTTGAGGAACATATCCTTAACAACAAGGCCAGCCATGAAGAACTCTTTAAATATATCAGAAGCAGGAAACCAGCTAGGGAAGTAATTGGACTGTTGGACAACAATGGTGTTAAAGGGGTACTAAAGGAGGATAAGGAAACTGCAGAGAAGCTGGATTAATTCTTTGAATCTGTCCTCACTGCAGAAGTTATACAACAGATACCTGTAACTGAACTAATGTTTTCAGGAAGGGAGTGTGAGGAATTGAGGCAAATAGTGGTGTCAAAAGATGAAGTTCTGAACTTTGACAAACTGAAAGTTAATAAATCACCAGGCCCACATGGTATCCATCCTAGTTATTAAAGAACTCACTCACTCATAATACAAGAACATGGGGCCATCGCACGAAGCTGATTGGAGGGAGATTTAGGACAGATTAAAGCACTTCTTCACACTGCACATAAACTATGGAACTCACTTCCATAAGATGTAGTGATGGCAACCGATTTGGAGGGTCTTAAAAGGGGATTGGCCAAATTCATGGAGGAGAACACTATCAATGGCTACTAGTCCTGATGGCTATATGCTACCTCCAGTATCAGAGGCAGTATGCCTAAGTACACCAGTTGCTGGGGAACATGGATGGGAGGGTGCTGTGTTGCACTCACGCCTTGCTTGTGGGTTTCCCGTGGGCAGCTGGGCAGCTCCTGTGTGAAGAGAATGCTGGACTAGATGGACCCTTGGACTGATGCAGCAGGGCTCTTCTCATGTTCGTGTGTTGTCCAAAACCTGCTCCTAGCAGAGCAGAACGCCTTAAGCGCGGGATCATATTTAACCTTCTTCCATGACTTTGCTTGCCTGTCAAATGAACGGTGGCCTGCAAGGAGCTAGGCGTTGACGTTTGAACTGTTGTACTGGAAGCCCATTCACTTTAATCCACAGGAGGCATGCAAGGCAAGAAACAAACGCCTCTGGGGGTGTGGGAGCACAAAGCATGAGAGTCACCTGCAAGGTGGTAGGGCAGGGCAGGGACCGGCGAAGGCATTTTGCTGCCTGAAGTGAAGGACAAGATGCCCCCCTCCCCGCTATATTCCATTTACAGAATCTGACCAGACTGGAAGCTGAATCTCATTTCAACATTGGCGATGGGAGAGTATCCTTCTAATGGCAGCAGGCTGCCTTAGGGGCTGCGAGGCCTACACAGCTGCCTCACTTTGCCTCAAGCAGTGAGGCAGAACAGCACAAGAAGGGGGGGGGGGAACCAGAGGGAGGAAAAGGAGATAAAAGGTTGGTTTCATCTATTGATAGTAGTTGTATCTTTTCATTTCCCAATGAAATGAGGGGCAGCACTGACAAAAGTGATAGGTAGGCTCATGCCTGAAGAATTGGTGGGGACAGGTATATATGCTCAGCCTACCCTGAAATTAACCCTGGCTTTTGGGCTTCCAGATGTCAGACAGCTGAGTAGGGGCAGATGTATCTTGCGGTAATACACATGTGCAAAACAGATGCATGCATGTGGATACAAAATCTTCCTGCTTCCCTTCCACATAGGCCTATCCAAATCAGTAAATATTGCTGCATTTGAATTGCAGCTATGCTGTAACTACAATTGTTATATATTTATCATATTTTTATACCACGGGCAGTGCAATCCTATGAGGCAGCCCATAACCCTCCAAACTCAGAGGATTACGGGCATCCAACTGAGGGTGGGAGCAGCGCGGAGCATAGCATAATATCCTCCGTGCTCCTTCAGCCATCTAGATGTTTTCCCTCTCCTCACAAGGAGGAAAGGCTGAGGCACCGCCTGGATTCCTCGGAATCTGGCAGAGCCTCGGCCCTCCCCACCCCCAGGAACGCACCCCAACGGAGGAACCATGCTTGTCTTCCGTGCTCGGTTCCCTGCGGTTTCCTTCTGGTGCAGGAAGAACTGCACTAGCTACAAGGTGGAGGGGGGGGCGCTCCGAGGCACTGTGACCTCCGAAAAGATTTTCGAGGTCGCAGTGCATTCTATGGCAAACCCTATCTCCCCCCCAGACAAGGTCAGAGGGACATAGGCTAGAGTGTTGGACTGGGACTTGGGAGATCCGAGTTCTAGTCCCCGCTCAGCCATGAAACTCACTGGGTGACTTTGGGCCAGTCACTGACTCTCAGCCTAACCTACCTCACAGGGTTGTTGTGAGGATAAAATGGAGAGGAGGAGGAGGAGGAGGAAGAGGATTATGTAAGCCACCTTGGGTTCCTTGCAGGAAAAAAGGTGGGGTATATTATAAATATACTAAATAAATAAAAATAAAATAAAAATAAATAACCGGCTCACATTAAAACACAACATACGGTAATATAGAATCAAGAAAAATAATAATTAAAATATTAAAAACATTTCTAAACATTGCAATAACATAACAATAAAAGTGTGGTAACAGAGTCATAGGAACATAAGAAGCTGCCTTATACTGAGTCAAACCATTGATCCATCTATGGCATCGAGTCCAGTATAGTTGACAGTGACTGGCAGCTTGAATAAGGCTCTTGTTCCTTAGGGCAATAGATGGGGCCAGAGTGTGCCTTACTTCTACAGCCCCAGGCAACTATCAGTTGGAGCCATGTGTTGGAAGCAAACTCCCTGGAACTGCTGCTTCTCTGGAAGATGGATGGGCTAGCTTGGTCTGCCTCCACTTATTCCCTCCTAGAAGACTGAGGTCCCTATCTATTATTTCTAAGCCACTAAAGAAGACCCTTGGCAAAACAAGTCTGGCAAACTGCAATTTCAGCCTACAATTTTAGAATCTTAGCTCTATTACAACCATCATAAACCTCTCTTAGCAAACTCAAACCGTTTTTGTGACTATGATTTGAAGAAGTTTTTGTACATTCGGAGTATATAAACATTTTAGGTTTTTGTTTTTACACTGACTTATGCCTGCGTGCCTATGGCCAGTTTACTAACACACCTTGTTTCAGAAGTCAGTGCAAGACAGGCTACAGCAGAGTAAATGAATCCAACATTCAACAGGTAAATAGAATGGGGTCTTAAAGCATATCAGATTTGTCCCTCTAGACTTTGTTAAGGGTTTTATACTGGGTGAATTATATTTTAAAGGAATAATCTCATGCATGTTTAGACAGAAAAAAGGTCTACAACTCACAGCATGCCCCAGCCAGCATGGCTGGCTGGAGCATGAACATAAGAAGAGCCCTGCTGGATCAGACCAAGGGTCCATCTAGTCCAGCATTTTGTTCACACAGTGGCCAACCAGCTGCCCACGGGAAACCCACAAGCAGGATACGAGTGCAACAGCACTTTCCCGTCCATGTTACCCAGCAACTGGGGTATATAGGCATACTGCCTGATACTGGAGTTGTAGGCCTTTTTCTGTCTAAACATGATTAAGACTGTGCCTTAATGCATTGTTGATTTTCTGACCTTTTTGAGTTTTAAAGTTTTATTATAACATTACATTATTGTATTGTTATGGTTATAGCTTTTGATTGCTGCCTTGGGTTGACATGATCCAGAAAAGAGGCTTATTAATATTTAAAACAAATGAAAATAAATAAAATAGACCAACATTGTCCACTCTGACTGGCAGCTGCTCTCCAGAGTCACGGGCACATATTTTTCCCATCATCTGCAATTTGATCCTTCTTAACTGGGACTGAATCTGAGACCTTCTGCATGTAAAGTAGCATGTAATTTGAGCTATTCTCCCTCCCTGACAATGGAGAACAGACTTCAGCAACATATAACAGGATGAGCATGCAAGGGCCCAAAGCCTATCTGGTCCAGCATTTCAGTCCCACAGTAGCCAACCAGATGCCCCAAATTAGGAAGCCCACAAGCAAGACAAGAGCACCACCCAACTCGTGTTCCCTAACAACTGGAATTCAAAGGCATACTACCTCTGATACTGGAGGCAATATATAGCCATCATGAGTGACTAGTAGCCAATTACAGCCTTATCCTCCATAATTTTGTCTAATTTGGCCCGGTTGAGTGGCTGCCTGTATGCTTCCGAGCCCGATTCAAGGTGCTGGTTTTAACCGATAAAGCCCTACATGGCTTAAGACCACAATACTTGATGGAACGCCTCTCCCAACCACAATCTACGCGGACACTACATTCAACATTTGGGGCCTTCCTCCGACTGCCACTTCCGAGGGAGGCTAGGAGGGAGGCAATAAGGGGGAGGGCCTTTTCTGTGGTAGCCCCCCAACTGTGGAACCAGTTCCCCCAAGGCCCGCCTGGCACCAACCCTATCTTGTCGGCGCCAGGTTAAGACTGCCTTCTACATTGAGGCTTTTAACAACTAAATAAGGTAGGGTGGTTAATTCTTTTAGAGGTGGTGTTGGATTGACTTGTTTTTAGTTATTTGTGACTTTTTAAAAATTGGTTTTAAAATTTTATAATTATATATACCGTATATATTATACTCTGCTTTATTGTACTTTTAATTGATTGCTGTAAACCGCCCAGACAGCTTTAGCTATTGGGCAGTATAGAAATAAAATAAATAATCCTCTCCAAAGCTCTCCAAATGGGTGACCATCACCATGTCTTGTGGTAGCAAACTCCACAGTTCAGACATGTAATAATAAATTTAAAAAAACCTAGTGCATTTATATCCCACCTTTTTCCCTCTTGCAAGGGATGCATGGTGGCTTACTTGGTTGTCATCCTTTCCATTTTACCCTCACAACAGCCCTGTGAGGTAGGTTGGGCAGCAAGACAGTGACTGGCCCAAAGTCACCCAGTGAGCTTCATCAACAAACAGGGACTAGAACCCAGGTCTCCAAACTCCCAGTCAGACTCTCTGACCACTACACTACAGTGGCTATATGAAGAAGTACTTCCTTCCCTCTTGTTCCTGAATCTGCCACCAACCAGCCCACCCAATAAATAATAATCCCATCAAAACTCCACTCTAAGCCACAGCAATAACGCCCATCGGATAGCATGCAATTGCAGAGAAAAGTACAGAAACGAAAGAAGATAGAGGAGCGGGGAGGAAGAGAAACAAAACCCATCAATCTCAGCCTTCCCTTACAGTTTGAACCCTGTGAATCTCTAGCCGCCTCTCTCATACCTAGCGAGAGAGGAAAGAATAACAGCCTTTAACTAAAGCAAACTCAGCCACCCACGCCGAATAAGGTTTTGACTCATCCAGGCGCTGGAGAATGACGTCAGAGTGCCATGGCCGCCCCCATGAGGCTTACCACGTGGTAGGCATTCCCGGAAGCGTCGCAGCAAAGTCTGGTGGAATCTTCGCGGGAGGCTTCTCGGTTGGTACCAACGGGGCTTGATCGGCTATTAGACCCGCAAGCGGGCGACACTAAAGGGGGGGGGGGGAGGGAGAGACAAGGGCTGTTGTCCGAGCGACTGTAGAGATAAAGACTGGGAAGAAGAGGGTTATAAAGAGAGGATGAGGGTTGTAACCGGGAAGACGGGGAGCTCAGTAGATGCCTCCTTTTTGCCACCCAATCGCTCTCATGGGGTGCTGTTTTCCTTGTTTCATGTTTCATCAAGCTGTTTGTAAGGCTGCATGCCGAAGGGCGCGATCCTATGCATGTTTAGATGGGGAAGTCCTACAATTCCCAGCATGCCCCAGCCAGCATAGCTAGCTGGAGCATGCTGGGAATTGTAGGACTTTTTTTCCTGTCTAAACGATCAGATTGCGCCCCGAATGTCATTACTGTTTTTTAAAACTTAGGTTTATATACCGCCCGTTTTCCCAGGAGCTCAGAGCGGCGTACATAGTTCTTCCGCCCCCACTCCCGCTTATCCTCGCAACAGTGTTGTAAGGTGGGTGGTAAAACTTCTGAGTAAACACTGAGGACTGTATGGCCAACACGTGGAGTTGGGTGCCGGTTCGATGCAAGCAGCACACGCTGTAACCTTGCTATTGCATTCTACTACTGCTGGGGGAGGGGGGGCTGTTGTGTAGCTCTGGCATTATGTTGCTGCTGCTGTCATGGTGTATTACTGGATTGATGGAGATCGAGAAGACCTCCGTTATTTTTCTCCCTCTTTCGAAAAAAATATATGAACCTTTTCTTTTACAATTTTTGTTTTAGTGATTCCTTATGCTCTTTTGTTAAACACTCTTCTGTGCCCTGGTTGGTTGGAAGGGAACCGAATGCCACTTACTTTCTTTTCTTTTTTTTGTTTGCATTTTGGGTTGATTGCCTTTAACAAATGTGTGACAGACAGATTCAACAGGTGCCCATACCCTATCACTGCATGTAAATGGTGGAGAAAGATATATCTGTTGAATTTCAGCCTGTTCTGCAGCTGTTAAAGGTGGGTACATACTATGCTGGAGGGAAGTTATAGTCCTGCTTAAACAGTTGCATGTGTAACACTGGATCCAGTGCCAAAATGTAACACTGAATTCTCCAAACTCTGTAATATTAGAATTGAGGTTAGAATGCTTCCCAGATATTTCAGATTTTTCAAGAAAGACACTGTGTATCTGCATGGAAGCTTACCTTCTTTTATTTCATTATGGTCCATTAGTAAGAGTAGGGGCAGCTTTCCACCCAGCCCTGCAATAGCCAGGAGCAAACTTCGCAGCATAGCACAGTTTCTCCTATTAGTTTCTCCTGTTAGCTACCTGTTACAACTGCAAGCATCCCTAAGTGGGAGCAGAAGCACTCATGAGTGGCAAAGGCCAGTGCCTAATGGGCAGAGTGTCAGGCTAGGACCAGGGAAACCCAGATTCAAATCCTCACTGAGTCATGAAGCTCATTAAGGGCGCAGTCTGATGGGGTTGCCTGTAACCCTCCAAACTCGGAGGATCACGGTTCACCGGCATCCTATGCACGGCAGGAGGTGCACGGAGGTGAAGGTCACCTCTGTGCTCCTCGCACCATGCAAAACACTCAGCTGATTTTGGCCATCTTAAGTGTTCGGCCTTGGAGCGGGCAGGAAGGGATGTGAGGGGCCAGCAGGATACTTCATGTGCTGGTGGAGCTTGTCTCCTCCCCTCCCCGCCCCCAAAAGTCCATCTCTGAGTTTGCTCTTGTGACCTCGGAGCCACAGCCAGCGTGGTCCTTTCTGCACCGGCTGCAAGGGCAGTGGGGAGCACGTTCCGAGTTCAGAGTCCGAGTTCAGAGTCCCAGCTCCAACCTCGGAGCAAGTTTGGAGCTGGGACTCCGAAAAATCCTATGGCTGTCTAGACTCTGTCTAGCAGCCATGGGATTGTGCTGTGATATTGGGCCAGTTGCAAACTGGGCTGTTCTGAGAATGAAATGGGAGGAGGCTACGTACACTTCTTGGAGGAGGGCCAGAATAAAAGTGTAATAAAGTAATGTATAGCCATTTTTAAAAGTTAATGTTACTGTCTCACAGTGACAGCCATCTAGAAATGGCAGTATTCCAAAAACAGTGGGCTAACACTTCTGCCTCCCAGGACACTCTGTCGCTGACCTTAAAGGGGCTGTTGTGGAGTAAAGAAACGTCAACAGGAGGTTGAACATGAGACTGCTGAGTTAGACTTCATCTAGTTTCCTGCATTGAGCAGGGGGTTGGACTCAATAGCCTTGTAGGCTCCTTCCAACTCTATGAAACATTCAATTTTATCACCGGAGGCTTGAATCGGGATAAAGGATTTTTATCATGCTACATGTGTTAATTGGCACATGGTACCAGGATAATTGTGTCATCAGTAGCAACCATACTGTGAATGACCACTGTTAACAATGTGATTGTCACTGTCAGTACTTTCTGCATTTAATTTCCTTCTGACCTCACTGTTTGCAATCCCAACACTGCTACCACATGTACTGTATATAAACCTGAAACTCCATGGATTTTATGGCTATAGTCCATAAAAGCCTGTGCCAGAATAAATGAGTTAGTTTTTAAGGTGCCACAAGACTCTTTGTTGTTTTCACTCGATCTAGTTAATTGCTTTGTCATTAACTTAAGTATCAAACCTGTTGATTATAACTTTGTTGTCCTCATAATATTAGTACTTGAGAAATACTTGACCATGATTTGACCAGTCAAATGCCAGTCCTATCTATGTTCTTTTAAAGTTTAAGGGTGTAATCCTATGCATATTTAGACCCCCCCCCAAAGAAGGCCTAGCTGGGGCATGCTGGGAGTTGTAGGCCTTTTTTTCTGTCTAAACATGCATGCGATTGTGCCTTAAACCTTTTATAAGGGGGTATACTCAGGGCCCCCTTCTTTCCATATTTTCTTCTGTCTGCAAATTTGAGAAGTAAATCTTTGCATTTATATTCCTATTGTTAACTAGCTTAATTGTAATGCTTTCTGAGTCCGTATATCCCAATGTGGCAGCTGCCAGTTATAATGCAAGTTGAATGTGCTTGCTGCCTGGAAGTAAAAAATAAAAATTACAGTCAATACAAAATTTGGGAGGACTGCTGTTCAGAACAAAATATGTGGAACCAAATGTTCAAAAACTAGGAAGAGAACACAAGCATATGAAGGGCATTTTGAAGCATGTTGCAGTAGGAGTTGTTCACAAGTGACTGTTTTAACTTGTTTTTCCCCAGGAGAAATGTTAACAATAAAATTGTAGTAGCTGTTATCACCTTTTATATAAATGGACTCAACAGGCTGAGGAGGAGTATCCTAGGGAGAAGGTCACCCTAGATTATTAAGAGCCATTACCATAGCAATAGGAAAGTCCCATAAGATGCCCATTTCATTTGTCCTGTATTCACTTCCTTGCATGTAAGCTTGTGTATTTTGCTCCTTTTCCCCCATTTGGTCACTCTCCAATTAACTGAATTCAGTAATGTAACATTTATTCAGGTTCCTCCCCCCCCCCCCCCCCAGAATGCTCTCCTAAATCTTTCTGTTCTTCTGTTTAAGTGGACCATACAAGTGACCCGGAAACAGTTCAAACTGGATTCCTAATCACCAGTAACCTGCTAAAAATGGTCTATTTTTGTTAATTTACCAGTAAGGAGCTCCGCAAGCTTAACTTCAAGATAGTATTTTTATCAAGATACTGAAATATTTAACTGCTTAATCAGCTAACTCTTGATCAAATAACTTCTGAGATCAGTATTAGAGGCCCTGCGTATGTGCCCACCTGTCAAAGAAATTAGGCTGGTGGGCAAGAGAGACAGCGCCTTCTCAGTAGTGGCCCCTCGCTTGTGGAACTCTGTTCCAATGGATGTCTGCGGGGCCACAACATTACATGCATTACAGGCCCAAAGACTAAATTTTGTTTTACCATGACCTATAATTGATCACTCCCCCATTAATTGGGTGCTGTTGTATATACGGTGTTATCTGGTTTTAACAGTTAATTCTGGTTTTATAGTTAATTTTGATTATTGTTTCATTAATATTTCATATCAAGTGTTTTATTGAGTTTTGCATTTTAAATTTTATACGTTGCCTTGAGAGGGTTTTCCCTAAAAGCTGGCTTATAAATATTTGAAATAAATAAATAAAACATCGTAATGAACTCAGGGCTGCCCTAACACCACCGAGGCACCAGGCTGATAGAGGCATCCCTGGCTGCTCTTTGATAAACTGCTCAGATCCAGGAAAGGTACAGTTGGAATAGGCAGGATGGTCTAGGGAAGTTTGGATAGGAGATGCAGGGGCTTAAGAAAGGCAGAAGCAGGCCTCTGAAAAGGTGTTTTGCCAATAGGCAGTGTTTCTTTTTAGGATATTCAGAAGCAATAAGCGCACCAATGGGCGAAGGAAAGATTTTATTAGAAGCGGATAAACAGAAACAGGCAAACAAATACACTACGCCAGTGTGGCGTAGTGGTGAGAGTGTTGGACTGGGACTCAGGAGATCCGGGTTCTAGTCCCCGCTTGGCCATGAAACTCACTGGGTAACTTTGGGCCAGTCACTGACTCTCAGGCTAACCTACCTCACAGGGTTGTTGTGAGGATAAAATGGAGAGGAGGATTATGTAAGCCGCCTTGGGTTCCTTTCAGGAAAAAAGGCGGGGTATAAATATAAATTAATTAATTAATTAATTATAGCAAGACCATAAAGCACATGTCTCTTCTTCTGCTGGGGACCCTGGTATCTTATCTTATGAAGATAAGAGCAGCAGTGAACATGACCCCATAACAGCCTGGCCCTGCAGCACCTGTCCAGCTCAGCCTGCGGTGAGTCCAGGGAATTGTATACTCTCCCATTGATCCCTCCCATTCTGGACATAGTCCAATCCTTTGAGAATGTTTAAAAGTTAAAAAAAAACACTAGCCCTAACAATTGGCAGGCAGCCAGCCCAGAAGATAATTCTCATCTCTGCTACCCTGGCTGACAACAAGTAGCCTTAAGATGTTGCCAGAGGCTTCTCTACCAGCCTTGAGCTGTTACAGCATCAATAGAATTAACCCTGTGAACTAACAGTGTAAGGCATAGCTAGTCAGCTCAGTAAACAGGCCCAAACAGCACTCTAGACATGGGCAGGGGGATTCTGTGTACCACTGACACCTCAATATGCAATGGTCTTCCATGTTTCCACTACTGAAGACAATATGGAATGGGAAGCAGGGAGGGCCTGGCAAAGGTGGGTGGGACTGGACCGGAGGCATGAGAGGAAGAGGGAGGAGTCTTAGAAGGGATGGCAAACTGCAGCACCGAATGGACAGAGAAGAAATGCACACAACTAGGAGGGAGCTGCAGGGGCAAGGAGTTGATATTGATTTGCGATAACGAAATCAGCTACTGCCATCTAGTCAGCCTCCGAAATTAATAGCCTTATTTGCAATATTTTCCCTCTGTTCTTCTTTGAAGGTCAGTCATGAAGCTCAAACGAGGAAATAAGTTTAAGACACCATCCGCATTTAAGCGAAAGGGCATCAAAGTGACAGGGAAATGGAAACCCATTGAGGTTGACCCAAATCTCTTTGCCGATGAGCAGCTTGGAGGCTTGGTATGTTTCGAGGAACTTACAGATTATAAATTGGTGTCTTCCTCGAAAGCTGGAGAAGGAATAGGCAAGAAGAGAAAACCCAGTAGCAGGCACAAAGACGAGGAAGAGCCTGAAGGAGAGCCCGGCGCCATTCCCAAAAAGAAGAGGAAGAAGGAGAAAAATCTGGAACGTGAAGCAAGGAGTGAGGATGAACTCCAGGTGGAGGAAATGGTAATACACCATGAGGCCAAGTGCAAAGAGGCCCTTGCTAGCTGTGAGCAAGATGAGATTGGGGCAGGGGACGCTACAGGCCTGGAAAGAAAACAAGTGAAGAAAAAGAGGAAGCGAGAACGGAAGACGAAAACGTGCCCTTCCCAAGATGTCCTCGAACCGGTTAGATCTAAAAAAGCTAAAAATTGGACAGCCCAAGTCTTGTCTGCAGCTTCAGATCAGAAAGTAGACATTTCTGCATGGCAAGGCCTCTTTGTTCCTAAACCTGTTCTTCAGGCACTGAGTGAATTGGGGTTCAGCGCGCCGACTCCTATTCAGGCTCTGACTCTGCCTTCTGCAATTCGAGATGGAATGGATGTCCTTGGTGCTGCAGAAACAGGTATAACTTCATGCTACAACCATGTCTTGTGTGCACCCGTTTTCCAGAGCCCAAGATGTCTGTATTCTGTACATCAGGGGTGTTGAACCTCATCAAGCCCAAGGGCCAAATTCCATTTTGGAGCACCTCTTGGGGGCAACATTCCAGTGGTGGGCAAGGTAAAAGGGGCCGGGCCGAAAATATCAGCATATGTTAGCTGAGAGCTCTCACTGTCAGTAAGTAAGCCTTAGGGGAGGCCTTTTAACCTTTTAGAATGGGGAAAAACCTGTGCAAAAGTCAGGAAACCACGGCGAAATTGGTGGAAGGAGGGGACAGGGAAGAGGGTGTGGGCATCTGCGGAACCCTGGAGGGCCAGATTAGGATTTCCGGGAGGCCGGATTTGGCCCCTCAGCCTACAGTTATGCACCCCCGCTGTACATCCACTAGCACACCACAAAAGTCATGGTTTAGCTGGACCGGCCATGACACACTCCCCCTTTGTTCTTCCTCTCCCATGCTCTAAATCCCTTCCTCAATTCCTGGTTATCAGTAACTGTAGATTGCCATGATGTCTGTGTTACTGTGAACCAGAATCCACCTCCAAACCAGAACAGGAAACCACAGCTAGATTTCTAATCCTAATCCTAAAAACCCTACCAAATACACATTTTGCATGTCTAAAGTAATTTTTTTTTGATTAACAAAAAAAGTCTCTGTGGGCAGGTATTGAACAAAATATCCCAGGTGCCTGAGCTCCTAAAAATGTGAGGCTAGTTCCTATATATATATATATATATATATATATATATCAATAACAGGACTTGGTTGTTGCCTCCTTGCTACGGCAGTCCAAACTGACTGCTCTGCTGAAAAATGTATTACTGGCTCCTGAGAACTGAAGATGATTTCCTAGATATGCTTGTTGATCTGCAAAGTCTGCCTTTCCGACATGCTAAGATAACCTATAAAATAGTGTTGTGCTTTGCTTTTGGAACCACTGCTTGCTATTGTTGTTTTTCTTCAACCCTTGGAGTGCAAAATACTCATAGAGAGGGGCAGTGGCTCAGTGGCAGAGCACGTGCTTTGAATACAGAAGGCCCTGTGTTCAAGCCCTGACATCGCCAGCGAGGGTCAGGTATTAGGTGATGGGAAAGGCGTCTGCCTGAAACCCTGGAGAGCTGCTGCCAGTCAGCAGAGACCAGCCTTCCCCAATCTGGTGCCCTGCAGAGGTTTTGGACTTCAACTCCCATCACCTCCAGCTAGCATGGCCAGTAGTCAGGAATCCTGGGAGTTGTAGTCCAAGACATCTTTAGGGCATCCGGTTGAGGAAGGCTGTAGCAGGCATTGCCGGGCCAGACAGATCAATTGTCTAAGAACGTAAGAAGAGCATCCTTGCAACAGACCAAAGGCCTGTCCAGTCCAGCATCCTGTTTTCTACAATGGCCAACCAGGTGCCTCTGAGAGTCATATAAGCAGAGTTTGAGAATAGCCCTCTTCTCTTCCCCCCGCCCCCCGTTCTTCCCCTGCAGTGAGTATTCAGAGGCATACTGTCTCTGATCCTGCAGGTAGCATATAGCCATCATGGCTAGTAGCCGTAGATAGCCTTATTCTCCAGGAAATTGTCTGATCCCCATTTAAAGCCACTTATATTGGGGTAATGAATGCCATAGTTTAACTATGTGCTGTGTGAAGAGGTCCTTCCCCTTGTCTCTGTTGAATATCCCACTTTTCTACTTCATTGGGTGACCCTGAATTCTAGTGTAATCCATCCGCTTTCTCCACACGATGCATAATTTTTGTAGACCTCTGTCATGCCCCCCCCCTCACTTGCCTTTTCCCTTTTTGAAACTAAAAATCCCCAGATACTGTAAACGTTCCTCATAGGGGAGTTCGCTCCAGTCCCCTGATCATTTTGGTTGGCCTTTTTCAGCACCTCCCCCCCCCCAGCTCTGCAATAGCCTTATTCAGGCATTTGCTTTTCCACGTAATTAACATCACGAGGAGAGGAACATCCTCGCTCCGCCTTCTCCTCCGCCACTGTCCCCATCACCCTTGCACGGGTTGGAGGGCAGCCACCTGCAGTGGGGAGCCTGGCATGGAGGCTCCCCACATGATCTAGAACCCTGATTTCCCAGGGCTCTTAAAGCATGCAGGGAGCCACATGAATAGAGCAGGCTCCCTGCTGCAGGCAGTCACTCTCGGACTTGTGGAGGTAGGCAGAGATGGTGACAGAAGGGGCAGGGCGGTCAAGGTTGCGTGGGGAAACAAGCACCTGAATAGGGTAGATCGCCTTCCTGTATTGGGATCAATAACCGGAAGACATTGTGACGAGGAGTTAGTATCAGCTGTTCACAGTGTCCTGCACAGGCTTTAGTGTAGCCATAAAAGCAGTGGACATTTGTTTGGTTTGATTGCTGTGAGAAACCTACAGGGTAACCGGGGGCCTCGGCTACCAACCGCTCTGAACTCCTCACCTCATCCTGAGATAAGGATGTTGAACTTGACACACCCTTCTGTTGAAGTTCATTGGGATTTCTGGGTCTTCCCTCTCCCTCTCTCCTTTTCCCCCCACTGGCAGCCTCTTCTAGCAGCCTCTGGCATGCTCCGGAATTGAGGGGGACACCTACAAAATCCTTAGCTTGTTCGCTTGCTCTTTGGCTTTCTGCTGGGGACGAGGAGCATGTGCAAGTGTCCAAGGCAAGCTACCTAGTTCCCCAGGAGTGGCATCCGTCATACTAGGAAGCCCTGCAACTGGAGGGACGTGTGTGCGAGCTGTTTCTTTGTTTGTTTATTGATCATCTGCATCCATATTTCATCACTGTATGCAATAAACTGTATGTTCTCTTTCACACAAGTAGTTTGATTATCCTCTAATCTAAAGTGAGGTGCCTTGGCTGGACCAGGCCCCTGGGATAAATACACTTCCCCAACCTGGTACCCACCCCCATGAGTAGGACTGCACCTCCCATCATTTCCAGCCACTGGCCTTTTCCATGGAATAATGAGAGCTGAAGTCTAATACATCTGGGGGCACTAGGTTGGTTAAGGCTGGGATAGACAGATGTGCCAATTAGAACTGTATGCAGATGCATTGACGAGAACTGTGTGAAGTATTCCATGTATACCACCTATACCGTGCTTGCAGTATAGGTCTGTATATTTATTTATTTATTTAGTGTTACACGTATATCTCGCCTTTCCTCTAAGGAGCCCAAGGCAGTTCTCATGATCCTCCTCATTTTATCTTCACAGCAACATTGTGCGGTAGGTTAGGCTGAGAGTCAGTAACTGGCCCAAAGTCACTCTGTGAGCTTCATGGCTGAGTGGGGCTAGAACAGTGTTCTCCAACCTTGGGTCCCCAGATGTTTTTGGCCTACAACTCCCAGCATGCCCCAGCCAGCTATGCTGGGGCATGCTAGGAGTCGTAGGCCAAAAACATCTGGGGACCCAAGGTTGGAGAACGCTGGGCTAGAACCTGAGTGGGGACTAGAACCTGAGTCCCAGTCCAACACTCTAACCACTACACCATTGACCGTTTTATCATGGATCTGCTTCCTAATGATTTATAGCATGGAATTGGCCTCTCTCAGAGCTGCAACGTGCTGGGTTGATGTTGAGCTAGCCAGCACAACCCCAAGATCTCTTTCCCAGTCAGTCACCACCCAGCTCAGACCCCCGTCAGTGCATATGGGAGAACTGGATTTATTTATTTTTTGCCCCAATGTGTATCGCTTTACACTCTTTTAACCGCATTTTGTAGCCCATTCACCCAGTTTGGAAAGATCGTTTTGGACGTCCTTGCAATTCTGTTCTTGTTTTTAGTACCAACCTGAATAATTTGGTGTCATCTGCAAACTTGGCCATGGCACTGTTCACTGCCAACTGATTTATAACCAGGTTAAAAAGCACAGGTCCCTATACAGATCTGACTCAGTATAAGCAGCCTCGAACGTTTATATGTTTAATTGGGAGAGAGCTCAGTACCACCGCTCCATGGTAGAGCACATGTTCTGAGTCCAGAAGATCTCGGGTTCTATCCCTGCCATCTGCAGCTACAAGGACCAGCTAGCCGATAAAGTGAGAGATCCCTTGCTTGAATGCTGAAGATACGCCGCCAGTCAGAATAGACTATACTGGGCTTGCTGGACAAATTGTCTGATGTGGCATAAGTTTGCTTCCTGTGTTTCTAGCTTCCCTTTCATTCTTTCTCTGTGTGTCTTGTCTTTTAGGAAGCGGAAAGACTCTTGCTTTTGCCATCCCAATGATCCATTCCATTCTGCAGTGGTACAAATTGAAAGGTTTGGCCGGCGGAAGTGACAGCCCACTAGAAGGAGAGGTGGATAGCGAGGAGGAGACGCCAATGCAGGAAGCAAGTGAAGAAACAGGAGGCCTAAACTCTGATGGGGATGAAGCTAGCGATGCTGCTGATGACGACAAAGTGCCGACAACAGGCTGTGCGAAGGTGTTGGAGGATGCGGAGTTCGATTTGGGTCCCCCACAACACGATGCTGATGCACATAAAAGCAATCCTCTTCTAGGACTGGTCTTAACTCCTACAAGGGAACTGGCTGTCCAAGTAAAGCATCATATTGATGCAGTGACGAAATTCACAGGTATGTCCATTCCAGGTGTTGCTTTGTAGCGAATGCCCCAGCTGCGTACGAATGGCAGGTTTCCATCGCTCACTTTGCTACTGCCTGGCTTCAGTTTCATTATCCTAATACGGAAGCCTTTCTTCAGACAATGTTTCCTGCTGTCTTCTTCTCTGCAGGAAAAGCACATAAGTGGTACTGGGTGCAGACTCAGCTTCCTGAGAGAATCCGCAGCTTTCTTCTTCTTCTTTTTCTTCCCCCTTTAAAAAAGCAGGTTTCTAGCCCTCGTTGCTATAAAGGTATGCTTAGAAGTGTGTGGGCGTGGTCTGTTGAAATATCAGAAGCCAGAGAGGTAGCAGAATAAGGATTCCAGTGGCTGGCGGTGGAACTTCAGTGCCCTGCTTGGTTCTTCTCCTGCCCGTGACTGGCAAAAAGCTAAATAAATGATTCAGAATAAGAGTGGTTGCATAATTTATTAATTTCTACAGGTTGAGAATTCTACTTTTCTTGGCATCGGATTGCATGGGAATAGGGTTATTTGTTTGTTTTAGGGCAGTACACACAGCATTGAATATGGGATGGATGCTGTTTTGTGCCTTTGGAGACGCAGCTCAGCTATACATGTTACATTAAAAAGAGATTCAGTTTAGTTTTGCATCTCGCTAATGGCTGGATGCCTTTCCCCGATGGGAAAACGAGCAAAACATGTTGGGAATGATTTATCAAGGGCGCAATCCTATCGGGATGCCCACAAGCCCCCAAATTTGGAGGCTTACCAGCATCCAGTGCAGAGCAGGAGGGGTGGTGGAGGCCATCTTCGTCTGCTCAGTCCTCCTGCTCTGCCTTTTCATCCAAAGAGGGGGAGGGAAGGAGGCTGGCAGAGGTTCAGGATGCCGCATCTCCTGGCCTCCCCAGCCTCCTCCCCTCCCCGCCACCTTTTGCCTCTTTCCGAGGCTGCTTTCCTGACCTCGGAGAGCAGCTGGTGCGGGTTCTTCCTGCAGCCGCTGCATGGGAGAGGGGGATCGGCGCTCCATGTCCCAGCTCCAGCCTCGGAATCCGAAAAATCCTATGGCCGCTCAGACAGCGTCACGCCCTCCGGCGCAGTTAATATTTATCGGCCTTGCCTCTTGCATTCTTGGTGCATGCCTCTTCTTGGCATGTCGTCTGCTGGGTACTCTTACCTTTAGGAGGCAATATGACAGCCATTTTACCAATAATAATAATAATTCTTTTAAAAAGATAATTGTCCTCCATATGTTTGGCACTGAGCATGGAACAAAACAGACCTCCTTCTGTGTCTTCTAATTACAATAAATATCTCACCCTGAAGCCCTGTCTTGGTGACTGGCAGTGCGATCCAATGAGGCTGCCCGTAGCCCTCTAAACGTGGAGAATTTCAGGCATTCTGTGGAGGGCGGGAGGAGCGTGGAAGCGAAGGTCGCCTCCATGCTCCTTCCACCCTGCAAAACACTTAGATGGCTGATTTCAGCCGTCTTAAGTGTTTTGTCCCGGAGGGCGAGGCACCGCCAGGATGCTGCGCATACTGGCGAAGCTTGTCTCCTCCCCTCCCCGTCCACAAAACTCCCATCTCCAAGGTCACTCAGAACCGCAGCCGGTGCGGTTCTTTCCGGCTGAGAGGGCAGAGGGAGGGCGCTCCAAGTTCAGAGTCCCAGCTCCAGTCTCGGAGTGAGTTTCCAAGGTCGGAGTTGGGACTCCAAATTATGCTGTAGCCATCTAGACTCAACCTAACGGCCGTAAGATTGCACCCTTGGGTACAAAAGAAGCAGGTCAGACAGTCTGTGCATCTAGCCCAGTATTTATTTATTTATTTATTATATTTATGCCCCGCCTTTTTTCCTGCAAGGAACCCAAGGCGGCTTACATAGTCCTCCTCCTCCCCATGTTATCCTCACAACAACCCTGTGAGGTAGGTCAGGCTGAGAGTCAGTGACTGGCCCAAAGTCACCCAGTGAGTTTCATGGCCGAACGGGGACTAGAACCCGGATCTCCCCGGTCCTAGTCCAACACTCTCACCACTACACCACACTGGCTCTCAATTTGCTAGTCCCAATTGGCAGCTGCTCTCTGAGGTCTCAGCCAGGGGGTCTTTCACATCGCAGGAAGCTGCCTTATACTGAGTCAGACCATCGGTCCATCCAGCCCAGTAATGTCAACACTGACTGGCAGCAGCTCTCCAGGGTTTCAGGCAGGATTCTTTCCTAGCCCTACCTGCAGATTCTGGGGATCGAATCTGGGACCTTCTGCATGCGAAGCAGCTGCTCTACCATTGAGCTTTTGCCCCTTCCCAGGACACACAAATAAATATGAATCAAGTAATGCATGGCTGGTGCAGTGGAACTTAACGATGTAGGTTTGGGTCAAGGATTTCTCACAAACGTGGTGAAGTGTGTCATTACTTTGCTTTTTTTGTGCTAGAAATATTATGGGCAGGGGCGCACGGTAGCTGAAACGGTGATTCCGATCCCTCACGCCTTGTCAATCGGTGCATTCCAGGCATTAAAACGGCCATTCTGGTTGGGGGAATGGCTCCTCAGAAACAGCAGCGGATCTTGAAAAGGAAGCCGGAGATCGTAATTGCGACCCCAGGGCGCCTGTGGGAGCTGATTCAGGCGAAGCAGCCGCATCTCTCAAGCCTAAGGCAGCTCAGGTATGAAGAGCATTTTCAAAAGAGAAAAAGAAAAAGTCAGCCTTATCTAAAGAAGCAACGGCTCTTTTAATATTCCCGAACGCTTCCAGTGCTGACGGACTTGCTGCATAAGCAATATCGACTGTGCAGGACCCTTGCGACTTCCTTGAGGTTCATGCGTGCGGCTTTGAGAATACTTACGAATGTTTGTATCAAATGATTCTTGTCGCACTTGCCTTGGTAACCATTTTCATAGTGGAAAGTGCCACAGCTTGCCACTCTCCTGACTTGGCCCATGTTTCAAAGAAAATGTCCAGGGTGTGGTGACCACAGTCTTACGGCGTGTCTCTTATCCTCGCTAGAACGGCCTTGCCCAACCTGGTGCCTTCCAGATGTTTTGGACTTCAGCTCCCACCACCTCCAGCCACCATGGCCAGTGGTCAGGAATTCTGGGAGTTGTAGTCCAAAGCATCGGGAGGACACCAGCTTGAGGAGGATTGTGTGAGAGCATTCACTTGAACAATCTCCATGTAAAAAAAAATAAATAAATATGGCCCTGAGGTGGGTTTAACCCCAGTGAGCTGTCTGAAGTCTGAAACTACCCTGAGGGACAGTTGTGACTATGGACGGGCAAGTACAAAACAATATACCAAGGGGTGTACTGGAGCCAGGGCTCGTAGGGGTGCATCAATGGCACTGTTTTTATTAGTAGGGACACTGACGTCAGCTGCCACCCCCTTCAGAGTCCTCTGTTCCCTCTGAGCTCAGCTGCAATCCTGACAGTAGCTGGTGGGAAATGAATTCCCTCCCCACACACACACACAACAATATATTGTTCCTTGTTGTAATGTAAAGCATTTTGGGGTGGGCAATTAAGACCCATTCGTTGTACAAAAGTTCTGCTCTTGGTGAAGATAAAAATGCTAGAAATTATTTGTTGATAGGGATCAAGGCCTGTGGCTTACGCTGGCTCAGCTTGTCTGAGCGTGGAAAGCTAAGCAGGGTCAGGCCTGGTTATTACTTGGATGGGAGACCCCTCCTCTAGTTTCCTGCATTGAGCAGGGGGTTGGACTCGGTAGCCTTGTAGGCTCCTTCCAACTCTATGAGCTATAACAAAGCTGCCTGGATGTTTGGACTCTACTTGGGGGGCGTGGCTCTTGGGACTGTCATAAGGAACTCCTGCAATTCAGAATGTACTACTACACCACTGAGTATACCTGACCAAGTCTGAAGGGTCTGTGCCATTTTAGAATATTTTAAGGGACGTGGGCGCACCATCAGTAGGGATATCGGAGAAATCTGCAACTGATTCAAATGAGTTAGGATTTCTATGAATCCGACCCCTGGATACCGCAGTGGACTGGGTTTTCCCAAGTCGCAGGATTCCACGGACTTGCCGGCCAGTTTTTTACTTTCCGGAATTTTATGCAAGTTTAGTCATAGGGGAAAAAAGGAAAAAAAACACTGACTGAAAATCCACATTTTCGCCCATAGGCTAAAGCATGAAAATGCACATTTCGCGCGCGGGGGGGGGGGGGGGGATTTACGCATTTTCGGAAGCACAAGTACGCACAATGCAAGTTCGGGAAATTGGGGGGGGGAATCGATTCTGTCAATGAGCGGATGATGGAACAAAAGGCACCTGACAATCTGCGAAACGCAGATGAAACTAATTTAACAAAATCCGGATATCCCCTATCCATCAGTGGCAAAACATAAGAAAACCCTGCTGCATCAGATCAAAGACCTATCTAGGCTGTCTTCCTTTTTGTGTGCTGTAGCAGGAATGGCTCTTCTGAAGCGTGTCGGATTTCCACATATCTTGAATAAAACCCCTTAAACTGTCTCTTGCTTCCACCTGACAGATGCCTTGTGATCGACGAAGCAGACCGGATGGTGGAGAGGGGACATTTCTTAGAGCTCTCTCAGTTGCTGGAAATGTTGAGCGATTCTCAGTATAACCCAAAACGTCAGACGTTTGTCTTCTCTGCCACCCTGACTTTGATCCATCAAGCTCCCGTTAGAGTTCTCCAGAAGAAAAACGCTACCAGAATAGACAAAAAGACTAAGCTGGAAATGCTGATGCAAAAAGTGGGTATCAAGAGCAAACCCAAAGTGATAGACTTGACGAGAAAAGAGGCCACTGTGGAGACTCTCACGGAGACCAGAATCCACTGTGACATGGAAGAGAAAGACTATTACCTCTACTACTTTCTGCTTCAGTACCCAGGCAGAACCATGGTTTTTGCAAACAGCATAGATTGCATCAAACGGCTCACTGCCCTCCTGACTATATTGGACTGCAACCCTCTGCCTCTTCATGCAAACATGCACCAGAAACAAAGGTTAAAAAACCTGGAGAGGTTCGCTGAACGCAACAGGTCAGTTTACTTATTTAAGGTGGCTGAGGCATGCTGGGAGTTGTAGACCTTTTTTTCTGTCTAAACTTGCTTAGGATCGCATAGGATTTATTTATTTAATTAATTAATTATTTGATTTACACCGTTATCTGTATGTTGCTTTTTTTCATCCCATGTGATACCGCAAAAAATGCAATTAAAACCAGAACAGAGTAAAACACCATGGCGTAATCACCCAGGAAGTACAGAAAATTTCTCACAGACAAAAAAGCTAGGTGAAAATTAAACACACACACACACACAACACACATTTTTGACAGTACACCTAAAGCTTAAAAGGGAAAGGAGCCAATTGAACCTCTCTAGGAACAGAGTTCCACAGCCTCTATGCCACACTACAGAAGGCCCTGTCTTGCGCTCCAACCAGCCGTATCTCCAGTGGGGGTGGGACACAGAGCAAGGCCTCTGATATTTAAAGTAGTAGGCAGGCAGGATCATATGGGAGGATCATATCCTGGTTCCATGCCATTTAAGGGCTTTATAGGTAAAAACAAGGATATCGAAAACATCCAGAGATTACTTTCTGCCCACCCCTGATTTAGAAGTTAATATCTTGAATGTGCATTCACACACACACACACACACACACACACACACCTCCCATTCACTTTGATTGGGATCTTACAGACCTCAGTGCCCTTACAGCGGAACCTGAATGTTAACAACAACAAAAGACACACACACACAATGGTGGGGGTTGAAATGCAACAGAACACTGTACTGTAAGGGAATAAATGGAATATGAATTGAAAGAGGCTTGGGTAAAAGGAATGTGTTTGTGCAGGGTTTTTTACATAGCTAAAATACCCCTTTAGGGGTTCAGTTATGACTCCAGATATATGGGAGGGTATAGAGGCAAAATAAAGCACCGTAATATGTGGTTAGATTCTCTTCTTTTCCCCCCACTTTTTCATTTAGTTTTCTTTCTCTTCAGTATACTTGTGACATATTTGCAGACATTGTTTTGCTGGTGTTTCATAGGTTTAGCCATCTGGTAACACCAAATTCAGTTTTGGAGCTAGCTTTGCTTCATAGCCCATGTCCCCACTTCCTCCATTTCAGCTGCGCCCTCTTGACAACAGATGTTGCCGCTCGGGGTCTGGACATTCCTCATGTGCAGCATGTCCTACATTACCAGGTACCAAAACAAAATGCTTGCAGGTTAGTTAGTCATTTACCCTATTCATATCCCGCCTGTTTTCCTCCTGCAAGGAACCCAAGACGGCTTACATAATCCACCTCCTCCTCCATTTTATCCTTAAGTTAGGTGAACAACATGCATGGTTTCAAAAGTAAGGTGGGTTTTATATTCAGTTGGAAGCCAAAAGCCTCCATTGTGGCCTGTCTCTAGGATGCAGCCCAGAAAGAAGAAGGGAGGTGTGATACAGTGAGGCCTGGGCTAGGACAGAGTTGTCTCTCCACCTTGCCAGTCTACGTTAGTAGCAGAGATATCTGTGCCTCTCTGAGGACTGAGCTCCCAGACTGAGCCATGACCACATAGAGCGGGGGTGGGGAACCAAATGCAGCCCTCCTGGGCTTCCAGTCTGGCCCTCTGGGGTTCCTCAGACAGCCATTCCCCCTTCTGCCACACCTTCCCCGCAACAAATGATTGGAGTTTTCCCAGCTTTTGTGCAGTTTCTTCCCCATTTCAAAAGGCTGTAATGCCTCTCCTCAGGCTTAGTTACTTGTAGGAATTGATTTTAAGCTGAAATATGCTGATATTTTTGCCCCACCCCCACCCCTTTTGCCTTCGGCCCTGCCCACCGCTGGAATGTGGCACCCGAGGGTTTCTCCGAAATTGAATTCAGCCCTTCAGTCTGAAAGAGCTTCCCCACCCCTGACGTAGGGGGAGAGGCATAACGCGGCCTGGTGTTACTGTCCATCGTGAATATCTCCCCTGGTCCTCAAATGTAGCCTGACTGGATCCATCCAGGCCCACCCTTGCCAGAGTTTCTGTCGCGTGCCTCCCTCCATTGTGGAGCTGGCTGGTTAGTTCCGATCAGCGTGAAATCCATCTCCCCGCCACACGGCTCCTCTTTCACACCTTAACATTTGTAAGGTTTGCACAGAACATACTATTTTTTATTGGATGTGGCGTTTCCTACCACCATTTTGCAGTGACCGAAGAAGCTGCCCCTGATGGGGAGTTTTCCCTCTGCATTTCCTAAAAGTACAGGCAATTTCAGGAGATAGACCCCCGTCAAACTTATGCTCCCCTAGTTCCTCTGGCTGGCAGACTTCCAGATTTTGAAGCTCCCTGGCCCTGCCCATCTCCCTCCTACTGACATCTCACAGCCCTTTTTCTTCCCGGACCTGTGTTGGAAACTTGCCTTTTTAATAAACGAAAGGATTCATACATCGCTGAGTCGCAGGGGCTCTTGAAGCAGGGTCCCGGCTGCCAGACTTCAGCACCTTACCTCCTGCGACAGCCAGCTACCAGATGTTTTTGGCCTACAACTCCCCGCATGCCCCAGCCAGCAACCAGTGTTCTCTACGGTTGGAGAACACTGGTCTAGACTGCAGTACCAGCCTGCTTCCTACAGTCAGCTGACCTCCAAGGGCCAATCCCTATCTACCAGGCTGTATAAAGCCATCACCTCAGAGCTTGCTCCTCAGTCCAGCCCATCTATGTGAGAACACTGCCTAAGCTCCCAGTCCTTAACCACATTTGCTACTCTGGGTCTTGACCCCTGCCTATTTTGGAACATGTGCCTGCTTCCTGCCCACTTGGGCTGACAGCTGGCTGCCCTTGGGTTTTGGAGCCCAACTTCCCAGGGCCTGACACAGTTTCAAATTCTGTGACTCTTCCTGTGCTTGCACATCATGCTAAGAAAAACAAAATAACGTCGTTCTAGCTTACCGTGAACGAGCGAGCGTGCTGGCTCCTCCTGCCAGCTGGAGCAGCTAAACTTATGATCCTGGCTTGTTAGGAGAGGAACAAGCCAGAGTTCCTGGTTTTGGACCGCATGCAAAACAAACCGCCGGTGGATAGTCTCCGGCTTATGTAGCTGGTCCTGCTGGCAGGATGAGCCAACTAGGAGCCAAATATGCTTGCTCGTTCACGGTAATCCAGAACGGTTCTGGCGTGCTGTGACGTGCGAACAAGGTGTGCTTGCCGAGCTTGGTTACATGCTGTTCCCTTTCTGTGCTCTGCCCTGTCCCCATGGGAGTGTTTAATCTCTTGCGCCATTGCAGGTTCCGCGTACTTCTGAGATTTACGTGCACAGAAGTGGCAGGACTGCCAGAGCCACCAATGAGGGCTTGAGCTTGCTGCTGATTGGCCCAAATGACATGATGAATTTTAAAAGGATTTATAAGACGCTGGAGAAAAATGAAGAGCTTCCTTTTTTCCCTGTGGAAACAAAAGGCATGGCAGCCATCAAGGTAAAATATATATTTCTTTTGAAATGGTTTGTGTTTTTGTTTTTTTTAAGTGCAACACTTTTCATGGTCACTCAAGACTTTAGAACAAATGATAATTTTTAACACCTGGTTTGGGGACCTGGTCAGAGAATGTGTGTGTGAATTGTAGCAGTGGTTCTGGCTCGTGACAGCTTCCTGTGATGAGCTTGCTGTGGCTGTTGGGTTGTTGTTTTTGCAATGCTTCTCATAGATTGCAAAGTGGTCTGAGAACTTCAGAGTGTAAAGTCAAACAAAACTATTTTTAATGTATGGGTTATTTTTCAGGAGGAGCTCAGGGAAAACCAAAGAACGCATTTTGTAATCATTTTTTTAAATCTCCTTTTTCCTGAGTTAATTTCATCCTTGTGAGAGGAAGGAATGGGGGCTCTCCAGAAGCCATAACTGAAGAGAAGATTTCCAAGCATAAAGACCATCTGAAAGATTAAAGATAAATATGGTCTGAAAGACCATAGTCACCCTTATGAGCCTGCCCATACCCTGAGATCTTCAGGGGAGGCCCTTCCGCCACCATCTCCGGCATGCCTGGCAGGAATGCAGCAGAGGGCCTTCTCGGTGGCTGCCCCAATGCTCTGGAATTCCCTTCCCAGGGAGGCTAGAATGGCGCCCTCCTTGTTACGTTTTCAGAGGCAGGCAAAAACTTGTTTGTTCCAGCAGGCCTTTGGGAATAGTCTGGACCTGTGAGCATGCTATGAATTAACACTGTTTATATTGCTATCGCTGTTTTAATTTTGATATTTTATATAATTTTAATATTATAGATGATTTAATTATATTTTTAACTTTTGTATATTTCTATTTATATTTTTTAATTGAACAAGTTATTAATGTTGTAAAGCCACCTTGAGCCCCAGTACTGGGAAAAAGGCAAGATGGTGATGATGATGATGATGAGGAGGAGGAGGAGGAGGAGGAGGAAGAAGAACTTTGTGATGCTGAGGCATCTTTAGTGGGACATGGTGCCTTCCCTTATTATCACTCAGACAGTCCTTTGCCTCTTGCTTCTGCTTGTGACTACTAGCCATGATGGCTATATGCTACCTCCAGTATCACAGGCAGTATGCCTATGCATACTAGTTGCTGCAAATATAAGTGGGAGAGCACTATTACACTCATGTGCTAGGGATGTACGGATTTTGTTAAATCTGTTCTGTCTGCGTTTCACAGATTGTCATGTGCATTTCATCCCATCGTCTGCTCATTGATTAAATCGATTTTTTTTTTCGATTTCCCATACTTGCGTTCATGCACGCTTCCACAAATTTGCACTTGCGAAAATGTGGGGGGGAATACCCATGCACGGAACCCCCCCCCCCAAATGCACATTTTCATGCTTTAGCCTATGGGGTGAAATTCACTTTTTATTTTTTGTATTTTTTTCTACAACTACATTTGCATAAAATTCTGGAAAGTTAAAAAAAAAAAAAAAACGGTCTGTAAGTCGATGGACTCCATGTGACTGAGGGGAAGCTGGTCCGCTGCAGAATTCGTGATTCAGATTCTTAAAAATCCGAACTCATTTGAATCTTTTGTGGATTTCTCCCTGTTCATGGCCTATTTGTGGGTTTCCCACAGACAGCTGGTTGGCCCCCAGAATGCTGGACTAGATGGACCCTTGGTCTGATCCAGTATGGCTATGCTGCACATCTTAATTCTAATTCATCTAGAACTTGGCAACATTAGAGTTCTGTAATAGATTCAGCCTGGATGTACCACTGATAAATGTAGTAACGTTGACTTCAGTTTGGACATCCTGAAGGTGAACTCTGTCCTTGCAATTTTCTGCTCCTATAAGAAATGAGCATGTACAAAATCACATGTGGCCAGTGGGGGGGGGGGGAGGCAGAGTGGGGAAGTGATATCTGGTCATGCTTCTGATGTCCCTCAGGTTGGTTCAGGCCTTTCCTTTCGTCAAACATAAGAACCCTGCTGGATCAGGCCAAAGGCCTAACTAGTGCAGCATCCTGTTTCCCACAGTGGCCAACTAGATGCCCGTGGAAAGCAGGGCATGGATCAGGGCTACTGTGCTCTAGCAGAGCTGGGGTCCAGCTGTTTCAGTACTCATCTCTTCTTGGCAGCCAGACCCACAAGACCAGAAAGTAATGCATTATCCAGGCACTAGCCTGGAAGAGACAAGAAGAGGAGAGCAGGAGTTATGTGGAGACATTAAAATTAAAGCTGTTTTTAATGAGCTTCATTTTAAGTAGTTGATCGCCGGTAATGACTGATTTTCAAGGTTATTTTTTCCTTTCTTTGGCTTCTTAAGAATTTCCAATCACTCATTACCCTGCTGTCATTTCTACTGCTTTAATAATGTAATCTCTTATTGTGGGTTACAGGAGTAGATAAATCAGCATGTCCAATATACAGCCTTGCATGGTCCCTTTTTGGGATTATATACTGTAAGCCATGGATGCAGAACCAATCTTCAGTGTCAAATTGACCTCCACCAGGCCTCCCACAGGCTGGATGACATCAGCGAGTGTGGCCACGCCATGCTCTGCCCATGTCATCACCCGACCCATTTTCACTTTCTTTGTGCTGAGGAGAGGCTCCTTTCTGCACCGGCTGAGTTGGGTGCCTCCTCCGCGTGCCTCTCGCCATCCCCCCATCGGTGGTGGCAAGAGGCGCGCAAAGGAAGACTCGTCCAGTGCTAGGAAGAGTGGCCATTCTTCCCAGCACCATCCAAGCCTCCCCCCCCCAGTGTTATCTCTGATCTCAGATCCGAGATAACAGAAGGGATTCCTTGGCAGGTGGGGGTGGCTTGTAGGCCAAGCCCTTCCCCTGAGGAGTCCAAGGAGGCTGTGGGGAGCCTGGCAAGCCAGATGAGTCCTGCAGGCTGTGAGTTCTGCACATATGCTGTCTAGGGGTGTGCTGATGCTGGGAAGTCCGACTCGTTTGAGCTGGACGGACTTCCTGACCACTTCCGATCGGATGATCGGAAGTGGGCTGAGTCAGAGGTTTTTCTGTGGACTTGCATCTTTAAGATGGGCCGCAGTTTGCACATTTTTTAAATGCTAAGGAAATTTGCGCAAATTGCTCAATTTGCATAAATTTGCGCAAATTTACCCAAAGTGTGCAAATCATGGGGTTTTGCGCATTTTGTGCAGATCAGCACCCGAAAAGCATGTGGATCTAGCGTGCTTTGAGTAAAATCGGCTGATTTGCACAAATTGCACGAGGACCACATGCTTTTTGGGTGTCAATTTGCGCAAGTCGGCCGATTTTACACAAAGCACGCTAGTTCCAGATGTTTTTCGGGCACTGATTTAGGCAAATTGTATAAGTTTACGTAAATGTCTTTAGTATTTTTTTGTTTTTGTTTTTAACGCGCAAATCGTGGCCCTCATTAGAGATGGAAGTCCATGAGCTGGGTCAACTTGCACCATAGCAGGTTGGCGCCAGTGTAGGGCTGACAAACTGTAATCCGGGGGACGGAATCATGAAAATCCCTCGGATTTTCACCCCCCTATTGGATTCCTCACACATCCCCATCTGTAAGTTGTTAATGTCTTCAATACATGGACACATCTTATTTTTCCTCTAAAATATTCATGTAGCACAACCGTTCCATACAAATGTTGAACTGTAAGGGCAAACGTCTTTATGAGTTGGTCTGCTGCTTCTGACTTAATTTTTTTAAACTATAATCTCCCTCACATTGTGACCGAGGCAGCCGCCATTTGTATAGAGGCAAAAGGTGCTTCTCTTTCCATCTCTGCTACCAACTTAATGTATAACTTTGATCAAGTCTCCCTCCTGTTTCTCTGAAAATTGCCCTTGTTTTGAATGCTGAAAGCAGGGCCTCTTTGTCCTTATATACGCCTATTTTGTATGATAGCTTGCCCCGTTCCAAATGCTCAGTGTTAGACTAAGCAGCTATAAACTTACCAAAAAAATAGAAAGGTAAATTATGGTATCAGAATGAAACAAAAGTCCATTTAAACCACCCAAAATAAGAAATAATTAAATCCACAGGGTTCTCTTGGCTGCATTGTGCTGGGCCCAAACTATTTAAGGCAGCCTTGTAAGTCACCTTTGTGCATGTGGCAAATAAGGAATTGTTGTCAGGTGACTAAGAAAGAAAGCTGTTCTGTATCGGAAGAGTTGGCTCCCTCCCACCCCCCTTTGCATATGCTCAAAAGATCATGCAATCTGAATATACCTCTAACTCAAACCAGACCGCCATCCAGCTATTTTTGCCTATTCACCATGTAGATCATTGCAAGAATGGGGCCAGCAAAGCCTGTGCAGTCCACAGAGCTTTGGTACCTCTTAAAACAGTGCAAAAAATACACCTGCATCGAGCAGGTACATACTTTGCAGGTTACCCATGCTACCATTTTGGCCCATTTGCGTTTCTGCATGTGCTGTTTTGAGTGCCCAAATGGCACACCAAAAAACCAACAACTTCTTGCCATTGTGCTTTATTGCAGGAGCGGGTGAATTTGGCGAGACAGATTGAGAAGGTGGAATATTTCAACAGCCGAGCAAAGCACCATAACTCTTGGCTCCAGCAAGCTGCAGAAGCACTTGAGCTTGATCTGGATGATGACGAGTTAATAGGCAAGTAGGAGTGTTTGTGGGCTTCAGAGGGAAGAGCCATCCAAGAAGGGGCAATAAGGGTCATATCTCCTGGCTGGGAAGAGGAATGGTGCATCCATATATCTGAGAGTTCCGGTCATGGTTTCTATCCTTACCTAAAATGTATTTTGTCCCAAAGTAGCTGTGCGCGTATATATTTGGTGTCATGTATGTGTTTCCGGGGGTGGGAAGGTTAAGCCACAAGCTCATACAAATTCAGCAAGAGTGGTTACAACTTAGTGCCCAGTTTAGACATTCAGTAAAAAGCACACATGATACAAACTTCACCTTAGGGTACAGGCAGGCAGTCTCATCTCTGAATGCTTCCCAAAGGAATGGACTATAAGGTACAAGCAGAAACACTTCATGATCTTTGTTTGCAGCTCCAAAATGGAAGTGGTTGTACTTGAAATCTGGGGGCTCCTGGCTTGCGTGTGATTCTCTCCCATGAGTTCTCGCATTTTACTACCTTATATTGAGTCCAACTATTTGTTCATCTAGCCCCAGTACCTGTGGGCACCTGTGGGAAACTGCTGTCGACACCACCACGAAATGCCTAATGAGTGGATCGCCGCTTTGGCGCCTACCTGTTGCATCTGTGGGTCTTAGGCTGCGTCTTATTCAGCAAAAACGTTGGTTTCGTGTCTATTGGACAACGTCTCTTTTTAATAAGGGATTATCCAATTCAGCTAATTGCTGGCAGTGCAGTACAACTCATGCTTCTTTTAAACAAATGTTTGGGCAATGTCCAGTAGTTGCTTTTGGGGGCAGGAGGTTATTACACAGATAAATTTTGTACTGGAACAGTCTTTAATATTCACTGATGCACACACTCTTTTAAATGATTTACCTGCTTCATGGAAATTAACCAATGGAAGGGGAAATGGATTCTGTGTGCCCTTTTGACAGCTGAAAGACTGATATTACAAAATTGGAAGGATAAACACTCACCTCCTATAATGCAATGGATTTGAGGACCTTACGACGCTTTCAATATTTGAATGGGTGGCATATAGACACCACCTTCAAATGGTTACATATTTGGATATTTGGTCCACTTTTGTTGAAGTTTATGTATAATTGCTAGAAAGTTGTATGCATTTCATATGTATTCTTTGCTATGGATATATACAAATCCATGTATGTATATTAAAAGGGGGGGATTTAAAAAAAAACATTTCGTGGGTGCCCGCAGGCACCACTTTGAAGACCCCGGGTCTACTCTGACTAGCAGCAGCTCCCATATGTCTTGGAAATGGGCTTTCCCACCCAGGTTGCCTGAGATCCTTGTAAATAGAGACATTGGGGCTGACACAGGACCTTCTGAATACAGCATGTGCTCTACCACTGAGTTAATTACCCCTCCTCTAGTTTCCTGCATTTAGCAGGGGGTTGGACTCGATGGCCTTGTAAGCCCCTTCCAACTCTATGATCTATGAAACCTACTTGAGGGAGGGAGGTGCTCAGAAGTAACATTTGATCTAGCCCTGAGATGCTTTTTTACAAGAGATGTCAGGAATTGAACCGAGTATATCATTATTGCAAAACACCCACTAAGTGCTTGCACTGAAAATCTTAGATATTCTAAGTAACTGAAAATCTTGCTTAAGCAATAAAACTTTGCCTCTCCTTTTGATGTTTTGTGCTGTCTTTCTGTGTGTGTCCACAGGAGGCCAGCGCAGTGAGCAAGAAGAGAGTGAGAAACAGAAGATGTTGAAGGGGATGAAGAAGCATCTGAAACACTTGCTCTCCCAGCCAGTATTTAAAAGCCTTATGAAGACCAAATACCCAACCCAGTCCGGAAAACTACTCGTGCCTGATAATACGGCGGATTGGTCCCAGTCTGCACTGGGCACCATGTCAAAAGCACAAGTGAAGAAGATGAAGAAGAAACTGCAAAATGTAGACAAGTGAAATAACTGGCAGGACTTGTGGGGTTGCAAGAGAAGGAACCCCCCAATTTTTCTCCCTTTGAGTGTTCAGGTGCTGCACATACCTGTTCTGGAATCCTCTGCTGTCGCTGCTCCCATGTCACTCTGGGTGTGCGCAAAGACCTCTGCCCACCTGGTTTTTCCTGGCACAGATGTTACCTTACATACAAGTGATGCCCAGCTTCTTGTGTATGATTTTTAAAAAAACAAACAAACCCTGACATGTCATCAGGAAGAATCAGGTGGCTAGTGGTTTTTACGTATATTTTGGTGTAGAAGCAACTGCAGAGACAGTAGCAGCCTACAGTAGCAGGTGCAACCTTTACGTTTGCCATTGTATGGGATTACCCATGGAGACAGCCATCTTTTCCCACCATACCAGGAGGAACAGCATGTCATCTTTGCTCCTAGGAGCATTTGTAGCCCCATTTTCAACTCATAGCCACACGTTCTAGCTACTTAGAGTGTTTTTTTTGTTTTTTTTTTAACTGTACATGTTTGTTTAAAGGAAGTCATGAAAACTTTAAGAGCATCCCTTGGACCACTTCATAAATGTAAGTAGTTGAATAAAACATAGCAGAAGTTTGGGCCGTGTGACATCAAAAGAATAACTGTGTTCTGATCCACACATTGGTCCTAGAGGTGTGGATCAGGTCGGTTTGCTTCAGAATGTGGAGCAAACAAATTCACTGAACATTTCTAAGTGCACAAGTGTGTGTGTGTCTCAGTTCTTCTGCTACAGGGTGGTAGAGAAGTGTAATAAATACTACTCATTTAAGTTACGGGGTTTTGTATTTAGATTTCTTATATGAAACTTATTTGCGATTCTTTAATTTTATGTCAGCATTTGTTTATATTTACAGGTTTAGACTGCTGCAGCAGTGGGACTGTTCTCTTTTGGAGAGAGGAGAAACGTCCTGGGGGTAGAGGGGAGAATTGAGTTTACCCTGTGTAAAACAGAGAATGTACTTCCTGTTTTGACTTGTCCAATGGAAGTCCTTATTAAAATAATTTAGAATCTTTTTTTTAGCTTTTTATTTATTATGTATGTGACACATAATGCTGCAATCATATTTCACAACGCGCACAACAATTCAATGATTTAAAAAACTGGCCAGTGTAAGACCAGTGTTAAGCCTATCTCATGTTGGCTCAAGGTCTACAAAGCCAGGAAATTGGAAGCTTAGGCTGATGCCTTAAGTGATGTGCCCCATGATCAGTGGTGATGTTGTGCAAGGTCACAGATTGTGCTTGCTTGCAACTTACCTTCCATGCACGGACACTTTTCCTGGGTCTTACAGGCCCAAATCCAGATGGGGAGGAGGGAGTGCCTGGGACCAGCAAAGATGCCCCCTATTGTCCTGGTCCCGTATTGCTTTATGAAGCATCTGAACCTTACTGGATTGCTAGAGGAATCCTCCTGTGAGTTGACCCAGGCCTGTTTGTTGCACCAGGATGTGGGATGGGGGTGGGAATTCAGGAAGCGAGTCGCTGGGTGTGTGTGTGAGATTTAATCTTCCCTTCCTGGCCTGCTGTGATCCCAATCCGAATCCGGGCTGTGTGCACTTACTCTATAAAGTAAGCAGGGACTGTCTAATATTAATCTTTGTAAGCCACTCTGGGAGCCTTTTCTGGCTGAAGAGGGGTAAAAATGCTGTAAATAGATAAATAAAACCAAAGAGGGGACAGCTACAAGCTATATCAGTGTTCTCCCACCTTGGGTCCCCAGATGTTTTTGGCCTAGAACTCCCAGCATGCCCCAACCAGCTACGCTGCGCTGGCTGAGGCATGCTGGGAGTTGTAGGCCAAAAACATCTGGGGACCCAAGGTGGGAGAACACTGAGTTATATAATTGACGTGTAGTTGACCTTGAATAGGATAATCTACTCAGGGCATAGTCTGAATGTTTGGGTCTGGATAAGATTGAGCTCTGGGGGGGGGAGCGGGGTATGGGAGGATGCAAATGTAACAAAACATCTATGGCTAGGGAATAGGAACACAGCAACAGTGGGGGGGGGGGGGGATTGACATTTGCCACAGGAGAAAAAGTCAAAATCTAGGGTCAAAAGGGGAAGCTCTTCTCTCACAAACTGTGAGAGCAGGAATTAAACTTCTGAAGAAACATAACATTACACAGACCTGCATATCGATTGTGACCCTACCGAGCCAAACACACCAGCCATGAATTGTGGCCCACTCTCACTCATGCGCGCGCGCACACACACACATGCACAGTTTCACCCTCGCATGCACACTTCTATTTTTTCCAGTCTCAGGAGACAGAAAAAAAAACAGGTCATCAAGCATCTGGTGGGCTGAGTTGGGCCTAGTACAGCGATGGCGAACCTTTTTGAGCCCGAGTGCCCAAACACAAAACCAACTTACTTATTTCAAAGTGCCAACACTGCAATTAAACCTGAATATCGGGGTTTTAGTTTTAGAAAAACAACTCATACAGTTGTCCGAACTAATTAACATCTTTTGTCTTAAAAGAAAAACACAATAACAGGGCTTTCAATGATACAAACTGCTTTTAATTGAAAAAAACATCAGCTCGATTTTTAAAAATAGTACTACATTGTACAGGTTGACTTTTACTTTTACTAACTGTAAAACACCTTTTCAACACCTGTAGAAGCATCAGAGTAAAGCTTGCCCCATACAATTTCAGTCTGGCATATAATCTTATTACAAGTTGAGAATCCCTTATCCTTATCTAAATTACCTTCATGCTTATGACATTGCCTGAAGGTAATTTAGATAAACCTTTTAAATAATAAGGGGCATATATTTTTGGATAAGGATCAACTTGTAATATGATTATATGCCAGACTTACATAATCCTCCTCTCCATTTTATCCTCACAACAACCCTGTGAGGTAGGTTAGGCTTAATTAGGTAGGTTAGGCTTAATTAGGTGGTTGGCCCCGGCCGGCGCTGCTTCAGGCGTGCCGGGCGGGGCTTCCCCGCCCAGGCTGGCGGCGCGTCCTTGCGCCAGGTTAAGGAAGGGGCAAAAAAGCCCCTCTTCTTTGCCGGCCGGGCATTGGAGTTGGCCTGGCCGGCGCGTCTTCCCCGCCCGCGGCGGCGCGTCCTCACCAGGGAGGGAAGGGGCTGCAGAGGCCCCTCTTCTCTGCCGGCTGGGCACGGGAGTTGGCCCGGCCGGCGCTTCGTTTTTTCTATATTAAACTTTTTTTTAAACGCCTGCCCTGCCTCCCTTCTCCTCCTCCTCCTCTCCCGCTGCAGAAGGTAAAGCATTCCTGCCTACCTGTCTGTCTCCGGTCCACTCGGGTCCTCCTCCTCCACCTCCTCTGCAAAAGATCTTCACCACTCTGCTCCAGCTCCACCTCCTCTGCAAAAAACCTTCACCAGCGGCGTGACGCTGACTCACGTCCGCTGGGAGAGAACTGGCCAGGAGCGGCCAATTCCCCCCCACCCCCTGCTCTTGATCTCTATTCAAGCGACCTATGGCTCACGTGCCAACACAGCGGTCCCCACGTGCCAGCTGTGGCACACGTGCCATAGGTTCGCCATCACTGGCCTAGTATGATGGCAAGTTGTGTGGGCCTGATTTAAACTGAAATAACATTTTGTGCAGATAGGACCTCGGGATGTTTTGGAGCCAAGAAAAGGGCAGTAGCCAGGAGGTTTTGTGGATGTGTTTGAAGACAAATTACAATTTCAGAATTCATTGTCCGCAACATCTTAAAAGCTTTGTGTAAAAGATTAATTTTGAGAAGTTCTATGCGTGCCTCTTAATTTTACGGTGGCCAGTAACCCTGGTGTGTTCTTGCATGGAAGGGGGGAAATAGATACATCTGCCAATGCAGAAACAACTACAGAGTGTTCTCAAAAGATCTAAAAGAAGGGATGGCTGAGGGCAGCTTTGCATGTTACATTAAAAAAAAAGTTCCTGTAGGAAATCAGGTACAGTGGTGCAATGCAACCCATGTGGGTTTCTCATTTGCATGGACACACGCTGCATATGTAGCTCTGTGGCTGAGTACGATGAAGATGGCACCAGCCCACTCCTGCATTTTCCAGGCCACCTCCTGAGCCCACTTTATATCTGCACATTAGCTTTTGTATTTGAATATGGGTCTATGTGCATAAAGCCCACTGGGCCTAAGCCCAATCGTCCCAGTCCAACACTCTAGCCACTACACCACACTGGCTCTCGGTTATTTATTTATTATATTTATACCCCGCCTTTTTTCCTGCAAGGAACCCAAGGCGGCTTACATAAGCCTCCTCTCCATGTTATCCTCACAACAACTCTGTGAGGTAGGTTGGGCTGTGAGTCAGTGACTGGCCCAAAGTCACCCAGTGAGTTTCATGGCTGAGTGGGGACTAGAACCCGAGTCTCCCGAGTCCCAGTCCAGCACTCTCACCACAATGCCACACTGGCTCTCTATTATCCTTTAACACTGGCTATGGGGTAGTGAGCAATGATTATTGCACAGATTGTGCCTAAATATGGACTCCAGGTAGGTCGGTCCCTATTTTAACATGCCAGTGCCAGCTGTGCTTGGGGTTGTGGGCTGGCATGATCTCTCTACTCTGTGTAGAGAGCCATTGTGGCGTAGTGGTGAGAGTGTTGGACTGGGACTCAGGAGATCCGGGTTCTAGTCCCCGCTCAGCCATGAAACTCACTGGGTGACTTTGGGCCAGTCACTGCCTCTCAGCCTAATCTACCTCACAGGGTTGTTGTGAGGATAAAATGGAGAGGAGGACTATGTAAGCCGCCTTGGGTTCCTTGCAGGAAAAAAGGCGGGGTATAAATATAATAGATAGATAGATAGACCACGTAGCTGGCTGGGGCATGCTGGGAGTTGTAGGCCAAAAACATCTGGGGACCCAAGGTTGGAGAACACTGGTTTAGACTCTATGCAAGGTAAGCTCTTAAGATGGCCATGTGTCCCATTTTACAGAAGACAGTCCTCTATTTGAAGACTTCTATTTGAAGGGCTGTCCAGTCCACGTCAGAGGTAAAGATAAAAAACCATAGGAAGGAAGAGGAGGGGCTTTGAAGCTGTCCATCAACAGCACCTGGGCAACAGACTGAGCAAGGCACACAGGTCACCTGATCAAGGTCTTCCACACCGTCTTCCACAGTCTTCCACATTTAAATAGATTGAAATACAATAGAGTGTATTTCTATTTAAATTATTGTAATTATTTCCAAATTTGCATCTATACATACTAATTAGCGTATGCAGATCTTTACCCTCTTTGGTCTTCTTTTTTGGTGATGCGTAAGCGGCCACCCTAGTTGTACAGTGTTTTGTATGCATTAGTGCCTTCTATCCAGGAATTTATAATATGAAGTGGTCCTCAGAGAATGAGTTTAAGGGATTACATCCTGATCTCTACTCTGTTGTACAGTAGTGAAAGTGAAGGCTAGCCTCCGGGCTGTACTGAACTAATGTGTATACTTCACCTTCAGTAACTAATGCAATTTTTGTTGGAATATGCCACATCTACACTCCAATCATGAAGGCAACCCAAACCCTTGATTCTTATAATGCTGGAGGGGCTCTTGGTTGCCAGTATTCTTTTAATAGTTCTTGCTTTCAGTGAGCTAGGCTCACGTGAAATAAGCCTGTTAAGTTTCTAAAGGTGCAATCCTATGCAAGTTTAGACAGGAAAAAAAGGCCTACAACTCCCAGCAGAGCTGACTGGGGCATGCTGGGAGTTGTAGGCCTTTTTTTCTGTCTAAACTTGCACAGTGCTTTTTTTCTGGAGAAAAAGGTACCGGAACTCTTGGATTACATTTCCTCGGGAGTAGATGGCGATTAAATTGTAATGCAATTAATAGAAGAAAAGGTGCTGGAACTCAGTTCCGGTGAGTTCCACCAGAAAAAAAGCCCTGAACTTGCATAGAACTGCACCCTAAAATGCCTAGGATCGCCATCTTTTTCCTGCCAGGGCTTCGGTGCCTTTAACTGCTGAAATTCACTGTAGACCTTTCCTTATCACTGTTTCCAATTCAGAGAAGGCGGCACCTGTTGGATTTCTTGTTGTCATGCCAGTGTTAAAAGAAGGGAAACGGCAGCATTAAAGATGGCACACCGCACTGTTTGTGTGAATATTTGGCTTTGCTTGACGCTTCCAAGTATCTCCCTGTCAAGTGCAGACTATGTGAAGCTTTTCAAACTTCAGCCTTATGAAAAGCAGCTGAGGAGCTCTAGGGAGTATAAGTGACTTACAGAGCTATTATTTTCTAGGCCACTTATAATTTCCAATTAGTATTGTTACTAATATAGCTGTACCCAAGGGTTATTCTATGAAGAAATGTACAACACAAAGGCATAAGCCCTGCTTTAATAAACTTTGGCACCTTCACACTTTTGACTGCTGCCCTTACATGGAGCTTGGATGTAGGGTTGCCAACATTTTTCCTGGACCTTGCTCCTCTACCTCTAATAGCAATGTGATCTGCAGCCATTCAGAGGCTATTTATCTCCATTCCACAACAGCATTCCCCTGCTCATTTCTGCCACATAAGGCAGCCAGGTTATCCTCCCCCCCCCCCCGGTCATTTGGATACCTTCATGTGGAGGTTTATGAGAAATGAGCACTTCTTGAGGAAGCGAGCCTATCTGAAGGCCTATGTTGTGATAGCAGTCACAACAATTTCTTTAGTCTCTGGCCACTATTGAGCCCACACAGTCCAGTTCAACAGAGTTTTTCCATATCTCATCCATCTGAGAGGGCTGGCCCTGCCATGAGGTAGAGCAGTGTTCTCCAACCTTGGATCCCCAGATGTTTTTGGCCTACAACTCCCAGCATGCCGCAGCCAGCATAGCTGGCTTAGGCATGCTGGGAGTTGTAGGCCAAAAACATCTGGGGACCCAGGGTTGGAGAACACTGAAGTAGAGGGAGGCATCTGCCTCAGACAACAGATGCTGGGTGGTGGGGACCAGCAGCACGTTGGTGGAGGACAGACCTGTGTGTGCCACACAGCCCGCCCTGCATCCCCTGAGAAAGCCCACTGCGCCCAGATGCAGCTGAAGTAAGTTTCCACTGCCAGACTGGTGTGTTCGTGTACATGGAATGCAGGGACATGGGAGAGGCGTTATCCTGTCCTTCACCATCTTGGGCAGCAAAATTTCGGCCCAGCCCTGCATCTGGGACTTTGGTATCCTCAGCAATATGTTTTGACAGTTGGGGTTCTGTTTTGGTTTTTTTTTAAATGATTTAAAACTCCAATACAGTTAACACAGTCGTTACCAACAATACAAAAATCAGCAATTTGAAACAGATTGTCTGCAGGTTGCAATGATGTATTAATATTAATCTACAATCCACGAGAGGAGGTTAGACAATTTGACCTTGACCCCTTGTAAGTAATTTCATTCAATAGTACAGACAATTGTAAAAGTTCCTCTTAGCCGAATCATACAGGAGAAGGTAGCAGAGGCATTAACTGAACCAAAGGGCATGCAAAGAAACTCATCAATCCCTTTGGGGATTGTGAAGGCTGTGTCCTTTCTTTGTCTGCAGATGCCTTGTGAATCTGTCAACATCCTCTGGCCAGATCTAGCATAGAAAACCATTTAGCTGAATGCAGAGAGCAAAGAGCATCCTCCATGTGTGGTAACTGGCGTGCATCAAACTTTGTTTAATGTTTGGTAATCCACACAAAAGTGCAGTTTCTCATCTTTACTTTTAACTAGAACTATGGGTGCTGCCCCCAGACTAAAATTCTACTGTCACTCTAGCATCCTTGAGCACTTCGTGGATGAAATTGCTCAGATCCATTCTGACCTGGATTCGACTTTAAGGAGAGAATCTAGAGCACAAGTGGCCAGATTTGCATCTTGTCCAATTATTTTGGATGTCTCAATTGTTAATCCCCCAGGATGTTGATAAAGTGCTCGATACAGTTTGCCCCATCACATTGTGTGTGTGTGTGTGTGTGTGTTTTACAAAAGAAATATTCAGACCCAAGTGAGCAAAGCACTGCAGCCTTAGCTACCCTTCTCTGCACTTTCTCCAGTTCTACAATTTCCTTTTCCTCCGCAGGGCTAACCAAAAGTGTATTCTAAGCATGGACACACGAGAGACATATATGATGGGAAAACCGCTCCCCATATCGGCTTGCCTGTGACTTAAGATCAACGGGGGAGGCTCTTCTCAAAGTACCTCAGCTACACTATGTGTCAACAAGGGAGAGAACCTTCTCGGTTGTGGTGTCCTGAGTCCCCTTCGTTAATCAAGGCGCCAAGCTCTGTCACAGTATTTATGCAAAATGCATTTCCCCCTGTTGAGGCACATGCTCATGAATACAGCAGCGGTGCTGAAAAACGTGATCTTGTGTCACACACAAATACAATTGCAGGAGAAGTAGGAGGAGTTCGAAAGGTGATGTGTGCAGGGAAATGGCCCTTTAAAAAAAAAAAGTTGGTTTGGTTTTTTTGTATGTGGGTTTTTTTGTTTGTATTGTTCATCTATGCACAGGTGCGAAGGAGCGAACAAGCGGTTTTTAAAAAGGGGGGGACTGACAGCTCCTCCTGCCCCCTCACAAAAAATCATGCAGAAGGGGATGGGAAGAGACGAAGGGGAGGCTGTGGTGGTGCTGCCGCCACCCTCCCACCTCCCGTGGGGTGAAGCCAGCAGGATTAGTACCCCCATTCCTGTCTACCCAAAAGCAATCCCCCCCCCAAGTGCAGCCCCTCTCTCTCTCGGGCTGACTTTCTCAAGAGTAAGCACCACTGAAATCAATGTGGTTTATTTCTGAGTAAGGTCATTGAAAATAATGTGATTTAGTTCTGAGTAGACATGCCCTACCTACCACAACCAAGTTTGTAAGCAAGTCTAAGGATGCCAAACTGAAAAATCACACACTCCTTCATTGTTTACCCGTATCTCCCCTTCTTCTGTTGTTTCCTTTGTGTCAAATTTTAGACCATATGCTAATTGGGGCAGGAACCTGTTGTCTTGTACTCTGTACAGTGCAATGCACACCAAGCGGATTATGATTAACAACAAGAGCAACATAATTAAAGAGGTCATCCTGTCAAGCTGATAACGTTGACCTGTATGACTAGCGTTACATTAATGTTGGAGGGCGGCGTTATTTACAGCATCAGTGCCCATTCAGCAAAAACAGTGTGCTTGTGAGTGATCGTGAATAACTGTGATCAAATCCATGCATGCAAATCAGGGACAGCCCAAGACATCTTTCCGAGGTGAAGGATAAGATGGTGCACTCTCCCTGGTACCACGTACCAAACCGACTGGACTGGCAGTTGAATCTTGCTTCAACATTGGTAACAAGATAGCATCCTCCACCTGAGGCAGCAGGCTAATTTGGGGGTCCCAAGACAGGCTGTAATGGATTTTTGTGTGGAAGGACTGTGAGCTCCATTCAGTTCTGGTACATTCAGTTCTGGTTCCTGGGCTCAGAATTGTTTTATTCTAAGTGTATGTCTTTTGCACCAGTCTCTGGCTGGTGGATATCAGGGTTCTAGCACAAAATCAAAGATCCCATAAGACTGAAGTCTAGGGATGGTGCTAGGTACGGAAAAGATCTGGGGCTCAGGCCCACAGGACAACAACAACAAAAGCACAAATTTGCATGTGCTAATTTACATATGTTCCAAAGTCTCTCTGTGTGTGTGTCTTTGTCTTTGTCTTTAAAGGACCGTGTCTCCTATTTGCAGGGATGGGGACTCGGACTCGACTCGTGAGTCAGACTGAGTCCCCCCTCTGACTCGACTCGGACTCGAGTCCCAATATTTTTAATGGGACTCGAGACTCGACTCGGGACTCGAGACCAAGGACTCTTCAACATCCCTGGGCTGTGCCAGAAGGAGTGGAGAGGACCGTGATTGCCGGCGAAGAGCGCAGGGAAGCGAGGTGTGCCGCTGCTCGCCCACTATGGACGGCTACCAGGAGTGCAGCCCCAACAGTGTGTCAAGATTTATTTTGATTGATGTGTTGAGTACTTGGGAGAGGCAGAAGAAGGACCTGAGATTACTCTGTGTGGCTGCTCTGAGTGTGTTTCTGGTTCCAGCAAGTTCATCACCAGTGGAGCGGGTGTTCAGTGAGGGTGGAATTGTGATGAGATCTCACCGTTTCAGAATGGGGCCCAAACATTTAGAAAAAATCATATTCCTCAAATGCAACATGGATAAGTTTTAGGAAGTACAGCAAGTTTATTTTTTAAAATCATTTTTCTAAAATACAACCTTTCAGACATTTTGGGTTTGGCTGCCTCTGCCTGCCTGTCTGGGGTTCCCAGCCTCCTCTGCCTGCCTGGTCTCTTCTTGACCAGTTCAACAGTTGAATTGTCCAAGACAAAGGCCTCTGCCTGCCTGCTTTGGGGTTCCCTGCCTCCTCTGCCTGCCTGGTTATTTTGGGTTTTTCTGCCTGGTCTGTTCTTGCCAAAATCAGTTGCAGAGCCTTATTTTGTTGGGGGAAACCCCCATTGATTTTAATAGGGACTCGTGGAGTCAGCTTTGGGAGTGACTCGTGACTCGTGACTCGTGAGTCACCATTTTGGCCCAAGGACTTGGACTCAGACTCGAGACTCGGGTCCAAAGACTCGTGACTCGACTCATGACTTGAGACCAAGGACTCTTCAACATCCCTGCCTATTTGTAAAAAGGGGTATATGGACTGGGGAGACGAGGACACTGGATTTCAGAAAGAAACCTCAGGCAGAAAGATTCAGGTGGGGGCAGCAGGAGGTGAAGCACATGTGGGCAAAAAGCCAGCAAATCCAGGGGGATCAGATGCGACAGAGATCACCAGGGCCCCTGACCCTTTATTGCAGCAAGTGCCCACGGACAGCAAGGTGGTGGGGCAGGTGGCCTCCCAGAGATTCAGGGCTCCAAATGAAAGATTCGGGGCTCCAGCCCTAGTGGGCTGTCCCCTAACACCACCTCTGCTGGACTCTACCCACTCCTGCCTTAGTCGGCCTTACCCTTTACCTCCTGCCTTATTTAACCAGAAACTCTAATAAAGGAGGGAAATTCTTTCACAAAATGGCATTTTGGTATCTATGAAGAGTGAGCACTAGGTGGCACCAAAGCACCACATTTCTAATGCTAATTTCAAAGCAGCCTTGATCTTCTGGGCCCTGTGTTCCTACTATTTTATCAGTTTACAATCTCCCTCCAGAGTAGGCCAAAAACATCTGGGGACCCAAAGTTGGAGAGCACTGCTCCAGAGGCTCAAAATTCTCAAGGTTCCCCCCCCCCTTCTTTCCTTTCCCAGAACTCTCTGCTAGGGCGAGGAAAGGGGAGAGAGAAACTCCAGATGTAGCCTCCTCTTGAATCTCTTCCTCTTTCTTCCACAGCAACAGCAGCACCATGAGCCGCTTCCTGCAGGGAAGCGCCAGCATGGTTGCAACAGTGATCTTCCCCTTTTCACCTCATGCCGTGGCAGCCCCAGACACATAAACTACCCCCCACATCTAACTCAAATGTAAGGGGAGTGGGGTAGCTTCAGTTCTCAACCTTCTTTTCCCCACTCCTTTCTATCCCTGCTCCAGTGAGCAGGGAAATGTCCAGCATGATTTGTTTCAATGAATTAATTCGTTTTAACTAATTTATATTGATTATTTTTTAAATTACATTTATATCCCACCTTTCCCCCTCTTGCAAGGAACCCAACATTGCGCTTTTCTTCTTCTTCTTCTTCTTCTTCTTCTTCTTCTTCTTCTTCTTCTTCTTCTTCTTCTTCTTCTTCTTCTAAACCTTTATGGGATTATTGCAGCCCTTTTCATGTATTTACCATGTTGTGCTAATGTATTTTATATTATCTGATATTTTACTGTATTTCATTTTTTTAATAAAAAAATCCATTGTTTAAATTGTTGTACATCAGCCAGAGGATTAGGCTAATAGGCTACTAATATAAATCATAGGGTGGCATATAAATACCATTGATAAGTAACTTCCAAATTAAAAATGGGAACAAAACATCAAAAACACAGTAAAAAACAATACAATAGCTATAAAAATAGCAGGAAACAAACCTAATATTAAAATCCCACCATAATGCAGCACCTGGCAAGACTAGAAACCCTGCAATCAGAAACCAAAAGTGAAATTAGCCCAAGGCTTTCTGAAAGGGCCAGGTTTTGGCATAGTGCCTGAAACAGCACAGCCTCAGGGCCTGGCAGACCTCTCCGGGAAAGCAACTCAACAAAACTGGCACCACTAACAAAAAGGCCTTGCTCTGATGAACACCCGCTGAACTTTCCTCAGTGGCAAAATTCGGAACAAGGTCTTGACTGTTGAATGGAGCAAACACGGGGAACATAAGCCCTATTCAGGTGTTCTGTCCCTGAACAGGGCAACATGTGAGGAGAGGGCGCACTCCAGCTCTGCCCCTCTCCATGATAGCATTTCATCACCCTCAACCTGTGGAGGGCGACTGCCTGAAGAGGAGAACCTCCTGCATCCGTGGAGGTACTCCACACAAGCCAGAATGCTGGAAAATCAGCATTCTGGCTCACATGGACAGCCTCCACAGATACAAGAGGCTCTCCTCTTCAGACAGTCACTCTCCATGATGGATGCGGCCATGCGGAGAGGTGGGGCTGGAGCACTCCCTCTCCTTGCATGTTTGCCGTATTCAGGTACAGAATGCCAGAATAGGGCTATACAGATGTCACATTGTGTATTGTGTTGTACCACAAATTACCAGGAAATGGGAACAAACACACAAGTGGGAGTTTGGTGTTTCTCTTAAGATCTACTTCAGGAACCCTGCTAAGGCAGGGGCCGCGACTGCACAGAGAGTTCTACTCGTGTTCAAATGGATGCGAGTAGAACTCACTTTCAGACCTTGCCGATTCAACACAGCAAGGTCTGAACGGAGCAAGGCCTGGCCAGCATGCACAGCCCCATCACTCTACCCAGTTTAAGCCCTCATGCATTCAGGTAAATGCCTGAACAGGGCTAAAGTGACAAGCAGAGGTGTCATACAGCAGGTACATTTGTCAGGGAGCCGTGATTGGCTGCAGCTGCCTGCTGGGTTTACCTCTACGTAATGTATGAAGTATCCTATCTCAGCTTAAATTATTGTCTGAAACATCAGGTGGGAGTGTGGCCTGAAAAGAGGTTGAGTGGCCTCAGGAGACCTCCATGTTCTGGTCTGGATTCTGAGGCTTGGTGGTCCAGTCTTGGACAGCAGTACAGATGTCCCCCACCCCTGCTTTAAAAGCAAAGGAGGAGTTGTGTGATGTGAATGCCTTTCTGCTTCTGAAGGCAAAGTTTCCCCCAATAGGAAGGTCATATTAATTCATGATTTATTACATCTTACCTTTCTTCTAAGGAGCCTAGAGTAGCATACACACTCCTTTCTTTTATCCCCTTTTTTATTTCTGTAATAATCTTGGGAGTAGGTTAGGCTGAGAGAGAGTGCTTGATCCAGGATCACTGAGTGAGCCTCATGGCTGAATAGGGATTTGAACCCAGGTTTCCCCAGTCCTAAGTCAACACTCTAATTTATTTATTATATTTATATCCCACCTTTTTCGTGAAAGGAACCCAAGGTGGCTCCTCCTCCTCCTCTTCATTTTATCTTCACAACAACAATCCTGTGAGGTAGGTTGGGCTGAGAGTCAGTGCGGCTGGCCCAAAATCACCCAGCGAGCTTCTTCTATGGCTGAGTGGGGACTAGAACCCAGATCTCCCAAGTCCCAGTCCAACATAATATAATTTATTATATTTATATCCTACACCATGTCTGCACTCTTTATGAGTCACTGTATTTTCCTCTACTAAAAAAAGAAAACCCTGAAGGCAAATGTAATTGCAGTGTTAGATTTATGATACTGATAATAAGCTACCTTGACCTCTTCTATTTATCACTCCAAAAACAGAAAATTAACTGCCTCTGTTGTCAAGTCATTAATGAGATTAGGTCAACACATTTAAGACCTCAGCTGCATTTGAAAAACCTTCCATCAGAATCTTCTTTGAATTTAATAAAGCCTAGCCTGTGTTCCCTTTAAAAAAAAAAAAAAAATACAAGGCTTTTATGGATTCCTCTCTTTCATTAATATAACCCTTTGCTAACCGTCTGGGGCCAAGTTTCTGTCTGAGAGTTGATAAGGGTTTAGATTTCTTAAACTGAAAAGGCTCTACTTTAGGACAATAGTTTTAGGACACAGGACTGAGAGTTCAGTGCTACAGACAAATGCATACCAAAAACCAGGGATGAGAGGTCTTGTACAAATGTGCAGACAAAGGGTTGTATCAAACATTAGTCTAACTTAAGTCCCACTTATTTCAGTCAGTATACTCTAAGTAGGAGTAACCCAAAAAGGTAATGTCTGAGGGACTGAGAATTTACATAGGCAAGATAGACAAAGAGAATTGTATTATCCCAGGGGCCTGGTCTAGTCAAGGCGCCTCACTTTAGATTCAAGGATAATCAGGAAGAAATAAAACCTCTTGGGTGAAAGATAACATACAGTTTATTGAATACAGTGATGAAAAACAGGTGCAGATTATCAATAAACAAGCAACAAGAGAAAGCTCACACATGCCGCTCCAGTCGCAGGGGTTCCTAATATGACGGACATCACTCCTGGGGCTCTAGGGTGCTTGGACACTTGCACGCTTCTCGTTCTAACCCAAAGGGCAAATTAGCAAGCTAAGGATTTTCTAGATGTCTCCCTAAATTCTAGAAGCTACCAGAAGCTACCAGTGAGGGAAAGGAGGGAGAACAAGAGAAGACCCACCTATCCCAATTAACCCCTGCAGAAGGGTATGTCAACATCGTTATCTCAAGGATGAGGAAAGGAGTTCAAAGTGGCTGATAGCCAAGGCCCCCGGCTACCCTGCAGTGTTCCTCACAGCAATTAAGCCAAACAAATGTGCACTGCTTTTATGGCTACACTAAAGGCCTGTGCTGGACACTGTGAGCAGTTCATACTACCGCTCGTCACAATGTCTTCCAGTTATTGATCCCAATGCAAGGAGTGAACACTCTTATTCAAGAGTTTATTTATTTTATTTGTTACATTTATATCCCACCTATTCTTCCAAGGAGCCCAAGGCATCCTCCTCCTCTCCATTTTATTTGGAGTTCTGATTCTGTGTAAACACATGAGGAGAGGAAGCGTTCTAACCCTGCCGCCCCACCCACCCCCATCGTCTCTTTTGTTGCCCTGAACTCATGGAGGGTGACTTTCTGGAGAGGAGAGCCTCCTGCATCCATGGAGGTCCTCCACACTGGTACCCCAGCATCATGAATTGCATGGAGAGCCTCCACGGATGCAGGAGGCGCTCCTCTCCAGAAAGTCGCCGTCCACGTCTAGAGTGCAACAAAAGTGACGGCAGACGGAAACGGGGCTGCAAGGGCTTTTCTTACTTGCTCATTCATTCTACACAGAATCAGAACACCTGAACAGGGCTATACTGTTATGCATATCCCACTTCTCCAAGCAGCAAGAAGTTCCAGTAATGCAGTGCTTACCCCCAGGTTTGGTTTCCTTTAGAAGGAGGTCAGGATGATTGGAATGTCACAGTATTTGCCTTTATTTACAAATATACAGGTTTGAGCAGAGGCGGAGGCACAATGGCCGAAGTACACTGCTCCCACATCAGATCCTCAGGTAGTCAGCCAGCACTCTGAAATAGTTACAGAACCCAAAACTCAGCTCCTACGCCATTATGTGGCTCATGCTGGCTCAGCTTGTCTGAGCGTGGAAAGCTAAGCAGGGTCAGGCCTGGTTATTACTTGGATGGGAGACCCTTCCTCTAGTTTCCTGCATTGAGCAGGGGGTTGGACTCGATGGCCTTGTGTAGGCCCCTTCCAACTCTATGATCTATGAATCTATGTTGAATAGAAGCAGAATTCATTCGGAGGCTGCAGGGACAAACCCTGCAGGTAGAGGGGAAGCCTATCCTCTATAGCTCCTCCACAGGGGATGGGCTTCCCCCTTAATCTTGAATTTTGCTCCTGCAGCCTCCGAATTCCACTCCTATTCATTGTAATGGAGGGACGTTACTCTGTTACATTGAATAGGGGCAGACTGAAGAGACTAAAATGTCGGTCATTTTTCTGGGCTTCAGTTTGGCTTGGAAAAATGATTCTCCTCCTCCACCCCACCCCAGAAGATCTTGGATAATTTCCAAGTTAATCCAAGGTGAGTTTGGGAAAGTGCACCCATTTGTGCTTGCTTGAGCATACAGTCCACCTCCCAGGGCTTGCGGATTACTGCAGCCAATATCACCAAGTAGGTTTTAGCATCTTTCCTCAGACTCTTTCAGAAGTTCTGTTGTGTCTGCATTGCTATCTCTGCTTTAGACCATGGTTACCCTTTTAAGGTACAATCCTATAGCATGTTTAGCCAGAAAAAGCTTCTACAACTCCCAGCATTCCCCAGCTAGGCATTCTGGCTAGAGAATGCTGAGAGTTGTAAGACTTTTTTCTATCTAAACATGCGATGCATAGGATTGCACCCTTAATGGATTATTGGCAGAAGTGTGTAAATGTTGAATCTCAAGGTTGTTCTACCACGTGAAAGGAGCAAAGATTTCAAAAGCTATTGATTTCTGAGTCTCCCTGGTCTGAATACTTTAATTCCTGGCTCAGACAAAAGCTAAAGTTATTTTTAGACAGTTTGTTTTTGCATTGGGAGCCTAACAACTGAGTTTATTTGGAATATCTTTCTAAGTGCAGTTGTCTGCCTGCGCTTCACTTTCAGCACTGAGACATTTATATATCTCAGTACAGAGATTTATCAAAGAGTGACAGAAATGCTTTGTCGTCACTCAAGTTAATCAACAACTTTGCTGCATTTCTGGAAGGACACAGGAAGGAACCAAAAGGCCGTCTCAGCCAAGCTCCTATCTATAAAGAGGTTCCTCAACCCCACACAACTTGTACGATCTCTACCTGAACTGCACCACTTGGGACCTACTAAACTAAATGCAGCCTGCCAGGCGTTTTGTTTTAAATAATTTTTTTATTTGCATCACAATGGTAACAACAACAAACAAACCAAAAAAGAAAATGGGTGTGTGTGTGTGAATTCATATCATGAAACATCAATATACAGTAGTAATTAACTATAGAGAAAAGAAAAGAAAAAAGAAAACTCAAGGAAGGGGAGAAAAAAGGTTAACCATTTCCATTTCAAATATATACGCGAGTATAAGTAGTCCATATATCTAAATGAGCATCCATACGACTTTGACGGTTGTAGGAGATAACTCAAATGTAGCAAGAGCAGAAAGATCTTCTATCCATTGAGTGATAGGTGGTGGGTGTTTTTCCTTCCAAGCTTGGAGTATAAGTCTCTTTGCAACTGTAAAGGCTCTCAGTATCCACTTTTGCTGTCCACCTGTTAACCCCCACACCACAGGGATGTAGTTTAAAAGTGCATGTACACCCGCTATTATCACAGATTTTCCAAGAACATAATTTATATGAGCAATGACTTCCAACCAAAAAGGAGCCACTACAGGACATGCCCACATCATATGCCTCAATGCGGCATTGTCGTTATTACATCTCCAGCATCTGGCAGAGCTAGCCAGCTGCTTCTTAGCAAGCCTCTGTGGTATACAATGTACACGAAGCATCCATTTTTGTTGAATCAATCTCAATTTTAAACCTAAAGAAATAGTACATATGAGAGCTAAGGCAACTTTCCACTGATTAAACTGTGTAGAGCAGGGCTCTCCAACCTTGGGTCCCCAGATGTTGCTGGACTACAGTTCCCAGAATCCCTTGCCATTAGCCATGCTGGCTGGGTATTTTTTAAAGATTAAATATTTTAAAGATTTTTAAAGGGAAGTTGCTGCAGCTCCTTGATCATGTTAGTTGCCTTTTTCTGCACTTTCCCCCACTCTACAATACCCTTTTTAAGGTGTGGTGACCAGAACTGTATACAGTATTCCAAATATGATAGCACCATAGAGTTGTATAAGGGCAGTATGATCTCGGCAGTCTTTTTTTATTATTATTATTCCTTTCCTAATTATGCCTAGCATCAACTTAGCTTAACATTTGCAGATAATATCACGGCTGGCAACATTTGGAAAACAAAGACAGGTGCAACTGATTTACATTACAGGAAAATATGGCTCCTAATATTAGGACAGAACAAGAGGGACAAGAAAGCCCTACATTATTGTGTGCCTAAGTTTTCTCTCTGCAAAATGGGCATGTAAGACCATTACCCTTAGAGCTCAGCTTCATCCATTTTAGTGGTGCCTGCCCACATTCCACACCGAGGACCGCTTCTGTAATGCTGCCATTCTTCTTGCAAGACGGAAGCACAATGCATATTCAGAGCAAAACACACACTTGACTGTGTTCAGGACTTTCCCCTAAATGGGGATTATCTTATCTCTGTGTAGAGAAGTGACTCTTGGTACACCACAGACAGAATATAAAATATCAACCTTACCAGCTTGCTGCAAGACTTAAAATAAGAAATGCTAGCATTAAAAAAAAAAAGTAAACCCAAGATGGATCACTTTACATTGCTACTTGACATTACAACTGCTGTTCATTAGAATTGCCATTTATTCACCGCTTCCTGCAATATAAATGAGTGGATTTATTAAGTGTGCCACCTTGGGGTATATAAGAGGCCATTTATATCAGCGCAAAGTAATCAGCTCTCTCACAGTAATATTTCTCAGTGACGTTTGGGCCATTGATCCTGAACATCTTGCAGAGACCTTCTTTCATTTCAATATTGAGAAACGGTATTGATGTTTCCATTTCGTAAAGCCGTTCCATTAATTTTAAGTTGGTATTGATTAAAAAAAAAAACCTCAACCCAACACCAGACATTTCTCATAATGTGTATGTGTGGGTGTGGGGAGGTACATGGAGAAGAATTATGAGCAATTCTAAATGGTGACGGATCATAATTACATCCCACAGATGGTCTGTTTCTTATGCTCCCTTTTCAGGGCAGTCGCTCCTTCTGGATAGTCAGTCAGAGCCAACTACACATTGTTGAAATCATCACCCACTTGCAGGGTGGCCAGATGCAAAAGAGGAAAGGTCTCCTGTACTTTTAACAGTTGCGTAGAAGAGGGAATATTTTTTGGCAGGTGTAGCTAAGCTTGTCATGCATCGTGCCTTCTTTAGACTGTAAGGGCCAAAGACAAAAGAGAGAGAAAACTCCAAGTGCCAATAGAGATCTTTGTGTATTTTTACTTGTGCCCGATGCGTTTCGGCCTAAGCCTTTTTCAAGGGTGCTTATTTTCTAATATTGTCCAAGAGAAACAGCTTCAGCAATCTCCTGAGAGAAGCTGTTTATTAGAAAATAAGCGCCCTTGAAAAAGGCTTAAGCCGAAACACGTCGGATACAAATAAAAATACACAAAGATCTCTACTGGCACTTGGAGTTTTCTCTCTCTCTTGTCTTTGGTTAATAGTGCCTTCCCCCTGGTTTTTTTCTTCTAGATTGTAAGGGCGCAAGCCAATGAAGGTGCCCTTAGCCCTCCAAACCTGGAGTATTACAGGCATCCTATGCAGTTGTCTCTGTACTCCTCCCACTATGCAGAACATCGGCCATCTAAGTGTTTGGCCTCGGAGCGGGTGGGAAGGAGTGTGAGGTGCCACCGGGATAATTTGTCTGCTGGTGGAGGCTGTCTCCTTCCCTCCCTGCTCACCCCCAAAGCCTGTCTCTGGGTCGCTCTTGCCGCCGCCGATGTGGTTCTTTCCACATGGGCTGCGAGAGTAGGAGGAGGGCACTCCGAGTTTGGACTCCCAGCTTCGACCTCGGAGCGATTTTCCAAGGTCGGACCTGAGACTCCAAAATATCCTACAGCCATCTAGACTCTGTCCAGCAGCCATAGGATTGTGCCGTAAGCCTGTGGACGGGGACTGTCTTATTTTACTGATTGCATGTTTGTAGACCACTCTGGGAGCCATTTTGGCTGAGAAATGGGATTTTAACAAACACTTTGAATAAATATATAAATAAGCCCCACAGTCTCCTTATTTGCGGTAGTTCTAGTTCAGCGTGGAATGCAACCACACAGAAGCAGTAAGCACACACATGTATGGGATGTTGGTTTTAGATTAATTTATAAGGAAAGGGGGATGGGTCCAGTCAGATTCTCCATCTGGGCAGAGAGACATAGCAAAGGAGCATCTCATAACTTTCACAAGCGTCACAGGAAAGGATAATTAGAAGTATTGGTGGGTGCCGTGTTTGGGCAGGGCCCACTGCTGCCCTGTAACCCAATTCTGAGCGAACTCTGAAACACCAAAGAGGAGTAGGTAATTTACAAGGAAATTGACAAGGTGAATGTACTACTGCCGACTGTACATAGCAGACAGGCGAATCTGTGCACTTGCACAGGAACAGGATTTTTGTTTTTTTGTTTTAAAGTATGAACATATTTGCATAATTCTGAAGCAGTGAATTTTTTTTTTTTTTAATTAAAGGTGGTGAACGCATTCAGGATATTCCCAAGAGTCATTTCTGCATCATTGGAGTGGCAGACATCACTGACAAGGGAGGAGGGAGGCGGCACTAGCGAGATTGCAAGGAGTGGGCTGGTTTTTTTGCTGCTCTTGCCACGTGGTTCTGTAGCCGCTTGGGACAAGCCATCATGCTGGGTTCAGATGTCACAACAGGCCACCCTGCGAACAAGGCACGCTCAACAGCCCAACAACAAGCCATGGGTTCTCAGGGTGGTCTGTGTGTGGTTAACAAACTGTGCTAAATGGTCCGTGCTGGGTTCGGTTGTCACGATTAGTCATGCAGACACAAACAAGGCTCACAACCCACCACGGTTTATCATGTCATGCAAACCCAGTCACTAACCTGGTTCGCACGTAATGAGATGCCATTGTGGGTGAATTTCCCTGCAGAGTTTCTTGTTGCCGCCATTTTGAATATTCAAGCCGTGGCAGGGGTGTGCTGTAGCTTGTCATTATGTGTGCACCCAGTGAAGGTGGGTTGTTGGGGTGGATGACAAGAAGTCACACAAAACCCATGGGCTGTTTTAGGGTTGTGGGTGGCTTGTTAACCACTCCAACAACCTGATGCTTGCTGAGTTCAACAGGGTACAGCACACCCCTGCCACATCTTGGATATTCAAAAAGGCAGCAACCACTGTGGTGAGAAACCCTGCAGGGAAATTTACCCATGATGGCTTCTTGTTACATGTGAACCAGGCCACTTAATGACACCGTTGGCCCATCTAGCCCAGTATTGTCAACACAGACTAACAGCGGATCTCCGGGGTTTTAATCAGGAGTTTTTGCAGGATCCTTGACTGTTGCCCACTGCCTGCCTACACTAAGGGACATAAGATAATAAACATGTTCTTCTTAATTTCATTGAAAATCCCATGGAATCATGGATTAAACCACACACCATGCTGAATGAGCTCCAGACTCGTGCGACAAGGTTAATGCAATTTGTCTACATTAGTGGTAAACACTTTTGCTTAGTGCTGCAAAAATTACAAATGTGTGAAAGATGCTAATTATTGCCCACAGACAGAGCATGGAAAACTAATAGGCAGAGCATGGAGTAATAGCAATGTCCTATTTTTTTTGCCCCCAGTGTTATACGGAAACGAATGTAGAAAGAAATGATACAATAAGAAAAAATACATCCATATAAAATAGTAAAAAGAAAGAAAGAAAGAAAGAAAGAAAGAAAGAAAAAGAAAAATAGAACAGGAGTTGCAAACAGAACAAGAAAATGTTCAAGGAAAATAGAACAGAAGTTGCAAAATTCTAACACATTTGCAAAAATCCAGCATGAAAGGCCTTGCCCTTGCAACCAAAACATTTTTGCCAGTGTATTGACATCCATCTGTGCAGACTTATACACATAATAAAGTAAAAAACATTCCAGTTGTACATGCAGTTTTGTCCCCCAGTCTGCACATGTATGGTACCTTTAGAGGTGCGTCTAATGCCATTTTTCCTGGACAAATTTTGACCGATAGCTTGTCTTTCATCTTATAGTTTGAATGATAGCCTGCTACCACTTTTTAGCTTTTGAGGTTGTTTCTTAAAAAAGCCAGAGGATGACTTTTGAAGTTCATGGAATTTTCTTGTTTCCTCTTTGATCTGAATTTTTCTCAAAATGAACTCCTGGTCAAAGAAAGAGAAAATATTTCTTAATAGAGTTTAATTATAGATAATGTTATCTATAGGCCATACTAGCCTCCCTCAACCTGGTTCGCTCCAGGTGTGTTCGACTGCACCTCCCACCCTCACTAACCATTGGCCATGTTGGCTGGGGCATAGTTCAACACATCTGGAGGGCACCGGGTTGGGGAAGGCTGGTCCATACTATGCAACCCACTGCTTAGTTTCTAAAATGGGAGGTGCTAGAGATAAAGAACTCAAGAATTGCATTCTGGGATCACATCAAAAGTTCAGCCGGTTCAGCGTCTTGTCTCCAGCAGCCGCCAACAAGATGACCCTAAGAAACTGGCAAAACAGATATGATGGAGGTAGCCTTCCCTTGTAACTCAGCATCATGTAATTAGGGATATATTGACTATGAACATGAAAATTGCATTCTTAGCATTTATGAGCAATAGTCATTGTGTTGTATCCCTTGTTAGTCTACCGGAAAAAGTACAAGAGGTGGTGGTGTTCTGCTAGTGCAGGGGCAGGCAACCTCAGGCCTGTGAACCTAATCTGGCCCGTTGAGGAGGACTATATGGCAGGGATGGGGACTCGGACTCGGGGACTCGACTCGTGAGTCGGACTGAGTCCCCCCTCTGACTCGAGTCTGACTCGAGTCCCAATATTTTTAATGGGACTCGAGACTCGACTCGGGACTCGAGACCAAGGACTCTTCAACATCCCTGGGCTGTGCCAGAAGGAGTGGAGAGGAGCATGATCACCGGTGAAGAGCGCATGGAAGTGAGGCGCGCCGCTGCTCGGCCACTATGGACAGCTACCAGGAGCGCAGCCCCAATGATATGTTGAGATTTATTTTGATTGATGTGTTGTTGTGGGGGGTTAGGGTTAGAGTTAGGGTCAGACATTTTGGGTTTGGCTTCCTCTGCCTGCCTGCCTGCCTGGGGTTCCCTGCCTCCTCTGCCTGCCTGGTCTCTTCTTAACCAGTTCCACAGTTTGAATTGTCCAAGACAAAAGCCTCTGCCTGCCTGCTTTGGGGTTCCCTGCCTCCTCTGCCTGCCTGGTTATTTTGGGTTTGTCTGCCTAGTCTGTTCTTGCCAAAATCAGTTGCAGAGTTTTGAAATAAGAAGGCACACTTGTGCCTAGAATTTATTTAAGCCACACATCTGAAGTAGCCTTATTTTGTTGGGGGGAAACCCCATTGATTTTAATAGGGACTCCTGGAGTCAGCTTTGGGAGTGACTCGGGACTCGTGAGTCACCATTTTGGACCAAGGACTCGGACTCGAGACTCGGGTCCAAAGACTCGTGACTTGACTCGTGACTCGAGACCAAGGACTCTTCAACATCCCTGCTATATGGCCCGCTGAGGGATGGGCTCCTTCCACAGGCCCAACCCACTCCGCTCCCCCAAGTTCCAGCCCTCCCCAAGCACTGCCCCCTGGCTTAGAGGCTCCCGGGGAGCGAAATCCAATTCTTATCTCCAATCTGTGGGCAGAGATAAGGGGGTTCACCTGCGCACTGCTTCCGCTCCCAGTGGAGATCGGAGGTAACAAGGGGATTGGGAGAGCGATGGTGGCACACTTGTCTGACACTTGCAGGAGCTCTGCCTGCATCCATAACCTTCCCTACATAGCTTTGCAACTTCACCTGCCGTGTGACCTCTCCCCAATGCGAGAAGGTGCGGGGCAGGTGAAGCGGCTCCGATTGGAGAAAACTTGCAGGCAGTGAGGCAGTTCCTGGAGTATGCCCCAGTAGGATTATGTTCTCAATGCTCCTGCCAGGGACCAAATGACGTCAAAGGGCAGGGCCAAGCCCCCTGACATCAGGGGTGTGGCCATGCCCGCTGGCATCATCTGGCCCATGGAGGGCCGGGTGGGGCAGCATCCCACCCCACCCCCCCGTCTGGTTGCTCGCCCCTGCGCTAGTGATTGCACAAGTGCTAGCAGAACAACTAGCACAAGCAACACCTAATTTAATCAAGTTGTAATGAGTTGTAAATCTCCTTGTGCAACAGCTTGTGCAAATGGCTTGTGCAAATGTTTGCAAAAGCAGAATCAAAGTATCAGATCTGACACTTGCGCGAGGATGAAAATGGGCTTTCCACAAGTGGGAGAAACTTTGTGCTTGGGGGAATGGCACCATTATACAACCCATTGATAAATGCTCCGTTCCCTAATCTAAGGTGCATACTTGAGCCCCACAGATTTTAGTTGTCCATAATAGTCATGAATAAGATGTTTCACTCCATCTTGGGAAATTTTGATTTCATAAGCACTGATGCTCCAACTTACTTGGATCATGTCCAGCTTGGACTGCAATGTCATTTCCTCCAAAGGACCACAATGCCTCATGTAGCTGCACTCTGCCATGTCAGAAATTGCCAACAGCATCCTGCTCAGTTCTTGTTTCTGTAAAAGAATTAAAAGAAGTGACTGGATTAGGCCCTATTAATTACTATGCAGCCAAATGTTAACGAAGACAACCCTTATCAAGGATGAGCACAGCAATTAAAGAGAGGAGATGTTGTGGGTTCATCATCTTTACCAGCAGCAGCGTGAGCCTAGTTTATACCCAACTTCGTAATTTGCACGGCAGATGGATGTAGCACTAAATCAGCCATCAGCCATGCCCAGCCACTATGCTTCATGCAGACTGCCTATGTTAAAGATTTTTTTTAAAGCACCACATACACAGCTGTTTGCTTATACAGTAATACCTTGGATTGCAAGTAACTTGGTTTAAGAGCGTTTTGCAAGACAAGCAAATTTTTAAATATTTATTATTATTATTTTTACTTGATATACAAGTGACGCCTTGCAATACAAGTACTGTAGTACGGCTTAAATTAAAAATCTCTATACAAATTTTTTTGGGGGGGATTTTGTTTTGATATAAGAGTGTTTTGGATTACAAGCACGTTTCCGGAACGAATTATGCTCTCAATCCAAGGCATGACTGTATAGTCATCCTCATACTTAAAAATAAAAAAAGATTAAAAATGGGGGGGGGGAACTGTTGCGAAATTGCATCAAGGATTGTGCAAGGGGGATCTTTGTAATATTACCAGCATGGCCCAATCAGCACAGCATTTGAACATAAGAGCATAAGAAGAGCCATGCTGGATCAATAGGGTCCATCTATTCCAGCATTCTATGCACACAGTGGCCAACCAGCAGGAAGCCCAAAAGCAGGGCATGAGTGCAATAGCACCCCCCACACTCATTTTCCCCAGCCACTGGTGTGCATAGGCATACTGCCTCTGATACTAGAGATAGGTAGCATATAGCCATATGAACTAGTAGTAGCCATGGATAGTCTTAGCCTCCATGAATTTGACGGATCCCCTTTTAAAGCTGTCCAGATTGGCGGCCACCACTACATCTTGCAGTAGCAAAATCCACAGTTTCACTATGTGCTGTGTAAGGAAGTCCCTTACTTCCTTACACAGCACATAGGATTTGGAAATGTTCCCATTAATATTATATGACTCTGCAAATTACTGCAGTTCTACAAGAAAGTTGTGTCCAGACTGGATGTCCTTGACATTTTGCCAACAAGATAACACCTAAGAAAAAAACTACAAAAATATAATAACGTTCAAAAAGACCTGTCTTTTCAGTCGCCACTAAAACAGTGAAAGACACTTCAGTTGTGAAAGAATTCTGCAGACTTTTTTACAAGTAAGATATATTTTATAAGAAGAAACTGTATGTCTTTGTTTAAAAAGAAATACTTGATTCTCATTATTTTTAAGAAAATGTTTTTAAATTATTTCTATTCAGAATACAAGGAAATTCATTATATAATGAGAATGCATTTTTATTATGTGTTGTCCTCACCATGTGAACTTATTTGTATGTATTTTGAATATTTACAGCCCCCTGAGGAAGGCCTTAGAAAAAAACACAGGCCGAAACGCGTCGGGCTCCTCTATTTAATAAAGATTTTTGCATCCTGAGAACCTAGTTCTCTCCTTTTTTTGCTGAATCCCCCATCAACCAGCTTCATGGAATGACCCTGAGTTCCAGTATTATGAGAGAGGGAGAACAATGTCTCCCTATCCACTTTCAACACACCATGCACCTCTGTCATTTGCTGTCAACATCAGAAAAGTTCATTTGGACTGAATGGTGAGGGCACTTCTAAGCCAGCCTCACCGTGGCACAAATGTTACTAACCTTTGTCTTCACCTCAAGGTTCTGGCAAGAGAATTTCAGACTGAATTTAAGCTCTTTCAGAAATAAGTAAAGATGCTGCTACTCAATTCTGTGTTCTACATTTTTAACCTCTTTCTCCCTTTATCCCAAGTAGGCTTTTCTATTCCCTTTCACTCTGTCTGCAAACACCATTTTATTGTTTAAAACTGTAAAAGCCTTCAAAGGTGGTCACTTCTTAAATGTAGCTACAGTTGATCACCATCGTTGCGTAGACTCTGGAAACTTTTCTGCCTGACCTGTTCCCTCACAACCAACCTCTGCCATGCCTGCCCTGGAGAACTAGAACTGTGTCCAGCCTTCAGATTCCTTGGACATCATTTTGTAAGGTCTGTTGAATACTTTCGGGGACTCCAGGTTATGTGAGTTGTTTGTTCCTGAATTGAGTTATGGTTGTGGCTATGGATGTATGAGATACTCATTTCAGTTTGTTTTTGACTAAAATCTACCCCATTTACACCCCTGAATGCAATCTGCAGCTGGAAGCCCATGCATTTCTGAGCCTGAGATGCAATTTGTGGAACAAAACAAAACAAAAATTGAAAAGTACATACATTTGAAGAATGCACATAAAAATGTGTACTTTGGAAAAATATATACAAACACACTTTAATCAGTAGGGGGAATGCATACATTTAAAAAAATGTGCACAACTGATAAGTACATCTGGGGAAGTGCACAAGAAAACACTCATGGAATTTCATGTGAAAAGGAAGGGAAAAAAACAAAGCTCACAATCTGATATGGGCACGAGTCAGAATGAACCTCAAGGTGGAATTTGGATAACCTTGATGAGTTCAAGGTTTCCTGATTTGTACAACCCTACTTTGGGGCTGAGCATGCAGTGGTCTTCAGCTTTCCCAGGTGTGGGCTCCATCCTTAATCCCACCCTTCAACATGTTACCTGCTTTTATTTGTATTTTTTACTTCACCCCATTTCTTTCTTGGACTTTCTTGTGCTTCCCTTCTCATGGGCCCCAGACAGGCCTGTTACACTGGCTGCTGCTGAAATGAGTAATGAGTGACCACCAACAGCAAACATTTTAGAGTTCTCTCCACCACCCCTGCATGGCTTGTGTTTTTGCATCCCTGCTTCTTCCCCGACAATTAGTAACAACAAAAAGAAAATAATAGCATTACTGGTGTGACCCCACTCAGCTCAGTTCATGGCCCACCATCTGAGCATCAATGCTTGAGCCCACACTGCTCTTCCCCTCTCCACAGCAGTGTGTGTAACCAGTGGGGAAGAGGAATGATTGCCAGCCAAGCGGCATCCACAGATGGCTCCCCCCCAGTAATTCTGGGGGCAGCTGCCTCTCCACAGGACACCTCCACAGTCCCAGCTGTGCACCACTGCATCTAGTCAGGAATGCAGAAGCTCCTGTCCTGTCTGTATTTGGCTTTAACTAATGAAAGGAGAAAGACCTATTATGAAATATGCTCCTTTAATCACACTGGGCTGGAGATGCAAAGGTCACATCTTCAAGTGGAAAGCATGACCATTTCTCCCCACCACTGGTGTGGTGCAGCCGGGGCTCACAGGGTTGAACCCTGGGACTGTTCGATTAGCACCCTTCAGGCTTCCCTGTTTTCCACCTGAGTTTAGCTGCAATCCTCACTCTGGGCCGGTTCACATGATCACCGCAGCCCATCGTAGCTTATTTAAGCCACGGTGGGTTGTGGCATGTGCTGGTGGCCCTTTTGAATATTCAAGCCACTGTGGGCGGTGGGCTTATCATGTCACGCAAACCTGGCAAGAGTGGCTTATGCAAGGGCTAAACAACCCTCGCACAACGCTAAAACAGTCCATGGGTTGTTTAACCCTTGCATAAGCCACCCTTGCCAGGTTTGCACGACATGAGATAAGCCACAGCGACCACCTGCCGCAGCTTGAATATTCAAAAGGGTGGCTGGCAGATGCCACGACCTACCATGGCTTAAATAAGCCAAGGTGGGGTGCAGTAACTGTGAGAACCCGGTCAATAACTGGGGAGGGGTTGGGGGAAATGGATTTTGAACAATATATTGTTGTGAGCTACCCCTGTTGTAATGCAAAGTATTTTGGGATGGCTTGGTCTTGAATGGGCAATTAAGACCCATTCGCTTTACAAAAGACCTGTTTTCATCTCCTGTTGGACATGAAAACTGCTAGAACTGGTTTGTTAATACAGATCAACAGAGCTGCCTTCATTTTTGAACTCTGCTGGGGGAGGGGGAATGTCATGATGAGTGCCTGCACTTTAAAAAAATTCCATTGCAGAACTGCTGCCCACTCTGTTTAGATTGCCGAACAGCTTGAAGAAACAGGGGTGAGGGAGGGGATCACATAGAAACATACCTGATGCGTGAAGAGGCCTTCATTATAGTTAATGTACTGCATCAACTCTATATTTTTAGCTTGTAATTCGTTGTACTTTGTTTGAAGTTCAGAAACTTTGGTTATCAGCATCTAGGTTGAAGCCATAAAGTGGGAGATTAGGGATATGCTGTACGTTGCAAGGGAGAAATACAGCCTTTCATGGGATTCCGCCCACCCTATGCAACCGTATATGCACACAAACACTTTCCAAGTATGGCCTTGTGGCAGGAAAATTAGCCAGTGGGGTTCACTGATAGCTGGAGGAAGGAAAAGTGGTGCCACGAGAGGGTCAGCCCTTAGAGAATTCTCTGGTAGGAAAGTCCAGATTGTTTTTGTCCAGCTTTGGGTGGAGGCTGGTGGCCCCAATGTCAGTGGGGCAGTGTAGACACCCAGGCTTTAGTCTGAACTTTCAAGGTGCTATCCATGGTGCTGAACCATGGGGCAAAATAGGTTCAGCACCATGGACAGCTCCTTGAAAGTTCAGACTGAACCCCAGAGTAGATACACTGCCCCATGAACATTGCAGCCACCAGCCACTGCTGACAGCTTCCCAGAGAAACAAAGAGCTTCATGGCTTTAACTCTTCCCCCTCCCCACTGTGCTCCTGGTCTGGATGAGGCCCCCTGCAACTGCTACTTGCATTGGAAAGAAAGCTCCCATTCGCGCCAATGGAAGCTTTCCTGCCAATGCGAATAGTACGTGTGTGTGTGTGTGTGTGTGTGTGTGTGTGTGTGTTTCTAATTGGCACTGGAGCAGGGGCAGAGGGTTACAGCCCTCCTCCCTCCATGCCATGATCCTGATCTGGCTTGGTCCTGGATTTCTTCCTCACTCCACACCCTGCATCTGCTATTCATTAAAAAATAACATCACGTCTAGTTTGTCCTTGCATGATGACAGCGAAACACATGAAAAGGTAGTTGGTAGGGTTCAGGTCCGTGAACCACGCTACCTGGATCCATAACGGGATCCAAATAGGCAGTAACTGATTTTATTTATTGTTTATTTATTATTAATATTTCCATAACACCCTTTTTGCCCAAAGGCCATCAAGGAGGTACACAACCACTCTAAAATAAAATCAGAAAGTAATTTAAAAAATTTAAATGAACCATTAATAAAGCCATTAAAATACTAGCACACTAAAATAATGTTAAAGGCTAGGTTAAAGACATCCATCTGAACATCTTCTCTGAAAGCCGAGAGAGTGGGGGGGGCAATTATAATTCTGAAAGGAGTGCATTTCACAGTTTAGGAGCAGCACCAGAAAATACTCTTTCCCGCCTATCTGACAAATGGGTCTCTGCAGACCTCTCCTGCAGATCTGAACAACTTGACAGGTTCCTAAAGAGACAGGCAATCCCTTAGATAAGTTGAACCCCTTCATGGTTAAAACATCTTGATTTGAACCGGGAAAACAATTGGCAACCAGTGCAGCTCTTTGAATATTGGTGTAATATGGTCTAGAAACCATGCTGCTGGTTAGCAGCCTGGGTGCCACATTTTGCATCAATTGAAGCTTCCAGACACTCTTCCAGGGTAGCCCTACATACATCACATTGCAGTAGTCTAAGCATGATGTAACCAAGGCATGGATAATGGATGCCAGATCAGACCGATGCAGGAAAGGACACAGCTAGCACACTAAGGCCCTTCCCCCAGAACACGCGCAGCTGTGGGCGAGAAGAATTTTGCGGGCGTGGGGGAAGGAGTTGAGACATACCTGTATACGTAGGCATTATGTTAGTTAAGGGGGTGGGGCTACAGGAGCTAATATTAGGCCTGGTAGCCCCACCCCCCCTCTTTGTCTTCCGCAACAAAGGGTCCCAACACTGGCAAGTGTAAAATGGGGTGGGGGCGGCAACATCGCCACCTCCCGGTTTTGGATGCTCCACCCAAATGCACAGCGTCATCGGACCAGAGGGGCTGGATTAGAACAACCCGCACTCCATCCCTTTGCAGCTCATTGAATGTAAATAAAATGTGGCCCAGTTAAACACCAGCAACTTGTCTCGACTCTTTATTTCCTCCTACGCTCGCTCGCAAACATAATTATGCAAACACACCCCTTGCCAGCGCTGCCACCTGAAGGATCCAGGGACAGCATGGGATCAAGGAGCACTCCTAATCTATGGAACTGAACTTTCAGGGCGGATGCAACCCCTTCCAGAACAGGTTTAATCCAATCCCTCAGTCAGGCTTTCTACTGAACAGCAGCACCTCTGTCTTGTCTGGATTTAACCTCAGCTTGTTCGCCCTCATCCAGTCTATTATCAAAACACAGGCAACATTCGACAGTATTGACTGCTTCCTTGGACTTAGGTGATAAAGAGAAAGAGTCAGAGCTGGATGTCATCAGCATATTGGTGGCACCTTACACAAGTGGTACACAATGAGAGGGGAGTGGAGAAAGAGTCATAGCCCTCTTCTTGGGAAGCCCTTCCCTGACAGATTTTCCATGTCTACTCCCACCCCAGACTCAAAAAAACCCCAAAGCCACACGCTCTCTGAGGTCTTGTGGCATGACCACATTTGTACCCTATTCAGAAGTGATCTATGGGTACTCTGAGAGGAAGGAATTGCAGTATTCACAGCATGGGTATGCTACGTGCTCTTGGTACTACTTAAGCTTTGTCCTTTTCAGAGGACAGAATTGACCTTATCTAAGGCTTCAGCAGAGAACTTGCATCCTCAGTGCCATGTGCCTGTGAAGTAAATGGACAGGGTTGTATCAAGCATCATAAAACTACATGCACAGTTAACATTACAAGTTTTGTGGTGTCATGTTCCTCTTGCAAAACCCTAAATTCAAGTTGGGTTCCTCAAGGTTATATTGCTGGATGGACAAATTCTTCATCAAGATGTGGTTTGCAGCCATCAATGTCTCATGCCTTTTGATGAGGGTTCTAACCACAGTGTCTTTCCAATATCCCAGATAGTCTACAATAGGAAAGAAGGAAGATCATGTTATACATTCATGTTCTATTTTAAAATTGTGTAACATCTAGAGAACCTGTTTTATAGGCATCACACATATACAAATAATAAATACATACATACATATATACATGCATATTTGAAGACCAGCAGTAAGCAGATATTCAGTCACAAGGTATCGACCATGGTTGGCAGGTACGGTATTCATTTTAGAAATGAAGGAGACAAGAACATTACAATACAATCCTCTACATGTGTACTCTACTTTTGCCCTGTAACAGGTTGGGGAAAGAATAAGTTATGACTGCTTTATTTCAGAAGACTTCTTGGGGGTGGGGAGAACTGGTCGATTGGATATTGTTAGTCATTGCTGTATTAGGCCTGAGAATCTTACTTAATGCCTCTTTGAATATTTGTTTCATTTTATGTCTGTTTTATTGTTTTGTGTATTTTTGTGTAATGTTTTAATGACTCCTAAAACCTGGTTTATGATGCTTTTGCAAGCTGCCTTATGCACCCTTTTATGAGCTGAAAGGCATCATAGAAATCCAAACAAATATATGTCAAAGCATTAGTACCCAAAAGGAAATAGCAATTGTTTAGAGAATGTACTCACTGGATGGCAATACGTCGAGAATTTTCTGTATGAAATCTTCGTACTTTTTGTATTTGGCCACCTTCTTCTGTAGCTCCTGTTGTCTGAAGAAATATACCAGAGATGTTTAGAATGCCTCAGGCATTCCGTGGTGTTTTAGCAAAGACTGTGTTACTGGTAGGGTGGCCACTATGTGCCCTAATTTACACAGGACAGTCCTCTATTTGAAGGGTTGTCCAGTCCAAGTCCAGAAGGGAAAGTAGAGGACTTGAGGCCGGCCATCAACAGTTAGAATTTGGGAAGCAGATTGAGCAGGCATACAGGTCACTTGGTCACAGCCTTCCCCACTATGGGGAGGTGTGGAATTATAGTATTCCTTTCTACATTTGGATCTAGACATACAAATTAGCATATGCAAACTTTATGCAAATCAGTGCCCTCTTTTATTCTCTTTTTTTGGTGAGGCATTTCCTCAATTTTGGCGATGCATATGTGGCCACCCTTAACCAGGGATTGCTGGAAACCAGCACCGGCATAGCCGGTGGGTCTAACTTCCTACATACAGAAAATCACAGACTCCCGCAAGTTGAATGCATGTGCCATATAGCCACCCTGACAGTCCAAGCCTACACATGTTTGCCCAGAAGTAAGTCCCACTGAGTTCAGTGGGAAGTTTCAAGGAAATGTAAGACAGAACTGCAATCACAGTTTTGCATTTTAAACTCACATTTAAAGAATGCCTTTCGTTTTCATTTTTTGTTACCATAGTAAAAAATAAATTAGGGACATGGGAACATTTAGACCAGATTGGACTATTTGTCCATGTAGCCGACTGTAGTCTACTCTGACTGGTAGCAGCTCTCCTGGATATGAGGCAGGGATCTTTCTGAGCCTTGTTCCCTGAGGTCTTTTAACTAGAAGTATCTGGGAATGAACTTGGGACCTTCTGTCTGCAAAGCATGTGCTCTACCACTGAACTATGATCCTTCTCCATCCATCACTTACCGTGCAATCCTAGGCATGTTTTAGACAGAAAAAGTCCTACAACTCCCAGCATGCCCCAGCCTGGGGTATGCTGGGAGTTGTAGGACTTTTTTTCTGTCTAACATGCTAGGTATGCTGTAGGCATTTGTTATCCTGGCTAACCGAAGATACGAACACACTGTAAAGCAGCCTGGCCTTTAGGATACAGGTCTATTTGTTTTCACAGAGGCTGAGCCAGCACTGGGAAGGCTAGATTTGCTCCAGAGCAAAGACAAAGGCGTCCCCATCCACTGAAAAAACAACACTGAATCTACTTTTATGGGAGGGAGCATCACACTGGCCCTGAACAGGCAGTAGCTTAGGGTGCAAGGGCATCGTGGCCACAGTCTCTTCCAACCCCGTGCTGCCTCCTTCTGCCCGAGAAGACTGCCACTTGGCCAGTGTAGGGCCCTTTGGATTCAGTGCAGGGGGCGCACGCTGGGACCAGGGCTGCCAGGCGCGGCGGAAGAGGGGCAGAACGGTTGGCGTCCTCCTCCCAGCGATCGCCCCCCCCGCGCCTCTTCCCCCCCCCGCTGCTGCCAGAGCAAAGAACCTACCTCCTCCCTACCTTCGCATGTTCCGGGCTGGGCGTTGTTTTTGCGAGGAACCCGGGCACCAAACAGCGTTCCTGTTCCTGCCAAAAAAAAACAATGTGGGCGCCGCACGATGGAAGCGAAACTGAGCGGCCGAGGGGGGGAGGAGATGAGGATGGAGGAGGCGGCAGCCCAAAGGAGCTGGGTTGCTAGACCACGGGCCAAGAGGGGGCGCCTCTCCGTGGGGGGGGGCTAGGCTTCGCCGCATCTGACCACCTTGTCACTCCTTTTATTTTTATTATTTTAACTGAACAAAAAAGAAAAAAAATGTTGGAAGCGGCAGGTCACAGCGAGCAGTGGGGGGAGGGGGGAAGGTAGGTGGCGGCGGCGGCGGCGCGGGGGGGTTGCGAGCAGGCTGCAGCTCCGGAGCCCCCACGGCACGAAGGGGGGGCGCTAAATAATTTGCCTAGGGCGCCAAACAGCCCTGCCCGGTCCTGTAGGTGTGGCTGAAGAAGGTGGACATAGAATTGCAAAACAAGATGCCCCTGAGCACATGCTCAGCCCCGGAATTTGTTTTCAGTACCAGAACTGAAGTTCACACACAGATCCATTCCTGTTTAGGAGGAATCAATTTAGGAGGGGGAAACACATGTTTTGGCTATTGCTAAGCGATTGGGAGTGGGAAACCCTTGCTGATTTACTACAAGTCACCCACAGATCTACCACTAGGTCCCAAACTACCTTCTGGCTCTTCCCCCCTGCTGAAAAGTATTGCTGTAAATTTGAGAGGATTGGACTGGATAATCTCCAGGGCGGCTTCCAGATCTGTGATTCTAAGATTTGAGTTTGGACAGGAAATCACTTTAATAGCCATGGCCAAGCCTGGCAAGTAACTCCTTTGTTAGGTAAATATCTCAATGATATCTTGCCATGGGAACTATGTCTCTTCTCCTAGTTGGGGACAATGTAAGCAAGGAGTCTGTGTGAAAAGAAGAAGAGAGTGCAGTGAAGAAAGAAGAAGAGCCAGCATGGTGTAATGCTTAGAGTGTTGGACTGGGATTTGGGAGATCCGGGTTCTAGTTCTCTCTCAGGCATGAAGCACACTGAGTGACTTTGGGCTAGTTGTGGCCCCTTCCCCCAGGAACTGTCCAGTTGTGAGGGGAAACTGGAGAGGAGGAGGACCATGTAAGCCACCTTGTTAACCACAAACAACCTACAAAGAGAACCCATGGTTTGTTGGGTTGTGAACTATGGGTTGTTCACCATGGTTTGTTATCTCTGCTGGGTTCAGACACACAACACGATAACCCATGTTTTGTCAACAACCCACAGTTCAATGACAACCTATCAGTTATGTCTGGGTGATAGACCAACTCAGCCTTGCAGAATCCAACAGGTCAGACCTGAGTTGGTGAACCCAATCCCCAAGGTCAGAACCATCTGGATGTGTGCTGAGGATTCAGAGGAGTTTGGAGTTTTGTTTTGTTTTTAAAGGAAAGGAAGGGGTGAGTGGGTTGCATCCTTTGCTTTAATTTTTATTTAAAAATCTGGGTAGGATACAGATTAAGTTATACTTTCAGTCAACCCATGGAAACCAATAGGTCTGAAATTAGTGACAACTAACTTAATTCCATTGATTTCAATAAGTCCACTCTAAGTGGACTCATTGATTTCAATGAGTCCAATCCAGATCCAACCCACTATATATATATATATATATATATATATACTTTATACGAAATAAAACTTAAATAGTAAGTTCTGCGAAGTCCCAGTTTTATGTGAAATATAACTTTGATGATCTGAAGGTAACTCTGTGGCAGGGGTCTCCATATTGAGAATGTCAACTGTCCCTGCTGGTTATAGAATAATACATCCTAATACATGTAGCTCAGCCTCAAAGCAGCCTTAAAACTATCAGACACATACCTAAGTTTGAGTTTTTTAAGCTCTCTTCTCAATGCAAGTATCTCGCGCCTCTTTAACGCATTGTTTTTTCGTTCTCTCTTGTATCTCTCAAGAGCGCGCTGCTTCTTCGCTTCACAGTCTTTAAGATATCTGTCAAATCCAAGAGCATGAGCCCTGCTCTGACCAAAGAAGGGGAGAGAAGGCTTATTGAATTTTGTGTCAGTTTTGCTGAAAAGTGGGATCACATGAAGAGAAAGTTGTTTGTTTCAGAAAGAAAAGGGGGAAGTATTTGTCCTACCATTGCTTAAGGACAGAACATGTTTTAAAAAAACAAAAACAAAACTGGGAGAAGATTTAGGCTGCAGGCTTATATACCACTGTGGCTTATGCTGGCTCGGCTTGTCTGAGCGTGGAAAGCTAAGCAGGGTCAGGCCTGGTTATTACTTGGATGGGAGACCCCTCCTCTAGTTTCCTGCATTGAGCAGGGGGTTGGACTCGACGGCCTTGTAGGCTCCTTCCAACTCTATGATCTATGAAACCCTTCCCTCCTGAACCTGGCGCCTTCCAGATATGTTGGACTACGATTCCCGCCCCCAACCCCCCAGCCAATTGCCGTGCTGGCTGGGAATGATGGAATTTGTAGCTTAACACACCTGGAGGGTGCCTGTTTCGGGAATGAAGGGTGGTAAACACATGTGGGAGTAATTCCCATTTAACTTGATAGGGTGTACTTCTGGTTAGACATGTATCAGATTGTGCCGTTAGTAGAATAGTAAAGTCCAAACAATTTAAGCAAAATTGAGCCTTGAGGGCAGCCCCACATTATAAAAGGTGGAAATGCCTCTCTTAAGGCTTAGTTACAGACAGTAAGTGCTTTAAGTTAAAATATGCTTGCATTTTTGGTCCTGCCTCTTTCGCCTTTGTTTCCACCCACCACTGGAATGTGGCCCCAGAGAGCTTCTCCAAAATGCAATTTGGCCCTTGAGCTGAGAGAGGTCCCCCACCCCTGCCATAGTCCAGACTGCAAATTTCCAAAGTGATGCTTACATTCTCATCTTTTTGGACCAGTCCCCCTCTTCTCTGGGCAAGTGCTTCCAACTTCTCTTTAAACTCCTGCCTCTTTGCAGCTAGTTCTGCAGTAAGCCACTCATTTTCAGCTGTGTTCTTTACAATCCTGGAACATTTGTAATACTTTTCTGTGATGCTGCATAACTTCACTGGAGGCCTACAAAATGAGTTGTGTTTTTATGTCACTGAAGGCAAAGGAAAAGGCCGAGTTGGGGTGGGGGAGTGATTTTCAGCCCAGATGTGAATATTCCCCAAGAGAACCTGTAATCCTGGTTAGTGAGAGTTTAAAAAGAGCAACCACAATAAATACACCGCTTTTAAACAAAAATGTAAACTTGAGTATATCCAGGCCTTTGGCTTTGCCAGTTCCCACCACTTGAGGGGGAAAATTTTTTTATTTGAATTTTAAAATCCATAAAAACAAAATACAGAAAACAGAGCAAAACAAAAACCAAACAAACATACATTACCAAGACCAAACAACATTGAACTAAAAAGGACTTCCAATTTCTCCACAACCAACTATATCAAATCTTCTATATAATCATTGTAAAAGTTGCTTTCTTTTTTTTTCTTAAACCAAATATGTGTATATATATAAGTCCCCCCCTCTCTTATTTATCAACTTCACAAATTCACAAAGCCTTGAAATCCTATAGCACTTTACTCCTAAACATAGATATTAATCAATAATAATAATAATAATAATAATAATAATAATAATAGTATTAATTTCACATTTTCACATTACTTCACAACCTAGATTTTAATCCACATTTAGTTAGTTCCTTTCCATTAATCATTGTCAGTACTAAATTTCGTCCAGACTCAATACATTTTTACCAATAACCAATTATTATTCAGATTCTAATTCAATATTAATCCTTATTCTTATTTTACTCAGCAACTAATCTTTTTTCTAATCCTAACTATGTCCCCTTCAAGATCCAAGCCACCACATTAATGAAAAGTACAAAAAAAAGCCACCTCAACTCTGGAGAAGTTCTCCTGTCTCTCAAAGGGGTTCCTCTCTCACACACCCCACCCTTATGTTTAGATTTATGCATGTTCCTTTAAATTTCTCCCACTTGGGTTTCTCTCACCAATCCATTTGGGAAACTGAACCTTCTTACTTCTTTCATAAGAACTTCCCCCTTCCACCATTAGTCAGCAATCATCATAATATAAGTCAAACCATTTTTTCCATCCAATAATCAGCAAACAATTTTTTCATAACATGTGTCAAACCATTTATCCCATCCAAAAGTCAACAAACCCTTTTCCCCGATCAAACACAGTGTTCACAATATACATCTTTTTCCGGCTCATGTTCCACAAATAACTTCCCCCCCCCCATATCTGGCTTCCTCCAGATAGCCCGGCAGCCGTCACCTTCCCAGTTCTTTGTGAATGACTTCTTGCTTGATTCAATGGCAACTCCCCTTTCTTTCTATCTCTCTTTGAAGATGCAGTTGTTATCTCATCCAGTATATCAATCTTCGCCTCGTCCTCCCCGTTCTGCTCAAACTTCACAAATCGGTCACCCTTTGTAGTTTGGAATTTTTGATTTATTTGTACATTCCCCAGCAGGTTTTTTCTAAATTCTTCAAACAACAACAAAAGTTCTCCGGCCAGATCCTGGAGTACATCATAAGTAGCCATCTTGTCTGTGACACAGTATAATTTAACAGCCTGTTAATACTGCTTTATACATTTCCAAAATCCAAAGTAAAAGAAGTTACAATACCTCTTTCTTTCTCATTTCAAGGCACATTTGTTGATCTTCTGATTATGCAGTTTTTGAAACTTATTTTCTTTTTAATATTCCCAAGAAAAGGGTATTTAGTCCTGATTGTGTGGATAAAATTTCTCTTTATTGCTAATTGGCAATGAATCAAAAAGCAGGGCTCCCTCCCCCCCCAGCTAAGGATGTTGCAGTCTAGGACTGGGTTCAGACAACATGATAACCCTCACTCAAGGGTTGAGCATGGCTTGAGTATGGGTTGTTGTTGAACAATGGATTGTTGTTGAAATGTGGGCTATCGTGTTGTCTGAAGCCAGCTGTGTTAACAAGCCATTGCTTGTTAACCATGAGCAAGCCATGAAGAGAACCCATGGTTTGTTGTTGGGTTGTGAACTATGGGTTGTTCACCATGGTTTGTTATCTTGGCAACCCACACTCAACCCATACTCAACCCTTGAGTGTGGGTTATCATGTTGTCTGAACCCAGTCTAGGAGTCTGTAAGAGTGGATAAACATCTGCTTAGGATCTTGCCTCCGGGGACAGGCATTGCAGGATTGTTATAAAAATTATAAGGCTAAACTAAGTATCATGTGGAACCACAATTTTAACTCTGCTTTCAGCAGATTGAAGAAGAGCAACGTGCTTTGCTTTGGTCCCCCCACTTTTGGATGGGGGGGATGCCTACTGCTGGCATGCAGCCCCTGGAAGGTTAATTGCAGGCAAATGTGGCCCTTGGTCCAAAAAAGGTTCCCCATCCCTGGTGTAGACTTAGCACTAGAATAATAGAATCATAGAATAGTAGAGTTGGAAGGGGCCTATAAGGCCATTGAGTCCAACCCCCTGCTCAGTGCAGGAATCCAAATCAAAGCATCCCTGACAAATGGCTATCCAGCTGCACCTTGAATGCCTCCAGTATGGGAGAGCCCACTACCTTCCTAGGTCGTTGGTTCCATTGTCATATTGCTCTAACAGTCAGGGCGTTTTTCCTGATGTTTAGGCGGAATCTGGCTTCCTGTAACTTAAGCCCATTCTTCCGTGTCCTGCACTCTGGGATGGTTGAGAAGAGATCCTGGCCCTCCTCTGTGTGACAACCTTTCAAGTACTTGAAGAGTGCTATCATATCTCCCCTCAGTCTTCTCTTCTGAAGGCTAAACATGCCCAGTTCCTTCCATCTCTCCTCATAGGGCTTTGTTTCCAGTCCCCTCATCATCTTTGTTGCCCTCCTCTGAACCCTTACCAGTTTCTCTGCATCCTTCTTAAAGTGTAGTGCCCAGAACTGGATGCAGTACTCAAGAGGAGGCCTAACCAGTGCTGCGTAAAGGGGAACTAGTCAGGGCCGGATTAAGATAGGGGCTATTGGAGCTGCAGCTCCAGGCCCCTACCCCAAAACAGGCCCACAATCAGGACCGGTGCAGGGCAGTTTGGCGCCCCAGGCGAAATAATATTTAGCGCCCCCCCTCTCCAAAGCAGCCCTGCTCTGCAAAAAAAAAAAAACACCCCTGCGCCGCCACCACCAACCTACCTTCCCCCCGCCCTGGCGGCTGCTGCTGCTGCTGCTGCCGCTGCTGCCGCCACCAAGGAGGAGGAGGAAGTGACGCGACGGGACCCCAGCGCTGTTTTTTGCCAGGGAAATCATGGCAACAGGGCTGTTTAAGCCCTGTTGCCCTGGTTCCTCCCATCAAAACAACGCGGGCGGGGCTCCGGAAGCGACACGACGCAGAGAAGGTAGGTGGCGGGGGGGTCAGGGGTGGTGGTGATGGCGGCGGCGGCGGGAGGCGCGGTGGTGGCAGGAGGCGCAGCGGCAGCGAGTGGGAGGGCGGGGGGAGGCGCAGCGGCGAGCGGGACGGGAGGGCGCGGCGGCGGCGGCGCCGGTGGGCAGGTGGGCGGGAGGGAGGGAGGGAGGGAGGGGAGGCGGAGGCCTGGTGGGGGCGGCGCAGCGGAGGCAGAGGCCTGGCGGGGGCGGCGCAGCGGCAGCGAAGAGGAGCGCAGCGTTTCTGCGCCCTCTTCAGCCGCGCGCCCTCCTCGGCACCAGGCCCATAATGCTCTTAATCCGGCCCTGGAACTAGTACTTCACGTGATTTGGAAGCTATACTTCTAGTGATACAGCCCAAAATAGCATTTGCCATTTTTGCAGCCACGTCACATTGCTGGCTCATATTCAGCTTGTGATCTACAACAACTCCAAGATCCTTCTCACTTGTAGTATTGTTGAGCCAAGTATCCCCCATCCTGTAACTGTGCATTTGGTTTCTTTTTCCTAGGTGCAGCACTTGGCATTTATCCCTATTAAATTTCATTCTGTTGTTTCAGCCCAGCACTCCAGCCTATCGAGATCACTTTGAATTTTGTTTCTGTCTTCCAGGGTATTACCTATTCCACCCAATTTAGTGTCATCTGCAAACCTGATAAGCATTCCCTGCACCTCCTCATCCAAGTCATTAATAAAAATGTTGAAGAGCACTGGGCCCAGGACCGAGCCCTGTGGTATCCCACTCATTACCTCTCTGCAGTTTGAGAAGGTACCATGATAAGCACTCTTTGAGTCCGATTCTGTAGCCAATGGTGTATCCACCTGATAGTTGTTCCATGCAGCCCACTTTTAGCTAGTTTTCTAATCTGGATGGATATCATGAGGCACTTTCTCGAAAGCTTTGCAGATGTCAAGATATATTATGTCCACAGCATTCCCACAGTCCACAAGGGAGGTTACCCAATCAAAAAATGAGATCAGATTAGTCTGGCAGGATTTGTTCTTGACAAATCCATGTTGGCTTCTAGTTATCACTGCATTCTGCTCCAGAATTTTCCCAGGGATTGATGTCAGACTGACTGGTCTATAGTTTCCAGGTTCCTCTTCTTGCCCTTTTTGAAGATAGGATCAACATTAGCCCTCTTCCAGTCATCTGGCGCTTCACCCATTCTCCATGATTTCTCAATGATAATAGACAGTGGTTCTGAGAGTTCTTCTGCCAGTTCCTTTATTACTCTAGGATGCAGTTCATTGGGCCCTGGAGTTTTGAACTCATTCAAAGTAATCAGGTGTTCCCTGACCATTTGCCTGTCAATCACAGGCTGCAATCCTGCCCCTTCAGTCTGCACTTCAGGTTTGCCAAGGGGGTCATAGACTCTCTTTCGGGAGAAGACTAAGCCAAAGTAGGAATTTAACACTTCTGCCTTTTCTTTGTCATCTGTTATCATTTTGCCATCCTCACTTAGTAGTTGAACCACCATTTCTTTCCTCTGTCTTTTACTATGCACGTATCTGAAGAAAGCTTTCTTGTTGTTTTTAGCATCCCTCGCTAACTTCAGCTCATTCTCAGCTTTAGCCTTCCTGACACCATCCCTGCAATTCTGTGCTACCTGCTTGTACTCTTCCTTTTTGTAGCTTGACCTTCCTTCCACTTCCTGTATGTGTCCCTTTTTTGTTTTTAGGTCATCTCTGAGCTTTTTGTGAAGCCACATTGGCTTCTTCTGTTGTCCTCTACCTTTTTTCCTTGTGGGAATTGTTTGTAATTGTGCTTTTAGAACTTCCTTTTTTAAAAAAAACTCCCACCCATCCTGGGCTCCTTTTCTCATTAGAGTTGCTTGCCATGGGACCTTACTTATCATTGTTCTGAGTACATTAAAATTGGCTTTCCTAAAAATCCAGGGTACGCATCTGGTTACACTCGGCTTTTGCTTCCATTAGAATCAAGAATTCAAGTATAACATGGTCACTTTCCCCCAGAGTTTCCAAAACTGCCACTTTATCCACTAAGTAATCTCTGTTGGTTAGAATCAAGTCTAGGATAGCCGATCCTCTAGTTCAGGGCTCTCCAACCTTGGGTCCCCAGATGTTGCTGGCCTACAGTTCCCAGCATAGCAGGGCTAATGGCAAGGGATTCTGGGAGCTGTAGTCCAGCAACATCTGGAGATCCAAGGTTGGAGAGCCCTGCTCTAGTTCCTACCTCCACTTTCTGTAGGAGGAAGTTATCAGCAACACAAGTCAGGAATTTCTTGGAGGGGCCATGTTTGGCAGAATTTGTCTCCCAACAGATATCGGGGAAGTTGAAGTACCCCATCACTACGTCATGCCTCCCTGAAACGTTGGGATATACTAATGAGGAAGTGGCCTCTGGCTTGAAACGGGGCTCTCCCTACTTAGCAGACTTGTTGTAGAGCAGGGCTCTCCAACCTTGGGTCCCCAGATGTTGCTGGACTGCAGCTTCCAGAATCCCTTGCAATTTGCCATTCTGGCTGGGTATGCTGGGAGCTGTAGGCCAGCAACATCTGGGGACCCAAGGTTGGAGAGCCCTGCATGTAGAACTTACAAATGTGTTGACCAGGGAGGTGGGAGGCAGGTCTGTTTCAATGAGCAGACTTCCCTTCTGTCTTTTAAAGAGTTGCTGCCCTTAGCCAGCAGATCAGCAAAGTCAGTTCTGTTGGCTAGGGAAGTCTCCATTGGAAGTAGGAAGCTGGAGCCCTGTAAGGCAGTGGACCTGATGTTCTATGCGAGAGCATTATGGGTCAATGGAAATTTGCTTTCTCTTTCCCGGCAACCAATTTAGAATTAGAGCAATGATCAATGACTCTGCTTGGGATCTGGCACTAACAGTGCTTGTCGTTCCTGGGACATATCTGCCAGTAAACAAGCTGGTGAAAAGACACCCTAAGAATTTGCAAACCCTAAGACGTTTACAAGAAAATTATTTTCCCAGGATGCCAGGTTCAATTCCACAAGCAGCATTATTATCGGAGAAGCTGGGACTGCTCAACTTCTGCCCAAATTCTACTCTCTACACACGCCTAATGAAGACACAGAACCTCATGTCCTGTATTTAACCTGGCAATCTTATCTGAGATATAGAGTTACAAGGCATAGCAAGGGCAGCTCACCTCACAAACAGTGGGAATGTGAGAGACTTCTTCTTCTTCTTCTTCTTCTTCTTCTTCTTCTTCTTCTTCTTCTTCTTCTTCTTCTTCTTCTTCTTCTTCTTCTTCTTCTTCTTCCCTGTAAAATAGATTAGTGTCATGGGCCCTTCCTAGCTTCGAGAAACCGCTGTCTGTATATAACTGTAGAACAGGCAGTCCCCAATGTTCTGTCACATTCTGGTGTGACCCCGGAACAGGACGCAGGATGAAGCTGGGCAGATGGCTGTTAGGCGTGGGACATCACCATCTTGTTCTCAAGCTTGAGTCTCAGGCGGGCAGAGTACAGCCCGTTTTACCCCCCCCCCAGTGCACCTCTGGCTGAAGAGCATGCTGGGAGTTACTGGTTGTAGGCCACAAACATACCTGCTGGGGCATGCGGGAGTTGTGGCAAAACTTGGGGACCCAAGGTTGGAGAACACTGTCTGAGAGGACACTGTGATATCCTTGTTGTGTCTCTAGGTTGATGCTTTGTGAGTGGTAGAGTGGGGCAAGATCGGGGGGGGGGTGGGCAGTGAACTTGTCACCAAAGATGTATCTGGTGCCGCTTTTGTTGCTGGCCACTCGTGTGTGTGTGTGTGTGTGTGTGTGTGTGATTAGCATGCCACTTCCCTCAGTGGAGCACAGCCAGCAGCAATGATAGGATGGTTGCTGCAAGACTGACTGAGTTGCCATATTTTCTCTCTCCTTTGCAGTGCTGTTTTTTCCTTCTTAACTTTGCTGCCACAAGCATGTACAGAATCCCAACAACTCTGTACTGACATTATGCTGGAGTAAGCTGGCTGCCAACACAGTGGACTTTTAAAAAATTATTTATTTATTTATTTATTATTACATTTCTATACTGCCCAATAGCCAATGCTCTATTGGCGGTTCCCAAAAACAAACTGTAAAACCATAAAATACAATAACATGGTAAAACATAATTTAAAATCTTAAGTTTAAAACAGAATAAAACCAAAGTAAAACCCAGGGGGATTTTTTACATGAGACATTTATCGTGTGCTCATCATTCCCTACTCACGGTTGCTCATGGGTTCTTTAGAAAACACCATGACCCTCCAGTTTCACCTCTGTGTCTAACCAGCACTTCTGGTGATATATATTTTTTAAATGTCGCAGGGAAAATGCAATATTTAATTGTGAAAGCAGAAGAAAATGCAATTTCTTCTTGTGTTTTTGCACTATTCTGCTATACCACAGTGCCACCTAGAGATTATGTAGCAGAAAAGCAGGAAAAGGAATGCTCCTGATATAGCGTGTGGATCTCAGTTCTATGAAGAAACCAAAAGCAGATACAAGTGATTAACAGCTGATTAACACCCTTGTGTAGAAAAGCTCAGGGTAAAAGCCAGCAGAAGTGCAAAGATAAAAAAAATGTACGATGTTTAAACCTGAAGGACTAAAATGCCTGGGAGAATAAAAAGGACTTCACCCAGCACCGAAAAGACCACAGCATAGGTGCCAAATTAATCTCTCTGGGGAGGGCATTCCACAACCAGGGTGCAATCACTGAAAAGGCCCTCTCCTTAGCCACCCTCCTCACGTCATTCAGTGAGGGCACCTGGAGAAGGACCTCTGAGGATCATCTTAGGGTCCAGGCAGGTATATATGGAAGGAGATGATCCTTCAGGCTCTGCTGACAAAGTTCTTCTGTTGCATGTTTCAGTCCCCTGTTGGCAATCATTTATAAAGCTTGTAGCAGCAAATATTATGGAAAGGACATAATACCCGGGCCTTGGACTATCTAAAGTTTACATACTGGTATCAATCAGATTTCAAAGCTGAAAAGAGAAGGGGAAAAAAATTAGACTCGTTACCGCATCCTCCTTGTAGTCCCCCACAGCCTAAACCTCTACAAAAACTTTTAGAGACGAACAGCAGGAGTAGCAGCAGTATCTAGCAGTCAGTAGAGATAGCAAGAAGCATCACAATGGCATCTCCATGGCATCTCCTGGCTTCATCCTTGTGCACCCCATGGACAGGAAAAATCCTTGAATGTGTAAGTCTACAGGAGACTTTTCCCCAAGGAGGCAATTATTATTAAGTGAGGTAGTTTAGCAGTGGCTCCTTCCTGAATTGTATCACTAATGACATAGGGTTGCAACCCAGAGATCTACGCTGGACTTTTACAGCTCCTGATGGAGCAGCAGCAGGCAAGGCGGCCATAGCTTCTCCTGCTTGGTCCTCCCTCAGTTCTACCACCCAGCTGCTATAATGAGGAGGTGGTCAACACAGCAAGAGGGCCAAGAGGGCCAGGAGGACTGAAGGCAGGACCGGGAAGGCAGTATTTGGTGTTTGAAGAGAAGACATGTCAGGTCTAATGCAAAGCATTGTTTGGTGGAACAATGACATACTGGTGGATGCACTGCAGACAGCTAGCTAAATAGACACACCCACATGTAGCAGCTGCACATAGTTTTCCAGTTCCATCCTGGTCTTTTCAGAGCCGTCTCTACCAGCTGGCCTTCTAAGCTTCCAATTATACATGGCAGTTTCTTAGTACCGCCACCCCACATATGATCTGCTAGAAGTTTAGTGCTCACATGTTTTGCTACTTTCTGCAATGCTTTTGCTCTAGTTTCCCATGAGTAAATATGGGGAGATCTTAAGCCATGCCAACTGTCATTTGTACAGTCAAAAGCTAGAAAACTGCAGTGTGTGGCACAACACTTTAGCATAAATACTTCTTTGCCCTGTACAGCACAAACGCCAAACTTTGGGATTGTGTGTGGGAACTGTTTTGTATGCCACATTCAAATCAGTCTAGCTTTTTACGCCGTGACATCATCTCTGGCCACAACTATGTGCATTTTCATGGGATCCATTTGTACTTGCCACCAAGAGATTTTATCTCCGTAAGACTGTTTGTTGGAAGCCTTTGGCGTGCTAACTTTGAAATTATCATTTCCCCAAGCAAGATTTCCCAAACCATGAAAATGCCACTAGCCTGGTAGAAAAAAGGTATACAGGCAATCCCCAGGTTACAAACGAGTTCCGTTCTTAAGAATGTCTTTCAGTCGAATTTGTATGTAAGTCGGAACAGCATTGCGTTTTATACGTTAAAATCGGCATTTACGCAAATTGCAGTAGTATACTACTACTAGTATATACTACACTATAAACTCTACGTAAACGACGTAGCACTGGGGAACCCAGAAGTCCGTTCTCAAGTATGGGTTGTCTGTAAGTCAGATGTTCTTAACTTGGGGACTGCCTGTACTTGACTGCATGCCTCAGTCTTTGTGCTGAGGAAGATGGGCAAAGGTAGCTAGAGTATAGGCAAGGAAGAAGACAAAGCAGAGCTATAAAGTAGTCCTTTGCATTTGGGGCAGATCCCAGCACTGGTACCTAAACAAGCATCTTTTCACTTGGGTTTTCAGGTGGCAGGGAGTTTCCCAGTTCTATCAGAGTCCTGGACTACTCAGCCCTTGTTAACATTAGACTAAAACTCTCAGTCCTTGTACCACTAGTGTTTATTTTATTTTCAGAACATAAAAAAAGCTGTGCAGCATCAGACTAAAGGCTGATCTAGTCCAGCATTCTGTTCCCACAGTGGCCAACCAGCTGCCCATGGGAAACCCACAAGTAGGACATCACATGAGCGCAGTTCCAAGTACAAAATACTACAAATGGAGCTGGAGTGGGAAGGAAGACTAGGGGAGAGAGGAAGGGAGATGGTTGCCGAAAGCTGGCGATGGGAAATAAACTCTCTGGAGGGTGGTAGCACAAACTGAACTTTTACTGGAGGGAATTCAACAAGCGCAGGAACTGCGGGGCACAGCCTAGTGGCAGTGGTGAGTAGAGCACCCAGGCAATGCACCTTGTAATTGAGGGCAGAACTGTATTAATTATACCCTCATCTCCAGTGTATGCACATTGGGAGTGGGACTGATGTAATTAACATGGTGGCACCTACAAGTACAGGCAGTGCAGGCTGGGAACTTGGCACCTCCACCACCACCGCAGGCAGGTAGGCAGGCAGGCAGCCAACCCATACATGGCTGGGTGTGGGTGTGACGATAACGTGGCCAGTTATTTAATTTTAGTTCTCTCACTACCACCTGGCTGTTAGTTGACTTTCTTGAATAACCCAGTGGCTGAGATATGGTAGCTCCAGGGTATTAGTTCACCCTATTTTACTAACACTGTTCCAACCCTGTCACAGTTCTTCACTCACTCCCAGACAAACCTGAGCGGACAATCTGTCTGTGGGAGATAAACTCTGTTAAAATACCATTATTGGTTATTGTGGTGTTTACGCTGGGTAGATATTGTGTATCTTTCTCTTAGCAGCTGTACCAAGTGATTAGGTGTGTGAGCTTCAGGATGGTAACAGTTACCAGTCAGTCTCTTCAGTGACCTTAGAAATAGTTCTTTATTTTCTTAAGTAAAACACTTCTTTAAACAGGAACAACCTCTTTTCAACAGAGGCAATAGTTTATGTTGAATTAACCCAGTGTTCTCCAACCTTGGGGCATGCTGGCTGGGGCATGCTGGGAGTTGTAGGTCAAAAACATCTGGGGACCCAAGGTTGGAGAACACTGAATTAACCTTATGACTCTTATCTGACTGACTAGAATCCCCCTAACTCACTTCCCTCTTCTCGCTCTCTCTCACACACACCTCTATTTCCAAAGCTCCCCCCCCCATCAGAACTTTTTCCAGGCGAGCCCCAATAGGTTGCCGGGCGCGACCACTTTGCCTAGCAATGCTAGATGTTAACTCTTTCATCACAGTGGGTGCCACCAGGGGCTTACCTAAGACAGCTTGTCCAACCCCTACCCCCCAAATCTGGAGCCTGGCCTGCTTCCATTGATTTTAAAGCTGGATGGGTGTTTGTTCACTTGGTTAAAACTATGCTAGAAAAACACGTAACTGTCTTATGACTGTAAGTTGTCAATAGTTTGAAATATACATAGATTTCATAGATCATAGAGTTGGAAGGAGGCTACAAGGCTATTGAGTCTAACCCCTGGCTCAATGCAGGAAACTAGAGGAGGGGTCTCCCATCCAAGTAATAACCAGGCTTGACCCTGCTTTGCTTTCCATGCTCAGACAAGCTGAGCCAGCATAAGCCACAGGCCTGTGTCACTTGAAATATTGGGCAAAATGACAGGCTGAGCACCGCATGGAGCCTTAGTGTTCATGCGCACACATTGACCTACATGCACACTGGAGTCGAGCACCCACATAACCACCAACCCACCCATTCGCTGCAAGATTTAATTTCTAGCAGACCTTGAGTACGGAGATGAATCCTGAAAAGTAATAATGCTTGCAATCCACCCACGCTGTTTCAGCAAGACATCCCCCACTGCCCCCAAAAGGCAAAAACAGGGTCAGTGATTTCCCAGGGACCATGAAATAAGGACTGCCCTACTAAACAGGCACATTTTGTAGTCTATGCTAGCCTGCTAGCATGTTTCAGCCTGTCTAGAAGCAGGCTCTTTACCATCCCTGCTACTCAAAATCTTTTAACTAGAGAATCTAGGAACTAGAGCGACTGCCAAATTTTGCCTAAACTAACATGCAAGGTCAATTTGGATGTTCCTGCTTGGGCAAAAAAAAAAAACATCTGAGGAATTTTGAGAGAAGCTAAGGTGGCAGCTCTGTGCACCTTACTTGGGAGTAAGTCCTATTGAACTTGGTGGTATTTAACTGCTGAGTAAATATGATAGGATTGAGCTGCACAACTAGGGACACGTCACAGGGGTTTCATACATCCAGTGCTATTGAGTGAAGGGTTAATGGACATTGAGTTAATGACCCTTCATGCATTCATCCATGGTTTTTACACTGTTTACTCAGATATTTTCTCTGCAGAGCGGGTTTATGTAAAATTTAGTTCAGTTTAAGATCACACAAAGAGTCCTGCTGGATCAGATCAAAAGTTTATCTAGTGCAGTGTCCTGTTTCCCACAGTGGCCAACCAAATGTCCCTGGAAGTTCACAGATTGGTTGCAGTAGGGGATTGGGCATCCCTTGTTGTTGGTCTTTGTCATAAATTATTCAGAAGTATACTGCCTCTGTACATGGAGGTTCCGTATTACGCTGCCCATCAACACACATTCCCTGGGCAGCTTACAAAACAAAAAGTAAAATGTAATATTAAAGTACAAGATCATTTTACACACACAGAGAGAGAGAGAGAGAGAGATGATAAAATGCAGCATTAAAACCCACCCTCAATTTTACAAAATGAAAACTTAATTTACACGGCTTAGGACCACAATACCTGACGGAACACCTCTCCCAACTGCAATCTACCTGGACACTGCACTCAACATCTGGGGCCCTCCTCTGACTGCCACCTCCAAGGGAGGCTCAGTTGGTGGCAACAAGGAGGAGGGCCTTCACAGTGGTAGCCCCCCAATTATTGAATAAGCTTCCCACTGAGGCCCGCCTGGTGCCAACCTTACTATCTTTTTGGTGCCAGGTTAAGACTTCCCTCTATGCCAAGGCATTCAATATTTAACTGCTCAAAATAGCACATGGGGGGGGGGTTAATTGTCACCTGTAGGCTTAGTTTTATTAACTTTTAATATTATCATTTTATACTGTGCTTTTAAATTTGGTTTAAAACCTGTTAACTACATTGTATGTTTTTATTGTTGGTTTTTATGTGGATTTTATTGTATGAATTGTGAACCACCCAGAGAGCTTCGACTGTGGGTGGTATAGAAATGAAATAATAATAATAATAATAATAATAATAATAATAATAATAATAATAATAGCAGCAGCAGCAGCTCATTTTACAAAATAAAACACAGCTTGCACAGTGAGAGCCCAGATTTTGTTTGTTTAATATGCTGGTTGCTTAAAAGGCCTGGGTAGATAAAAAAGGTCTTCAGCTGGAACCAAAAAGGCCATCAAGACAGTGTCAGACCAGCCTCTATGCCCGTGATGGGGAACATGTGGACTTCCTAGGTGGTGTTGAACAGCAACTCCCATCATCCCTCACCATTAGCTATGCTGGTTAGGGCTGATGGGAGTTGCAGTCCAACACCATCTGGAGGGCCACATGTTCCCCATCCCTGCTTTATGGGGAGGCTTTTCCACAGCCAGGGTGCCACTACCAAGAAGGCCACTGATAGATAGAATGGCACTCTAAGAATGTGTCTAATTCTCTTCTGAAGCCATCTGAGCTCATGGCCATCCATTCCATCAATTCATTATTTGTTGTTTGCCACTGGACCATAGAATACCTCAAGAGCAGACAAGCTCTAGCTTCCCAATTCTCCTTTTGGCATTCAGCATTCTTTAAGGGATACGTCACACATTTTAATGATCACCTTACCTGTATTCTCCTAGTTGGGTGACAAAAACATTTCTCCTCCTGTTTTCCAGATGCAGAAAGTATTGGGGGTCAGTGTCCCTTGTCATCGACAGAGTGGCCATGTTTCTTCAAGAATAAAGGAGGGGTGGGTGGGTGGAATTCTGCCTGCCAGGATTCCTGTGTACTATGATCTGCAGCAATTTCTCCCTTAGAAAAAAGTTTGGGGGAAAGAGGTATTTTGGTGTCTTTTAAAAGCTGGTCAGCACAACCAAATAAATACAACTGTGTTGTTTTAGCTGCACCCTGCATTACAAAGCCCGGTAGGGACGAGCAGCGAGCAAACCCAGATCTAGTTGCAAAGTTGGAAGCGCAGGGTTCAATGTGGGAGGTGAGCTTTCTGGGTTGCTACAGTTACCTTCCTGCATTTCTCGGCGTTCAGTGTTCCCCTAGCAACCTGGGCACACAGTATGGATCAAGGCCTTAGCTGCATGGGGTGAACTACCCTTGCATTTCCCTCGGGAGTTCTCCCTGCAGCATAGCTATACACAGCCTAAAGCAAACACACTACAGCAGCCACCTGTCAAATCACTCAGATGAAGATCTATTTGTTTGCCTGCTCTTGAGCACAGCACGAAAGGATGCGCAGTGCAGGTGATTGAAAATAAACAGCAAACTCGGAAATGTTTCATACCAATAGGAAATGGGGGAGGGAACATGACCCAGTGGTTAGCCGTAGGGATGGGCGACCTGCCTGGCACTCGACTCGCGGTGTGCTCACTCAGCGCTCCCGCTGCGGGAGCCGAGCCTAGCGGGAGCACCAACTGAGGCTCTCGCTGGACTTCTGGGTCCCGGCTCTATGTTGTTTACGTAGAAAATGACCACATTTGCGCAAATTTGGCCATAATTTGCGCAAATTTGGCAGTTTTCTATGTAAACAACATCGCGCTGGAACCCGGAAGTCACTTTCCCCAGCTTGGCTCACAAGAATGTGAGTCAAGCCAGGGGAAAGGTAGGGTGAGCGGAGCTTGGGGGGTTGAGCCCAGCAAGTTCTCTGGAGTCTGGACTTCCACCTCCCCCCAATCAAGCTCCATGCACGTCCCTATGAAGTCCCCATCATCTGGAACATGTGAGCTGAACCCGACCCCTCCAAGGGAGGTCAAGCCGTGCACGTACTCCCCTAGGACCAGAGTTGGGGTCATCGAATCCAGTCAGTGTCGGCTGTATCAACTCCATCTGATACGGCAGCTGCGCCCCTACCTTCCTAATCACCTGCTCCCATCAGTGGTTCATGCCTTGGTCTCCTCTCGCCTAGACTACTGTAATGCGCTCTACGTGGGGTTACCCTTGAAGACGGTTCGGAAGCTGCAGCTGGTACAGAACACGGCAGCTCGCCTGATTAAAGGCAGCCGCCGGCGGGATCACATCACGCCAGTGATGAAGGATTTGCACTGGCTACCAGTTGCTTGCCGAGCCGAATTCAAGGTGTTGGTTTTGACCTTTAAAACCCTGTACGGCTCTGGTCCAGTTTATCTCAAGGAGCGTCTCCAGCAACACCAAGTAGGCCGCTCAACAAGATCTGCCACGGATGGCCTTCTCCTTGTCCCTTCAGCCAGAGCAGCTAGACTGGTGGGGACGAGGAAGAGGGCCTTTTCTGTGGCGGCCCCCGTACTGTGGAACTCTCTCCCGAGTGACCTCCGCCATGCCCCCTCTCTGATGAGCACATCTGGCATCCACAGTGAAAAGGACCAGGTAGCAAGTGATGGGAGAAATCTTTCTCTAAGTGGGTTCAGACAACACGATAACTCCCACTCAAGGGTTGAGTGTGGGTTGTCATTGAACCATGGCTTGTTGTTGAAACGTGGGTTATTGTGTGGTCTAAACCCAGCTGCGCCAATAAACCATGGGTTGTTAGCCACGAACAACCCATGAAGAGAACCCATGGTTTGTGGTTGGGTTGTGAGCTGTGGGTTGTTCGTGGATAACAAACCATGGTTTGTTGGCGTGGCTGGGTTCAGACGACACAATAACCCACGTTTCAACTACAACCCATGGTTCAACGACAGCCCACACTCAAACCAATATTCAACCCTTGAGTGTGGGTTATCATGTTGTCTGAACCCAGCCTTTGTGTAGTGTTTTTTTTGGGGGGGGGCTCTGGGGGCTTCCAAGGGAAGGAAGGGGTGAGAAAATCTGCTTCCGCAAACTGCTTTCCATCAGTGTGACATTGGATGGAATCTATGGTGTGTATCTATAACCCTTACTATATGCAATTTTATGTATTTTATTTCTCATGTTATGATGTCTCCCAGAATTCCTCACCATTGGCTATGCCGGCTGGGCCTGATGGGAGTCAAAGTGCAAAATATCTGCAGGGCATCAGGTTGGGGAAGGTAATAGGAAAAAGCAGTTGCAATGTGAGAAGGCAATTTGTACCCGAGAAGTGGCAAGGGCAACGGTTGTTCAACCCTTTCCCCACTGCCAATGTTCCCCTCCCCACAGCACTTTTTCTCCTGTGAGGGTCTGACATTTGTTCTTTAAAGCTAAGGCTATCCAAGGCCTTTCATTCCTCTTTGCAGAATTTGGCCTGGGAAGATAAATCTTATCCCGATCGTGTGGTATGCAAGCTAGGAGGCCAAGTCACTTCTTAGCAGTGCAGCGTGCTGTAGGGTAGAAATTTCCATGAAGAACACACAAGCCAAGGTAGCTTGACTGAGCCTCAAGTGGAAAATTACCCCATGTGGATATATAATATTATATGTATCACTTGAGATATAGATGACATTCCAAAGTTCTGTTGTGCTATTTTTGTGGTTTCCCCTTTGCAAGGTGAAAATTATTTTGCCGCTTTTGTTGAAGGTGGATTTGGAACCTTTGAGTCTGACTTGAGACATAAATAAAATCATGTCATTACAGTCTAGTAAGTCAAACTTGGAAGCTGCTGCTGTATCATAAAGATTTATCAGTCACATCAGTAAGTACCTGCTATATTCATGTTGAGCAGTGTCTTCTTATATGCGTAACACCCTCATAATCTGAGGAATTACTTGAAAGAAGCCAAGTAATGAAAGTGTGAGGAACAGAATCAAGACCTTTCTAGTTTAGCACTCAATTATGGTCCTATCCTGTGCTAGTTTGAGTTAACAATAAAACTTGCACACAGTTTTAAGGTTCTGACAATAATTTATTCAAAATAGCTGTTTATTCAGAGATTGCAGTGGTAGTAGGAACATTATCTTACCATGTATGCACTCATAGATCACTTTTAGACCACTTTCTTAGAAAGTTCCCCGAGTTGTTAACAATAAAAAACTATTACAAATAAGGAGTAAGAAGTTTAAAACCATGGACAGAACAATCCTATGGCCCCTGGACACTGTCGGGGTGGGGGGCATAGGATAGTTCAGATTCCCAGCTCCGAGGTCGGAGACAGCGCTCCGACCTCGGAGCTGGGAATCAGAGCTCTGCCCCCCACCCCTTACAATTGGCATGGAAAGAACTGCACCGGCTGCCTTCTGAGGTTGGGAAAACAACCTCAGAGAGGGCTCAAAGGGGGCAGGGAGGGAGGAGGGGTGGGGAGGAGATGCGGGCAGCCAGGAATCAGGATACATGGTACCCTGGAGCCGCTCCAGCCTCTTTCCCTCTCTGTTTCCGAGATGCCGTTGTTAGGCAGCCGAAAATGGCCATCTAGCAAAAATGCAGAGCGGGAGGAACGGGGAGGTGAAGATTGCCTCTGCCGCTCCTCACACTCTGCACTGGATGCCTGTAAGCCTCCAAGTTCAGACACCTAGTATGGGCATCCCCATAGGATTGCACTCTAAGACTGCAATCCTAAGGACACTTACTAGAGCAGTCTTCCCCAACCTGGTGTCCTCCAGTTGTTTTGGACTACAACTCCCATAATCCTTGACCACTGGCCATGTTGGCTATGCTGATGTGGGTTGCAGTCCAAATCTTCTGGAGGGCTGGAGAAGGCTGTACTACAGAGTGAGACTATAATCTAAGACATATACCTTGCTTCTGAGTCAACATGCGTAGGATTTAGGGTGGCCATGTGTCTTACTTTCCAGTCATCGATTTAAAGGCTGTCAGAGGATAATACTCTATCTGAAGGGCTGTCCAGTCCAAGTTCAGTTTAAAGACAGATGGGAGAACTAGCCGGGCCCCTTGAAGTTGCCCATCAATAGTTGGCACATGGTTAGCAAACCGAGCGGGCCCACAGGTCACCTGATCACAGCCTCCCCCACTGCTATGAGATGTATTCTATTTCCATTTAAATTACAGTAATTATTTCAAAACTTTCACCTATGCATCTAAATTAGCATATGCAAATGTTAAGCAAATCTGTGTCTTCTATTTTGGGGGGGTGGGTGATGTGTAAGTGGCCATGCTAATAGGATTGCACTGTTCGTCCCTTTGAACTTAGTCGGATTTTCTTTGGAGAAAAACACGCTTAGGCCTGCGCTGTACTGGCTTTCGTCTGTACTTATTTATTTATTTATTTCATTTTTATACCGCCCAATAGCCAAAGCTCTCCGGGCGGTTTACAACAATTAACAAGACAGTCGCTGCCTGCAGGCTTACAATCTGAAAAGACACGACACACAAGGAAAAAGGAATGGGGAGGGAAGCTATCGTAGTATATATTCTCCTTAGCATTTTCTCAGCAAAGAGACTGAGGCTGCAATCTTGTACACACTCACGTGGGAGCAAGCCCCATTGAACACAGTGGGACGTAAGCATGCCTAGGATTATACTGCGAGGCTGCAATCCTAAACACACTTAAAGGTACAATCCTATGCATGTTTAGACAGAGAAAAGGCCTACAACTCCCAGCATGCCCCAGCCAGCATGGGGCAAATTGGGTTGCACTTTGGCGTGGGGGTAGGCGGAGTTAACCTTTCCCCCTGCCTGCACTGTTTCCCTAATCAAAATCCAGTGCAGTACAGGCACATCGCCCTCCCCGCTCCCCACTGTGACTAATAGCAGCTTCAGAGAGTATAATTTTGACCAGGGAAACAACAGTAGGGGGGAAACGTTAAACTCTCCCTCCTCCAACATAGCACACTCCATCAGTGGGGTGGGGTGGGTCTGCAACTGCTCTTTAGTCTGAAAGAAATGTTGGGAGATCCCCGCCCAGATCTCCTGTGTAATGTGTCCTTTGGTTCTTAGCCACATCACGTCATTAGGCCTACGTTTACCACATACAGTTGATGGCCATCTTGCTAGTAGCTGCATCATGCAAGTGTTTATGCACATAACTCAGGGCCAGTCACGGGTCGGCATGGTCGGGCAACTGCCAAGGGCCCACACGCCTGCAGGGGCCCACACTGACAAGAGCCCACTGGGCTTCTTCCTCCACTTGACTGTTGCAACCAGCTTGTTCACCTGATCCAGACAACGGTGGTGGTGGTGGTGGTGGTGGTGGTGGTGAGGAGGAGGAGCAGTAGATGCCACTGCCCATTTGCTCAGTGACTCTCTGCCTGTCAAGCAAGCGATACCAGCGATGCGAAAGAGGACGAGGATCAATAGCATAGCAACTGGTGACAACGGCAGTGGGGAGATAGACTCACAGAGGGAGGGGGCCCCATTGAGGGTGTCTTGCCCAAGGGCCCTCCAAAACCTGGATCCAGCGCTGACACAACTGGCATGATAAGATGGCACTTCCCCAGCCAAGAAGGCACTTTATGACACTTCTCCTCTTTGTAGCCATATTCCAAGTTGTGGCACGCAGTATCGATGCATAACATACTGATTTACCGTAATCTGGGACGTTATGAAAACTGATAAGATTAGCACCCAGTGCCAAAGTGTTGCAGAGTGTCATTTTGTTTGTTTGTTTGTTTGTTTATGTGAATCGTTTGTACCCACTCTTCAGCGGAAGGGCTTTCAGAGAACTAAGAGAACTTGTTCTGCTGTCTTTTCTGGTTATTTGTTTTCTGATTAATCTCTCCTGCTTACATTTGATTGCTGTTATTGCTGTACAGTTTGTTTATCAGGCTATCAGATATAATCCAGGAGCCTGCCGTGTTTGTCAAGCATATGGTTATTTTTAACTGAGTTAAATGTTGCACACCCTTGTGGCATGTTGTGCAATAGATATCCTCTAGTGTCATCTGACATTTCGTCCAGACACTTGTGCTAAATTTAACTTCTTAGGAGAGATATAGGGCAAATGAATAAATGTCAGTTTTTCAAACAAGGTTGTGGCATAAAGGTTTGATTCCTTGAAAATACCGTACATTTTAAAAACCAATCGCACACACCTCGTGTCGTCTTTTCAGAAACTGAAGCAGTTAAGTCACTGTGCTTGGGGACAAACTTCACGACTACATGAAAACATTCCTGTTAAAATATCAACAGCTGCTCCCTCGAGGAAAAAGAACTGAAAATAAAACTGCCAGTATCATAATACTTTTATACAAATCTATGGCATGATTACACTTGGGATACTGCATACAGTTCTGGTTGCTGCACCTGAAAAAGGATATTGTAGAACTGGGAAAAGTAGAGGTCAAAAGGTTTAGGGTTTGTTTGTTTGTTTGTCAATGTTGTATTCTATTGCTGTGTTTTATTGCTTGTACCCTGCTTTGGGATTATGGTATAATGGAAAGCAAATAAGAAATCTCTTAAATAAATAAAAAATAATAATAATAGAGAAAACAGCAACCAAAATTATCAGTAGTGACTCCCGTATGATGAAAGATTATGGCATTTGGGGCTTTTTAGCTTAGAGGAGGAAAAGGTGAGTAGGGGGGGGGGCATGACAGAGGTGTATACAATTATGCATGGTACCAAGAAAGTGGACAGAGAGAATTTTTTCTCCCTCTGTAATAATACTAAAACCCAGGGTCATCCAGTGAAGCTAAATAGTGTGAGATTTAGGACAGACAAGAGGAAGTACATTTTTACCCAGTTCATAGTTAAACTATGGACTTCACTACCGCGAGATGTAGTGATGATGGCTGCCAACATGGACGGCTTTGAAAGGGAGTTAGATCAATCCATGGAGGATAATGTTATCCATGGCTACACTAGTCCTGATGGCCATATATAACTTCCAGACTTGGAACCAGCGTGCCACTGAATATCAATCAGCTGCTGGAAGAAACAGCGGGAAGGGACTATTGCCTTTGTACCTTGCTTGGGACTTCCTACAGGCATCTGGATGGCCTGTGTGGGAAATAGGGATGCTGGACTAGACTGTCCTTTGAATTTGATCTCATTCAGCACAGCAGCTCTTCTTGTGTAGTTATGTAAAGAAGCTTCCGGAAAGGGTGGTTTGAAATGGAGAAGTGGTGGAAGGGAGGCATGCTAACCCTATCCCCTCCACACACTGCTTTTCCACTCCAACTTTCCCCCGTAGAGTGGCTATGTGTCCTCTTTCACAGAAGACTGTCTCTATTTGAAGGGTTGTCCACTCCAAGTCCAGTTTAAAGATAAAGAACCATCAAAAGGAAGATGCCCATTGACAGCTCCCGAATAGCAGACTGAGCTGGCAGGCGCACACAGGTCACCTCACCGCAGTCTTCCCCGCGGTGGTAAGATGCACTGCATTTTTCTATTTAAATTATGATAATTAATTCAAAACTTGCCTCTACACATATCAATTAGCACATGCAAATGTTATACAAATCACTGTCCTCTTTTTTTCTGGCAGTTCATAAGTGGCCACGCCACCTGACAATCCCCCATGCTGGACTCCAGATGTCTGTTTAGCTCCCTTCTCGTGTGAATCGCCAGAAGGGACATCGCACATAGAAAGTAGCGGTAGGGCTGCACCTCTGTGGCCCCGCCCCCAAGGTCACGTGACTGCTTGACTTGTCAAAGCATTAGACGTGGGTGTCTGCAAGGGAAAGCATGCATACATACACCTGGATGACTGGGATTCCAAAATGCGTGGGAAATCTAGTGGAAAGCCTACATGCATAGACATCTCCGTGCATAGGCTTTGGTTTCCATATTTCCACGCATAACATGTGGCTGGTGGGAGTGGGACTAAGAAGCCATGTGACCTTGGGGTCGGACACAAGTGCTGCAGCCCTTTTCTATGTGTGATAGCCCTTCATGCAACTCATGTGTGAAGGGTTTTTGTTTTTTTAATCCTTTCAAATGTTTACCTAGAATCCTATGGTGGAAGGGTGGGTGGAGGGCGTTGTTGTACAAGAAAAGCAGCACATGGCTGGGTGGAGGGCGTTGTTGTAGAAGAAAAGCAGTGGGAGAAGAAAGTTATTTATTTATTATATTTATACCCCACCTTTTTTCCTGCAAGGAACCCAAGGCGGCTTACATAATCCTCCTCTCCATTTTATCCTCACAACAACCCTGTGAGGTAGGTTAGGCTGAGAGTCAGTGACTGGCCCAAAGTCACCCAGTGAGTTTCATGGCCGAGCGGAGACTAGAACCAGGATCTCCCGACTCCCGAGTCCAACACTCTCACCACTATACCACACTGGCTCTGTAGCGTACATGCGCATTACCACTTCTTTGCTACAGATTAGCCCTTTTCAGGCATTCAGGAAGGGATGAAAGCCAATGCACGATAAGAAGGAGCACTGCAGCCCTGGCCCTCTCCCTCATCGTGCACGTTGCTCTCTGCTTGTGGAGGGCGACTGAAGAAGAGAGTCTCCTGTATCCACGCAGGCTCTGCATGCGAGCCAGGATGCCGATTAAATCATGTTTGCTTTCACCCAGCAGGTTAGTTCGTCATTGTATTGTCCTGTTTGCCTCTTGTCTCTCCACTGGTCTTGGCTGCCGCTAATTAAAGGAGTCCCCCCCCCCATATTTCTTAAAATTCAAGAACAACACTTTAATTAAAATTTCCATTAAACCTTCATAGCGAAACAGAAATGATATTTGCCAAGCAAGGAAAAGCGAAATGGTGTGATGTTTACCCACCAAGGCAGTGTGTATTTGTTTACATTCGCCTTAATTTTGCTTAAATTCCGATTGCATTTGTAATTCCATGCTCTACTCCAGCTTTGTTGACTCCACCTTCCTTTTGAAGCTGTGTACATGACCTTCTGGTGATATTTACACAAAGCGCGTCTGAGACTGTAATAACAGTGAGTTCCCCTAAGGTTTGACTCGTCAGCTTGAGTCAGCAAGCAGCTAAAATGGTGTTGAGGAGCTCAGATGACTATATTGCTTCCCTGTGGTTGACTCTCCGTCAACTGGAACTGAGGGACACTTCATACAAGATGTATTTTTCTTACACAGAGATCACCTCTGTGTCGGGGTGGGGAAACATACAAAAGGTGGGCACTATCATTCGTGAAGAAGGCTCATACATCTCTTTCACCGTGTGTAGACTCCTGAGGAAGCAGGAAACTGTGGCACTAGCACTGAAGTGAAAGATCACCCAAGTGAAGAACCAAAGGTTGCCCTTGCAGAGGCGAATCTAACAAACTTAACCAGAGTTCACATCCACTCAGCTAAATTTACATGACCTATTTGCATGTCCTGAGTCTGACTTTCCTCATTATAGGGAAGTAACAGTGCTCCCCATCTCTTATTTTAGCCATTTAAGAAATTGCTACATGGTCATCTTTTTTTCTCTTCCTTTCACACAAATGGGCAACTACATCTATTTCCAAAAATGTTAGTATCTGAGTGCAGATATACAGCAAGCCTTCCCTGACCTGGCGCCATCCAGATGTCATCAACTTCAACTCTCATCAGCCGTCGCCAACAAGTCTAATGGACGGGAATCCTGGGAGTTGTAGTCCAAAACATCTGGAGGACACCAAGTTGGGGAAGGCTGCACTAAAGGCACAAAGCGGGAGGGAGGAGAGATGCAACCTATCCTTGCAGAAAAATAGTATCTGTATGTTTCGACTGGGGGAGCGGGAGGGAATATTAGCCTGTGGAGGGATTTTAATTGAGAAAATGAGCACCACGGTCCTGATTCTGTTGAGAAAATGAGCACCACGGTCCTGACTCCCAGCTGAGCAGGAGCACAACAGGAGAGAGGCTCCAGCTGTTTTTGGGGCTGTGATAAGGCAAGCAGGCTCCCAGAGAGCGAGCGAACAGAGCGAGCGAACAGGGAGAGAAAACAGGAGTTTGGCAGCGGAGTAGAACGACAAGTGCTGCAACAGCAAGTGCTGCTGTACAAACAACAACTACTAGTGCTGCAAGGGAAGGGTGTGGCCTGAGAGCTGAAAGGGAAGGGTGTGGCCTGAGAGCTGAAAGGGAAGGGTGTGGCCTGAGAGCTGAAAGGGAAGGGTGTGGTCTGAGAGCTTAAAAGGAAGGGTGTGGCCTGACAGCTCATTCTGTTCCTGACTCCCAGCTGAGCAGGAGCACAACAGGAGAGAGGCTCCAGCAGTTTTTGGGGCTGTGATAAGGCAAGCAGGCTCCCAGAGAGCGAGCGAACAGAGCGAGCGAACAGGGAGAGAAAACAGGAGTTTGGCAGCGGAGTAGAACGACAAGTGCTGCAACAGCAAGTGCTGCTGTACAAACAACAACTACTAGTGCTGCAAGGGAAGGGTGTGGCCTGAGAGCTGAAAGGGAAGGGTGTGGCCTGAGAGCTGAAAGGGAAGGGTGTGGCCTGAGAGCTGAAAGGGAAGGGTGTGGTCTGAGAGCTTAAAAGGAAGGGTGTGGCCTGACAGCTCATTCTGTTCCTGACTCCCAGCTGAGCAGGAGCACAACAGGAGAGAGGCTCCAGCAGTTTTTGGGGCTGTGATAAGGCAAGCAGGCTCCCAGAGAGCGAGCGCACAGAGCGAGCGCACAGGGAGAGAAAACAGGAGTTTGGCAGCGGAGTTCGGCAGGGGAGGTCAAGGGGGAGGTCCCTAAAAAAAAAAAAAAAAAAAAAAAAAAAAATCTAGGAAGACAGAAACCGAGCACTATGGAAGGAAAGGACTCAGCAGTGGTGGTGACCTGCAAGGGGTGTGCTATGTTTGTTTTCCTGCCGGAGATCGACATGGCCTACACGTGCAACAAGTGCAAGCTGGTCACGCTGTTGGAAGAAAAGGTCAGAGGACTGGAGCAGCAAGTGTCAACCCTCAGGAGCATAAGAGAAAGCGAGGAGTTCTTAGACAGAACGGTGGATCTACAGCACCAAAGCACAGTACAGGAGCCAGAAGGGCAACGGCAGGATGAGGCGGAGTCGGAGACTGCTGAGGCAAGGGAAAATAACGCAGGGGGAACTCCCTGGAAAAGGGTGACTGTTAGGAGCACAAGAACTACAAGACACTCTGCGCCTGTGGAAGCAGTGGAGCTATGGAACCGCTTCCATGTACTTGAGGACGAGAGCAGAGGACAGCCTGCAGAGGACGGATTACCGGGCACCCAACGTGATAGCGAGCAAGAGGCTGAGGGTCAGTCGAGTGGAGGCAATCAAACCAAGGCCTACAGCAAGAGGAAGAGAAGAGTACTCATAGTGGGAGACTCCCTCCTGCGGGGGATCGAAGCCAAAGTATGTCGCGAAGACCCATGGACTCGCCAGGTGTGCTGTCTCCCCGGAGCACGGATTAAGGATGTGTCAGAGCAGCTGCCGAGGCTCATGCAGCCCACCGACACATACCCCTTTCTTCTCTTCCACGTGGGTACAAATGATACTGCCAAGCGGAGTTACAAAGAAATCACGGCAGACTTTGAAGAGCTGGGAAGGGAACTCAAGAACTTCGGGGCCCAGATAGTTTTCTCATCCATCCTTCCAGTACTTGGAAGAGGCATAGAAAGGGAAAGAAAAATACTCCGAGTGAATGACTGGCTACGAAGGTGGAGCCGACGTGAGGGATTTGGATTCTGGGACCACGGGCTACACTTCCTGGAAGATGGACTGCTGGCAAAGGATGGGTTGCACCTCACAAGGACTGGGAAGAATGTGTTTGGCCACAGCATGAGGAACTTAATCAGGAGGGCTTTAAACTGAATCCAACAGGGGAGGGAGACATAAACTCGGGGGTACCAATGGAAGAAGGCCTCTATGCCACAATGGAGAGAACAGCTCCAGCGGTGCCCATTGATAGTCTACCACAAAATGTAGGGGGAAAGTCGGACTATAAAGCACATAGTCTTCGATGTCTTTATACTAATGCCCAGAGTATGGGCAACAAACAAGACGAACTTGAACTCTTGATACATGAGGGCAAGTACGACTTGATAGGGATAACTGAAACCTGGTGGGATGACTCCCATGACTGGAATACAGCAATTGAAGGGTATAACTTGTTCAAAAGGAACAGAAGCAACAGAAAGGGAGGTGGAGTTGCACTGTATGTTAAAAATACGTATCTCTGCACAGAGATACAGGAAGAGGAGCTTGGCAGCCCCATTGAGAGCATCTGGGTTAAAATAAAGGGGGCAAAGAATAAAACGAACATGGCGGTTGGAGTCTACTACCGACCACCCAATCAAGGAGAAGACGAGGATGGAACTTTTGAAAAACAAATTGCCAGTGTTTCAAGGAGGCACAATGTGGTAGTAATGGGAGACTTCAATTTCCCTGATATCTGTTGGGAGACTTTTTCAGCCAAACATGGCCCCTCCAAGAAATTCCTGAGCTGTGCTGCTGATAACTTCCTCCTACAGAAAGTGGAGGAAGGAACTAGAGGATCGGCTATCCTTGACCTGATTCTAACCAACAGAGACGAGTTAGTGGATAAAGTGGCAGTTTCGGGAACTCTGGGGGAAAGTGACCATGTTATACTTGAGTTCTTGATTCTAACGGAAGCAAAAGCTGAGTGTAGCCAAACACGTACCCTGGATTTTAGGAAAGCCAATTTTAACAAACTCAGAACAATGATTAGTAAGATCCCATGGCAAGTGACTCTCACGAGAAAGGGAGCCCAGGAGGGGTGGGAGTTTTTAAAAAAGGAAATTTTAAAGGCACAATTGCAAACAATTCCCAAAAGGAAAAAAGGCAGAGGGCAACAGAAGAAGCCAATGTGGCTTCACAATAAACTCAAAGACGACCTGAAAACAAAAAGGACACGTATAGGAAGTGGAAGGAAGGACAGGCTACAAGTGAAGAGTACAGGCAGGTAGCACAGAACTGCAGGAATAGTGTCAGGAAGGCTAAAGCTGAGAATGAGCTAAGGTTAGCGAGGAATGCTAAAAGCAACAAAAAAGCTTTCTTCAGATACATGCACAGTAAAAGACAGAAGAAAGAACTGGTGGTTCAACTACGCAATGAGGATGGCAAATTGATAACAGAAGACAAAGAAAAGGCAGAAGTGTTCAATTCCTACTTCGGCTCGGTCTTCTCCCAAAAGAGGGTCTATGACCCCCCTGGCAAACCTGAAGTGCAGACTGAAGGGGCAGGATTGCAGCTTGAGATTAATAGGCAAATGGTCAAGGAGCACCTGATTACTCTGAACGAGTTTAAATCTCCAGGGCCTGATGAGCTGCATCCTAGAGTAATAAAGGAACTGGCAGAAGAACTCTCAGAACCACTGTCTATTATCTTTGAGAAATCATGGAGGACAGGTGAAGTGCCAGACGACTGGAGGAGGGCAAATGTTGTTCCCATCTTCAAAAAGGGCAAGAAGGAGGAACCTGGGAACTATAGGCCAGTCAGTCTGACATCAATCCCCGGGAAGATTTTTGAGCAGATTATAAAGAAGTCAGTCTGCAAGCACCTTGAAAACAATGCAGTGATTACTAGAAGCCAGCATGGATTTGTCAAGAACAAATCCTGTCAGACTAATCTGATCTCATTTTTTGATCGGGTAACCTCCCTTGTGGACTGTGGGAATGCTGTGGACATTATATATCTGGACTTCAGCAAAGCTTTCGACAAAGTGCCTCATGATATCCTGATTAGTAAGCTAGCTAAGAGTGGGCTAGATGGAACAACTATCAGGTGGATCCACAACTGGCTACAGAATCGGACTCAAAGAGTGCTTATCAATGGTTCCTTCTCAAACTGGGGAGAGGTAACGAGCGGGGTACCACAGGGCTCGGTCCTGGGCCCGGTGCTCTTCAACATTTTTATTAATGACTTGGATCAGGAGGTACGGGGAATGCTTATCAAATTTGCAGATGACACAAAGTTGGGTGGAACAGCTAATACTCTGGAAGACAGAAACAAAATTCAAAGTGACCTCGATAGGCTGGAGCGCTGGGCCGAAAACAACAGAATGAAATTTAATAGGGATAAATGCCAAGTGCTGCACCTAGGGAGAGGAAACCAAATGCAGAGTTACAGAATGGGGGACACTTGGCTCAACAATACTACAAGTGAGAAGGATCTTGGAATTGTGGTAGATCACAAACTGAATATGAGCCAGCAATGCGATGTGGCTGCAAAGAAGGCAAATGCAATTTTGGGCTGTATTAATAGAAGTATAGCTTCCAAATCGCGGGAAGTGATAATTCCCCTTTACTCGGCACTGGTTAGGCCTCATCTTGAGTACTGCGTCCAGTTCTGGGCACCACACTTTCAGAAGGATGTAGACAAACTGGAGAGGGTTCAGAGGAGGGCAACAAAGATGATAAAGGGACTGGAAACAAGGCCCTATGAGGAGAGACTGAAAGAACTGGGCATGTTTAGCCTTCAGAAGAGGAGACTGAGGGGAGATATGATCGCACTCTTCCAGTATTTGAAGGGATGTCACACAGAGGAGGGCAAAGATCTCTTCTCGATCATCCCAGTTTGCAGGACACGGAATAATGGGCTCAAGTTACAGGAACCTAGATTCCACCTAAACATCAGGAAAAATTTCCTGACTGTCAGAGCAATAAGACAATGGAATCAACTACCTAGGGAGGTTGTGGGCTCTCCCACTCTGGAGGCATTCAAGGTGCAGCTGGACAGCCATCTGTCAGGGATGCTTTGACCTAGATTCCTGCATTGAGCAGGGGGTTGGACTCGATGGCCTTGTAGGCCCCTTCCAACTCTACTTTTCTATGATTCTATGATTCTATGATTCTATTCACCTTAAGGAGCCCCTGGCTTGGTTGTTATTAACGTTTTAGAAAACTCCAATAGCTCCTATTCTTATGCCTCCCACGTCACATCAAAACTGGGCCCAAAACATATTTGCAGTTTAGATATGCCCATGGGAGACAAACTCAACTCAAACACTACATACTTAAGTTCATGGAAGAGGGGCTTCTTACCCCTTAATGCACATCTATCACTTTTTTTAAATCTCAAGGTTATAAAAGATGGACTTTCATAACTATTTATACGTAGAGTATGAAAACAAATTGTGTTAATGATTATGAGTTAATTACTCTACCTTAATTCATCCAAAGTTTTGATATGGGCCAGTAAAGGAGAATGAGTGTTGTCACATACTACTGCCCCGTTAGATATATAGAGGGCTCTTTCTAATTTTGTGGTTCCATTATGAGGCAAATCATACTAGGAATGCAGTGCGCATGAAGAGGAGGCTTATCTTTTCCCTTCCCAGCACAATTTCCCTGGTGTCAATGGGGACTTCTTATCTAAGCATTCTAGCCTCACATGTGCACAGGGGGTTCCAATCACACTGGGGAGGGAAGAGATAAGCCTCCCTCCCCATGTGCTATGTTCCTAGTCAGATTGACTCAAAATCTGTAATTCATTAAGGGAAAACTTAATACTTAGTGCATGCTACGTGTCAAGGGAGCATCTAGTTTGTCCCTCTGAGTCAAGAACCGCTGAGTTGGAAGAGACCACAAGAGGTCATCCTAACCAACCCCCAGTCTGTAACAATAGACACATTTGCTTTCAGGCAGATGTTAGTTGCTGTTTCATCATCTAAAGTAGGGTTGGGCAACCTGTGGCCCTACAGATGTTGTTGGACTACAGCTCCCATCATCCCTAACCATTTGACCTTAATATAATAATTATTGGATTGTTTAATCCTAGTATGTATTTATGAAAGTGTGAAGTTTTTATATCTATGATTATTTCAGTCTTGTTCTGATTTGTAATTGTTATTTAGAAATGCTGCTATATTTTCTTGTATACTTTTTTGGGCATGCATGGTTTTACCATGGAAAAGCAGCGTACAAATAAAGTGATGATGATTCCCATTGGCCATGTTGGCTGGGGCTGGTGGGAGTTAGAATTTAACAACATCCACAGATTCCCCGACCCTGATCTAAAGGGCAGAGGAGGAGCCAGGACCAAGAAGGCAAGCTAAGTGTTTTGTGTTGCATTGCACTAGCCTAAGCTTTGCCCTGGGTTTTCCAAATGAGTTTATACCAATAAATAGCTCCCAGTTAAGCATTTGTGTATGTCAAATTGTTCTGCTGTTTCCACAACCAATTACTACACAACAACCACCATTGTAGAAATACTGGACAGCAGTACCAAGAAATCCAATTTGCTGTGTCCATACCAGGGCAAGATTACATCATCAAAGGATTTCATAGCCCAGCTTGTCCAAAGCAAGTTTGTTTTGTTATGTCATGTGCTTAGTGTAGATTTGAAGCAGAGGTTAATGATGGTTTTAGAAGCCACCGCTGGCTCTTCTGTGCAAAAAAGAAGAAACCCTTTTTCTTTTTTTTACATTAGAATCTGCACTTTTCATTTAATGCTGCCACTTTCATACCCTCTCTTGTCTTCTGCTTTTGCCAGCCTGGCTTCCCTGCAGTGTATCCAGTTTGCAAGAAGCTGGTCTGCCCTTTCTGCTAGCAGCTCCCTGTCTTGGTTGAGGATGACATCATGTTTCTGTTTAGACAGACAAGAGGCTGCACCAAAATACAGCACCTGATTCTCAAAAGGCACCCCTGAGGTGACGAGCTCATGGATTAATTTCTGCAGATGAATGTTACAACCTTTTACAAAAGTGTTGAGAATTAAGAATTTAAATTAAGAATTTCAGGTGGATGTGGTACTGGAGGAATTTATTATTACAGCCTCTACAGTACTAATAAAGTCTAATTATTGTTATGCAGCATTCCCAATTTGCTTAGCTAAGACTTTGAGCTTCTTTTTGGCATCCATTCAATTCAAAGATTCTACCCTGGGTGTTAATTTACATAATATTTTTTACAAAGAAAAGAATAAATTTAAGAAAATAAACTGCTAATACCTGAAATATAAAACAGCCTTTCCGTGTGAGCCTGAACACATTTACTTTAAAAGCAGGGCTGTCAACTGATTTAATAATCTTAATTGGATTAATCATCCATTTTGTAACTGATTAATCAATCACTTAACTTTGTATATTGCCAAAACCTCACTATAAGTGGTTTCTTTGAGAAACTGAGAAAATTGTACAGTAACTTACAATTTAAAAATCAAAACTGCTAGAAAGGAAAGTCATCTTTAATATTTTCTTTTTCCGTCCCTAAATTTCTTGGCTTTAGTCTCATCACACTGTGAATTAAAGTGGTGGAGACACTGAGGTCAAGGGATAGAGCCTAAACTTCCCTGTTCTGGCACTTATGAAATGGAAGGCATTGAAACAGTGGACACTAGAAAGTTGGGAAAAAAACAGACGTAGATCATACGAGCACCTGGAGCATCATTTTAATGTTTGCTTTAGGTACATATCACCATCATGGTGGCATTTGGTGTCAGGAACATCTGTGTGCAATTCCTTGGCATGGTGAACCTTAGAACAGATGGCAGCTTCTCAGTGAAGTAGCTCTGGGCCCTCACTTGACATCATTCACCCAGGCTGGCCATTGGATCTTCCTGGACAGGAAGAACCAGGGCTTGTATCAAAGGTAGGCATGGTTGGGCATCTGCTGAGGGCCCATTGACATGAGGCCCCTGGAGTTGCTCCTCCTCTTCACCATTGCAAGCTGCTTGTTCACCTGCCTCTCGCTCTGGCCAAGACAACGGTGGTGGTGAGAAGGAGGAGCAGTAGATCATAGAATCATAGAATCATAGGTAGAGTTGGAAGGGGCCTACAAGGCCATCGAGTCCAACCCCCTGTTCAGTGCAGGAATCCAGGTCAAAGCATCCCTGACAGATGGCCGTCCAGCTGCACCTTGAATGCCTCCAGAGTGGGAGAGCCCACCACCTCCCTAGGTAGTTGATTCCATTGTCTTATTGCTCTGACAGGAAATTTTTCCTGATGTTTAGGTGGAATCTGGGTTCCTGTAACTTGAGCCCATTATTCCGTGTCCTGCAAACTGCCTCCTTGCTCACTGGCTCTCTGCCTGTCAAGCAAGCAAGTGGGAATAATGATAAGAAAGGGGAGGAGGCGCATTAGCAGCTGAGGCAATGGTAGCGAGAAGATTGAGTCAGTGAGGGAGGGGGCTCATTGAGAGTGTCTTGCCCAAGAGCTCTCAAAAACTTGGAGCTGGCATTGGGAAGGACTATAAGGTGGCTTCTTGTGGAGTCTTGCTTGAGCAATAAGAACTTCCTGAGGTCTATCTAGTGTGTTCCTGCATTCTTGGTTATTCATCAGTTCCGACTTCTGGCTCGCTCCTCAATCCTATCTCCTGGTTTGTCCTCTTGTTCTGACTTAGTCTTTGGTCCTGACTACTGGCTGGTCTCAAAGCTCCTGGTTTCTGGCTGCTGGCTCACCTTAGAGTGCTGCAGTGCCCATGGCACAGCCCTTGACAGTCAGGAACAAGAGGCCAGATTTTTCTAATGCTCAGTGGAGTGGATCAGTCTCAAGAATGTCCTTTATCATTGCTTAAAGGTCTTGTCTTGGCGCAAACAAATAGTTCCCATAGTCTGAAGTCGCACTCCTGACAGTCAGCTGTATTTGATATTTCCAAGGAAAGTAATGCCTTCGCGTTCTTCTTTGATACAGCCAATGATGTCTTCACAGCCTGCAGAGTTCAAAGAATAGCACAAACAGATGCTCTCCTTGATAGATGCATGCCTTGAATGCAGAAATGATGACCTATATTTTGTTCTAGGAATGGCAGGAAATGTCACGTCTGATCCGCTGCATTGCAGTTAGCCTGCTCAAGAAAGCATCTGAACACAGAGAAGAGCCCCCTGTCTTATGTACTGCATTTCTCCAAACTTTAGCAATTTGGACAAACACAGTACATAAAACAATGGAAGGAAGGGTTGTTAGTCAGCAGCTTTCATCTGTGTCAGGCGATACCTGGCTTTATACCAGTCAAACTGTCACAGAAGAGTGAGCAAGCTTTTGAGTTCTCCAAAATTCTTTGTCAGGCTGGATGTTAAGCAAAATAAAGGTAAATCTAGGAGTGCTGGGACAGCCCTATGTCCTTTGCCTTTGTCCTAGCAGTTCTATGTGCAACCTGAAGCCTGCATAGCACCAAACAGAACCTAATCCAATTTACAGTGCAACCGTATGCATGTCTGCCCCCTCAGAAATAAACGCCATTGCATTCAATGGGACTTACTTCCAGTACGTAGATATACAGCAGGGGTGAGCAACCTACAGCCCTAGTGGTGCATGTGGCCCTTGGACTAATTTCAGGTGGCCCCTCAGCCTAATTTCAAAAGCACTCTGTATGTGATCAGTTCAGACCTTTGGCGAGAGCAGGGCCGGTGCTACCATTAGGCCAACTAGGCAGCTGCCTAGGGCGCAGGGCTAAAGGGGGCACTAGAAACACCTTGGGGGGAAAATACAGCGCTCTCAAGTGGGAAGGGGGGGGTGCTAAATATCTGATCTTGCCTAGGGCACCAAACTGCCTTGCACCGGTCCTGGGCGAGAGTGATCTGTCCTTCCCTTGCAGTCTGCAGAGAGGACAGAGAGAGGAAAAGGGGGTGAGAGAAAAAGGAACCGGGTGACCCACCCACTTTTGGCTCTGGCCCTGCCCACTGCTGGCTTCAGCTCCATCCACTGCCACCAAGGGAATGCAGTCCCTGCCAGAAAAAAAGTTGTCCCCCAACCCGGTGTATCAGATTGTAGTCTAAGGGCACAATCCTATGCAAGTTTAGAAGGAAAAAGGCCTACAACTCCCGGAATGGGAGTTGTAGGCCTTTTTTCTGTCTAAACTTGCATAGAAGTGCACTCTTAGAGTACAATCTTTTCTTACCTCCATTGTAAGACTGTGACGAAATGTAGACTTTCTGGCTTTAGCATCAAGCTAGCTTTTATTTCTCCCTCAAAAAAACACACAACAACTATGGATTTTAGGGCTGGCCAGTAAGGGCTGCCCCACCTTCTCAATTCTACTTTCAGGCTGTGAAGGTGGCGAGTCACTTTCGGAGCACTGAAGGGTGGGCTGGAGCATTGCAGGTGACTTTCTTGGGTGGGATTTACATTTTCAGCCATCGGAGATAGTAACACAGTCAAAGGCTTTCCCTTTTAAAACGTTTCCCCCTTTCTTCCTTTTTTTTAAAAACAGTTTTTGCTGCTGTTTTCCTGTGGCTGGGGCAATCTTGCCCCACAATACATCTGAGGAGAAAGATGCTACCTGTGTGCCTGTAGGTAGTGTCTTTCTTCAGAGGCATTGTGGGATGATAAGATGACCCCTGATGGAGGAGGGTTGTTGCCACTGCTAGAAAACAACAACAAAAACTGTTAAAAAGAAAGAAAGAGGGAATTTTTAAAAAAAGAAGATGCCTCTGACTGTAGTACTACCTCTGACTGTGAAAAAATTAAAATGTTAAGACCCCCCTGCCCCCTGAAAGTGCCTCCAAAGTAATCAAAATTTCTCCACCCTGCTCTTTCTTACCACACCTTTTGGCCTCCCTTCCACTTCTACAAATGTGCAGAAAAAAGTTCTCATGAGAATCTAGACATAGCATAATTTTATTTTATTTTCTAATTATTATATTTCTATCCCACCTTTTTTCCTGCAAGGAACCCAAGGTGGCTTACATGATCCTCCTCCTCCTCCTCCTCTCCAACGTATCCTCACAACGACCCTGCGAAGTAGGTTAGGCTGAGAGTCAGTGACTGGCCCAAAGTCACCCAGTAAGTTTCATGGCCGAGTGCGGACTAGAACCCGGGTCTCCCGAGACCCACTCCAACACTGTAACCACTATGCCACACTGGCTCTCAGTGATGTTACTTCACCATACTGGGTGAAGTTAAAGAGGGTTTTTAGGATTTAAGGGCTAACGTAAATGAAACATGAGCCTGATCGCACAGTTAGCTATTGCATGAATGGTTTTTAAAGCGTAAATAGGTGTGGGCTTCCTGATCTGGATCAGGATCCTGCTGGGGGAAGATGGGGGCTTTAACCTTTTGCCGTCCCAATCCGGATCACCCCTGTCCCACACTTGCTAGTTACACTGGAAGGAAAGCTCCCGTTTGTGCCAATGGAAGCTTTCATTCCAGTTCAAATACCAGGTGGGGAGCAAAGGTTTAAAGCAGCGGTCTTCAAACTTTTTAAACAGGGGGCCGGTTCATTGTACCTCTGTTGGGGGGGCGGACTATAGCCCTCCTGCTGCCAAAGCCCCCCTGCCCCCCCAGGATCCCCCCGTCACCGCCAGACCCACCCTGCCACCCCCTCGTCGTACCTGCACCCGCCGCTGCCAAAGCCCCGCCCCCCTGCTGCCCCCCTGCTGCCAAAGCCCCCCAGGAGCTCCGCTGCCACCGCCAGACCCCCCGCCACCTCCCCGCCGTACCTGCACGCGCCGCCGCCGCTGAAGCCCCGCCGCGCTGTCGCCCCCCTGCCGCCAAAGCCCCCCCAGGACCCCCGCTGCCACCGCCAGACCCACTCTGCCACTGCCCCGTCACCGCTGCTGAAGCCCCGCCGCCGCCGTCACCGCCGCCCCCGCCCCCGCCGAAGCCCCGCCGCCGCCGTTGCTGCCGCTGAAGCCCCGCCGCCGGCGCCGCCGAAGCCTTACGGCCGCCATTGCTATAGCCAAAGCCCCGCCACCGCTGGCACTGCCGCCGTCCCGCTGCCGCCACCACCACCGGAGCCGCATCATTCTGCTGCACTCCGTCACGCTGGACTCCTGCGCTCTGTTCAAAAACAGAGCGCGGGGGTCCAGCGCAACGAAGCAGGGTCCCGCGCGTCATTTCCGCCGCGCCGGAAGTGACGCGACGGGACCAGCGCGGGCGGCGCAGCCCGCGCAGCTGGCTCTCCGGGGAGAGCGAAGAACATGGCAAGCCCGTTCGGGCGGCTGAGAGCCCAGGCGGGCCCAGTTCGGGCCTACGGAGCCGGGCCGGATGGAAGGGCACGCTGGGCTGGATCCGGCCCGCGGGCCGTAGTTTGAAGACCCCTGGCATAAAGTTTGTATACTCTAATGCAGTGTTCTCCAACCTTGGGTCCCCAGATGTTTTTGGCCTACAACTCCCAGCTATGCTGGCTGGGGCATACTGGGAGTTGTAGGCCAAAAACATCTGGGGACCCAAGGTTGGAGAACACTGCTCTAATGTATATGTATAGATGCAAATTTAGAAATAATGATTATAATTTAAATAGACATACAGTACATCTCACCATAGTGTAGAAGACTATGACCAGGTGACCTGTGTGCCTTGCTTTTTCAGGGTGCTAACTGTTAATGGGCAGCTTCAGGGCCCAGTTCTTCCTTCTGATGGTTCTTTATCTTTAAACCGGACTTGGACTGGACAGCCCTTCACATAGAGAACACCTTCAAAACAGAGGATAGTCCCCTGTGTAAAAGAGGACACGTGGCCACCCTAGGTCTATCTTGTCTAGTCCAACATGCTGTTTCTGACTGGACCCAAGCACATGTCTCTGAGAAGCCCACAAGCAGGACATGAGGGCAGCAGCTTGTTCCTACTATTGTTCCCCAGCAACTGGAATTGGGAGGCATGTTGCCTCTAATCTTCGAGGTAGTAATTATCCGTCATGACTAGTAGCCATGGATAGCCTTATCCAGAAGGCTTCCACCCAAGAGTTTAAGAAAAGTTCTTAAGGTCGCAATCCTAAGCACATTTAGACAGATAAAAATCCTACAGCTCTCAGCATTCCCCAGCCAACATAGTTTGGAGTTGTAGGACTCCCCCCCTCACCTGTCTAAATGTGCATAAGATTGCACCATAAAGATCTCAAATGTGAAATTGCAGACCTTCTAACAAAAGCATATAACTTGTCCCTAAGATCAACCTCTGTACCAGAGGACTGGAAAGTAGCCAAAGGCAGCATTTGTAATAGTGGCATTTGACTCAGTACTTCAGATTCCCTCCCTGAAAAAGTCAGTTCAGGGACAGGTATGTCCTACACCTTTGGAAATGAGGAAAGAATCGATGAATTAATGCAGCATCTCTCTCTCAGCCTAATAGGTTTGGGCTTTCTCTTTGGGCTTTCCTGTTGCAGCTCTACTATGATGTGGGACTTAAATATTATTATTTAATGTGGGACGTTGTTGTTGTTGTTGTTGTTGTTGTTGTTGTTGTTGTTATTATTATTATTATTATTTCTATACTGCCCAATAACAAAGCTCTCTGGGCAGTTCACAGCAGTTCATAAAAACAAAAGATACCCGGGTTCAAGTCCTTGCCTGGGCATGAGCTCACTGGGTACCCTTGGGCCTGTCACTGTCTCCCAGATGATCTATCTTGCAGGGTTGTTTTGATGATAAAATGGTAACAAAACTGAATGTGCCCCCCTGAGCTCCTTGGAGCAAGGTGGGAGGACCTGTGGCCCTAATATTGTTAGACTACAACTCCCAAACATCCCTGACCACTGGGCTTGCTGGGGCTGATGGGATTTGGAGTGTCCAACAACTTCTAGATTCTAGATTGTAGTGGGGCCACAGTCTCCCTGCCCCTGCCTTAGAGGAAGTACAGGATAAAAATAAGACATATATTTTAAAAAGAATCCCTAGAAAATTTCAGAGCAACCATATCCATTTCAAAATTATATGGCAATTTCCCCCTCCCTTTAAGTTTCAGCAACATGGCCATATATGGTTTACTTGTCCAGGACAATAAATAAATAATGATATAATAAAAAAAAAAGTCAGCCTTGTGTCATTTAGCAAAGGGATGTTGGGGAAAGTGAAGTTCTAAAGCTTATAATGCTGCAGAGAGAAACCTGGAGAGGAATACAAGTCACTTTGCCACAAACTTCACACAGGAAATCTGAGATTCAGAGCAACTTATATTTTGGCTTGTAATCTCCGATCATGGGGTGATCCAGAAATAAACTCCAGACTTCAAAGAGGGAGAATGTTCAGAGCTGCTCTGCAGTTTATCAACACAGAGAGACCGGAGAGAGATGCATCCAAAAGGGAATTTTCTGAATTAAGAGTTCACCAAGGAAAATAACTCTGGGTAAACTCAGTTTGCTACAGAAACCATAAGGTAATGCGATTCTGCATGCTTTAAATGTATTGCTTGGGTTCAGAACCTGAAATTCGCTTACACTATGCATAACTGTTCCTCTATCCAAAATGTTGAAATGCATTAAATTAGAAATGGGGAAGGACCTACACATGCAATAACTTGGAAAACAAAGGACTTTGAACACAGAATTTATTTTTAACCTAAATTGAGTGGGGGAGTGTAATTTATAACTCCCCTGGTCCCACATATGCACGTGTGTGATAGGAATGTTTTATGTCTTTACTTCTGAAACATTATATGACGAGGTGATTTCTATTAACATGGGGATCTGATTGTATGTAGTGTCCAGTCATTAAACGCATCTTACAGGGAAAAGGTAAACCGATGTTAAGTTACAGTTTTTTCACTGAGTTGGTTTTCTCTTTGTTTGGGTCACTGTACGAGGATACTATCATCGTGATGATGGATGCAAATAAAAAAGCTGCTGAAAACCAATTTCATCCAAGTATTGATGGTGGTGTCTGAGATATGCCAAACCCACTTCATAAACAGTCTGATGTATCTAGACAGCTGCAAACGAATGGGGTTAATTTACTCAGAAATGTTTCATCATCTGGAAACTTTGTTCCCCATGTGCTTTACCAGCTTGCAAGAATCGTTGCGGTAAAAATATATCTGTCCGCTCCTGAGCCACATTATATGCGGTCCATCTAGAAATATTAGCTCTGAAGGTCTACATGTTCATCTGCGTGTTTGGGAATGAAGTGCCTGGAAACTTGCAGACCTTGCAATGGGCAACTCTGGATAACAAACATCAGATTCTCTCTCACAGTATAAAACCAATTAGTGAGCTGACCCAGGAAGAACATAAAGAAGGGAGTGCAATAAGACAGAATTTAAAGCTACAGTTATAACTTTCTGCAATGATTTGCATCAGCGCAAAGATCTGTCTGGCTCAGATCTCATGTTTATGCAATGGCCTCCATTCTTTCCCTTGGCCAATCTGCACTCACAAAGAAATGCATGCATATCTCATTCCTATGCACATGTGTGAACATTTAATCCCTGTGATGAAATGAACCTAGCTCTGTGGTAGCTCTGTATATGGGTTGGACCTCCCATGCGCCCCCCACGCAAAAAAAGAAAAGAAAAAAAGATAATTGCTGGCTCGGGAGTGTATCAAGGTGCAATTCTGTAGTTGGGTAAGCAGGTGCACGTTCCGTTGATATTAGTGGGACATGCATGTGCTTAACAGACTATGCAGACTATGGATTTGCGAAAAGAGGGTCATGGGAAAAATAGTATTAAATATAAAACTGTAAAACCATGGGGCTTGTTGCATATGGTCTGTTTGCTTTAAGGTCAACTCCCAGATGACTTCTCGCAAAAGCGATTCAGCACATGAGTGGAATCTTGGAGCAGTGGTGCATTCAAGGCAGGACTTGGGGTTATTAGACATCCAAAACCCCACTCAGCAGAATGAGCAGGAGGGCTGCCTCACCACATTTTGAAGTGATTGAAGTATTAGACATTTTCATCCAAAGAACCCTCCCGCCCTGCCCATAAGATCATTAAGTTCAGAATTTTAAGTTATCTAACTGCACCACTAACTGGCATAACGCTTAGTGCAGTCTGAGCCTGATTGAGGCTTGTTATATCTGTTACCTGTCCTGTTGTGACAAACAGGAGTCTGCACCTCCACCCCTGCAAGGTAGGACAGGCTGCAAGAAACCCTTTGTTGTATATTTCAGAGGTAGAGCGGCCACCACCTATGTGATTAATAACCCTTAAGCTAAACACATGGGTAGTCCGGTCTTATGGCTTGTACTTATGGAGAAGGATAGGCCACAAAACTAGGCTAGCTTGTACCAAGGGATCTGGGCGTAAGGCTGATCCAGGCTGTGCAAAAGAACTGAACCAACTCCAGTTTCCAATTCAGTATATTTATTTAAGAGCCAGCAGAAAAATAGTTTCAGAAATGATCGGTCGCTTTTAAAAATAAAATGAAACATAGAATTAGCCAACTATAGCTTACTTTCACAGAGGAGTTAGAAATTCAAACGGACTGAGCAGTAGCCCGAGATGATCTGATCATGCATGAATTCCTGCATGAATCTTGTAAAAGGATGATTGAGTCATGGGGGGTGGGGCATGAAGGGAAAGAGTCAAACCTCCGATGTATAGTGACACAGATTTTGGTACCTGCAGATGCTTGGGCATGTCTTTTGGTCAAGGTCATGTTGTAGAAGGGAAGGGGAATCTGGATTTGTCCCAGTTGTAAAAACATTGCTTCACAGCAGGGATGGGGAACCAGGCCCATAGTCAGCCTAAAAGTCCTGGGAGGACACACCAAAAAATAGGGGAGGAGTTCATCTGGTTTGCAGGACTTTTAAAGACAAAATTATAAATGTTTAAAAATTATTTGTTAAAAAAAAAAAAAAGTAGGGGGCAGAGAAAATTTTGGGGGGCCAGCCCCCCCAGCCCACAGGCGCGTGGGGAATGAGTGGCCCTCCAGATATTGTTGGACTGTAACTTCCATCAGCCCAACTTAGCGAGCCTAGCCGATGGTGGGGAATGCTGGGAGTTTTACAGTAACCACTTTTTACCCTTGACTTAAAAGAAAAACGAGGGACACACCATCATGTAAGGGGCATTTGTCAGCCAGCTTTCATCCTTACTCCTAAGCATCAAGCAAGCTGATGGTGCCTGCAGTCTATGACCATTTCATCTGTGGTTGCCTACTGCAGTGTGCATGAAATTACAGGGGAAGCTGCTTCTCTATAGCAAATGGCCACATGGTGAAGAGGATTTCATCATGCCCCTATCACTGAAACACAAGGAAGAATGGGGAAATTCTCACCACGTGGTCAGATGCTCCAGAGTACAGACAATCAGCTTCCTGCAAGGTTACATTCACACTGTGATAAATGACTATAGAATAAGTACGCCCACTCACTTCTCATATATTGGTTCACAAGTTCAGACAACCCGTGGAGGGGCACAGGATAGCACTGCCGGCCCTGCTCCTGACCTCCACGTATAGGCAGAATCTGAGAACAGGCTTCTACAGCCAGCCACTCAGAGCCACAGGGATTGTGCATACTGGCCCTACATGCATAGGGTTGAACATGTGCAGCGCCCGTTCTCACCTGATCTCCGTCAGGTGATGCGCACAGGCCAAGGGCCCGGGCCAGCTGCCACATGCGGCTTGGGGCCGGGGCCAGTGGCTGCATCCCTGCTTCCCTCCATGCATTGATCGAATGAATGGACTGGAGCACCAGAAGGGGGGCTATTATCAACTGCAGCCACCCAGAGACTTCCCCTGGTGTGTGATGACCATGAAAAGAGGTGTTCTGCTAATAAGCTAGTTAAATACCTATTTGGAATCAGACCTGGCAGGCAGGAAATCCCTGCCCTCACTGAGCCCTCCTGGAAATCTGGAGAGGTCCGTAGTCTGGCTATGGCTCCTTTGTTCTCAGTGTCCCGTGAGTTCAGTCGGGGAAACAAGAGTCTCTGTTTCAGCTTTTTTTAGGCCCCCTTCTTTTTTTCACGGAATGAGTCAGTGGCAGAGCTGCTGCCAGCACCACTGTTTTTTCAGCGCACTCTATGGGGCTCTTGTCATAATATTTAGATGAGCAGATAGCAGCACCAGCAAGCCTTTGTGCTTAGTATGTAGCTGTGATGTAAATCAAAGAAGTGAACTCCAAAAATTGGCCAAACCCTCTTTCCTCTGCTCCAGCCTTTCCCCAACCTGGTGCCCTCTAGATGTTTTAGAGTACAACTCCCATCAGCCTCAGCCAGCATGACCAATGGTCAGGGATGATAGGAGTTGTATTCCAAAACATTTGGAGGGTGCGGTTGAAGAAGGCTGCTCTGTTCCATAGCAGATCTGGGGTTGGGAAGTGTAGAAAGTGTCCAAAGTGCACATCAGGTCAACCTGCCTAAAGTCGCTACACTGATGTGTGTCTGAGAGTTGTTTGACACATTACATTTCAAGATGTGCATGTGAAACATGCCACATGTACACTTTAAAATGTGCTGTTAAAATTTGACAGCCACATGTGTCATGCAGGTACACTCGGAGAACCTCCCACAGCTCTCTTTAGTGTGTACTCTTGGCTGCAGTGTGTACTCTCGGTGGCAAACCCAGGTCATTTTTTCCCTGTGCCTGTGTCAGTGGCCAATGCATGTCAAATGGGTGGTGAGCTGGTTTGCTTGCTGTGAAATTTTGTACACCACCTCAGCCAACCTCAATGGGAGTTGCATGAAAAGTTTCAGCTTCATCTCATTGTGAACAACAAAGTGACTGTATGCTTCCAAGCCCGATTGAAGGTGCTGGTCTTAACCTATAAAGCCCTACATGGCTTGGGACCACAATACTTGACTGAATGCCTCTCCCAACCACAATCTACCCGGACACTACTCTCAACATCTGGGGCCTTCCTTCAACTGCCCCCTCGGCTCGGAGGGTAGCAACAAGGGGGAGGGCCTTTTCTGTGGTAGCTCCCCAACTGTGGAACAAACTACCCGCTGAGGCCTGCCTGGCACCAACTTTGCTATCTTTTTGGTGCCAGGTTAAGACTGCCCTCTACATTGAGGTTTTTAACTACTCTAAATAGAACATGGTGGGGTGGTTATGTCAACTTTTTTAACAGGTCGCGTTGTATTAACTTGTTTTAGCTATTTGAGTCATTTTTAAATGTGGTTTTTAAATTTTTTATAATGTTTTTATTTTGTATATTTTATATTGTACTTTATTGCATTTTTATTGATTGTTGTAAACCGCCCAGAGAGCTTCAGCTATTGGGCGGCATAGAAATAAAATTAATAATAATAACAGCAACAACAACAACAGTCCCCTTACAAAATTGTGTTAATGTATTTTATATTTATTTACTTATTACATTTCTATAGCATCCAATAGCCGAAGCTCTCTGGGCAGTTTAAAACTATGTTAGCTGTTTTACATATAATGTCTTTAACAAGCATCAAGTCAAAAGCTTGTGTAACTGATTTTTATGGGGAGTGCATATATTTGCAGTTACCGTATTTTTCCATGTATAAATAAGACGCCCCCATGTATAAGACGCCCCCCACTGGGCAGTTTCACAACCGCGCGGTTCTCTCCTCGGCTTACTTCCGTGTATAAGACGACCCTCAATTTTCAGTCTAACGATTTTAGGAAAAAGTATAGTCTTATACATGGAAAAATACTGTATCTAAGAACAGGCAACATAATCCGTAGTCATTAAAAAAAAACAAAAAAAACAACTCCCATGTGTAAGCCTAAAATGTAGGGGGAAAGTAAGAACATGCTTTAAAAAGGTAAGACCAGCTACATTTCATCATTCAGATTAGCCTCAACAACACTGTCAGATCCTTTCAGGATCATGGATGCCCCCCCCGCCCCCCCACCGAGTCCCAAGTTTTGTTTCTCAGTTGCTGCCCCATACAATTCATCCATTTGCCTCACAATCACAAAATGGCTGTGCATGAGCTGTGTTACGTGGCCTTCGAACACTCACAGATGGGCATTCTCTTCCAAGCTATCCAGATGATTGTGTCAACGCTGTCACAACCACCCACCGTGAGCCACGCTGTGCCCTACTGACGGGAATGTTCGGCTTGGCCATGCTCCTCCTCACACAGTGACCTCCTGTAAGCTGTTTGTTTTGCTTTATGTGTCATATGAAATACTTGGCAAATGTCAGTTGCAACCTGACCCAAGAGGAGTATTTTTAAAGAGTGACAGAACTCAGGGGAGGAGGAGAGGGGAGGGAGAGTTGATATGTGACAGCTCAAACAAGAGGCCCCCTTTTGATTTTGTGGAAAGCATAGACTGGCTTGTTGAAATGTAATACCAACTGTTGGGAATTATCTGCTTACCACAATAACAATCCCTCCAGGCTTTTCATACTTCTTTGTTCATCAAAATGCAGTTTCCCACATGCAGCTACGTGCCTCCCCTATTGCATGCGCTAAAACAGGGCTGTGTTGCTGGACTCCCATCAGCCCTGGCCAGCATGGTCATCTGGACAGCCACATGTTCTCTGCATCCCTGCAGTAAAAACATGCTTTGTATGGGGAAGGGGGTAGCATGATTTCTTCTGCATGACTTCTGAACAGCTTTCCTCAGGAGCAATCCTATAGTCCCAGGGACCGCAGGATTGTTTGGAGCCCCCCTTCCGAGGTCGGAGGCAGCCCTCCAACCTCAGAAGGGGTGTCAGAGATCTGCCCCCCCCACCGACTTGCAGCCAGCGTGGAAAGAACCGTGCCGGCTGCCCTCTGGGTGGGGAGAAGGAAAGGGAGCATTCCAGTGGACGGGGAGGGGAGGAGACTGGAGAGGCCAGGATATGAGATATCCCGAGCCTCTTCTAGCTTCCTGTCCCTCCCACTCTAAAGCACCCTCGTCTAGCGAATTCTGCAGGGCAGCTCCCTGCATTGGATGATCGGACGCCTCAGAGTTCAGGGTCTTCTGATCACCGAGGGTGCAATTGATAGGCTTGTGCCCTTAAGTGACCTGAGGGACTTAGGGCCAAAATAAATATGATGGGACAGCTGTCCACATGTCTGCTTCAGTCACATATAAAACAGGGGCGGGGCTTTACTTTTTACCAAAAAAAAGTCGTAGGTGGGAAGGGAAGTGAAATCTGCCCCTCCACTGCCTTAAGAACATTGGAGTATAGGCGGCTCCCTTATACTGAGTCAGGCCATTGGTCCATCTAGCCCAGTATTGCCGACACTGACTGGCAGCGGCTCTCCAGGGTTTCAGGCAGGCAGGAGTCTTTCCTAGCCCTACCTGGAGAAGCCGGAGAGTGAACTGGGACGTTCCACAGGCAAAGCGGGTGCCCTTCTACGGCCCTTCGCTCCGCTTCTTGCATTCTGCCACTTTGAGCTGTTTTCCCCAAGCCTGGCTCAGATGGGCAGGGAGGAAAACTGGGAAGGCTGTGAGGTCAGGCAAGGGAGGGGTGGTGCTCCCTACAGTGCTCCTTTTTGTGTAAAGAGGAGACTCGCACAGCTGCACATGTGTGCATGTGAATGCGTAAAATACATGTGCCGGTTCCTGTCACATCTAGTTAGGCACTCGGTCAAGAGTGAATCTGCTGCAGACCACATACAGGCATTTCCAGCAGTGCAGCTAGGTAATATTAGACCCTGGACTTAACGGTCTTATGCCCCCCCCCTTTAGATGACTATGTTTATTACTTCAGTTGTGAAGCACACTGCTAACATCTCTCTTCTCCACTACCACCCTGCTGTCATCCAATGATTTACAAATGCTTCTATATTCCTGATATGTTAGAGCCTGTAAGGATCTGCTCTCAGCCAGTGCAGCGCCACAGCCCCACCTGGTGGCTGCTGTTCAGTTAGCAACTGGGCCAGCACCCCTCTCTTTGCAGGATCTGGCCCCATACCTCCAGCTGCTCTCAGGCCTGCTGATGTGGAGCAGCTGGGAGCTGCAGAAAGGCCTACTTAAGGGCTTCCTCTTGTTTCCAGCCTCTGCTACAGCAACATGATTCCTTGTGCTGTCTGCAGCCAGCTCCTGATCTTCTGTGATCAGCACCAGCACTAGCTCTTGCCTTACCTGTGCTCAGCCTTTGTCTGCTTCTGACCAATGTTCCTTACCTCTGGCCCTTCTCTGCCTGGTATGTGCCTGACCCTAGCCTGACTCTGGCCCCAGCCTCTTGCCTCTGGCCCTTGCTTGACCTCTGTCTGCCTTCTGGACTTGCCTCTGGACCTTGTCTAGGCTCTGTTTGGTCTCCTGGTTTGCCTCTTGCCTCTGGTACTTGTTTGAACTTGCCTCTGGCCCCCACCTTGCTTATGACATGCTTTGACCTTGGCCTGGTTTCTGGACTTTGCCCACCCCTGGCCTGCTCCCACCTCCATTGCCCCCTGGCTCTGGCATTCCTGCTCAAGAACCTTGCTGCCCGTGACCCGGATGTAACAGAGCCCCCCAAAACCCCCCACTTGTTTTCTAACCCTAATTTTTAAAAAGGAATACTCTGAGCATCTGCAGTTTTCCATGTTAAACTCACTTAAATCAAAGTACCATCAAGACTATGACTGGGTTCACATGACACAACAACCCATAGTAGGTCACTAGCCACAATGGGTTGTTGTGTCCTCTTAACCCAGAATGTTTCCCACAGCGTGGCTTATTTTTTGGGAACAAGCCTTGTTTTAGAAGGCTTGTTTTAGGGGTTGTTTGTACCACAATGGGTTACCGTATTGTCAGAACCTGGGAGAGCAATTTCACCATGGGTTGTGAGGATCGGCTAGCGAGCCACTCAGCAAGAGCAGCAAAAACCCCTGCAGCTCTTTGCAATCTTACCTGTGCTGCCGCCAACAGCCCCTCCACCAATGCCCAAGTGGCACTTTGAGCAACCGTCACTGGTTTGTCACTTTTGGGGGGGGGGAGTGTCCCAGAAAATTGTGCAAATGTGATCATCATATTATCAATTTTGGTCTTTCACAAGTGTGCAAGTGCACTACTATGGCTGTCTGATGTGTGTAGTCCTCTTTCAGCTTTCAAAGGGAGCCCTGAGGCAGAGCAGGGAACGTGCAAGGAAACTGACATGGCAAGACTGCATATAGGTTAATGTGTGCAGTTACCAGGGACCAATTGCCAAGTTATCTATGGAAAAGCGCCATGGAGGGGTGGAAGTGGAAGCAGCAAAAAAAGATGCACCAAAGGGGGTGAGACACAAAATCTTCCCCCATAACAATGCAATCCTCTCGATTAAGCGTTGAACTGACACTTCTCAGTGCCCTCCACCTTTTCAATACTTCCCCAAGTCTCTAGCTAGTCCAGAAAGGGGAGATACTGCCCGCCCCTCCGTTTCATGGCTTCTTTTTGGAGCACTTCCTTCTGTGGTTAGAGCAGTTTCCTGATAGTTCTAAGGAAAGCCCTGAGAAGAGGGCTGAATGGGGCCCCATGGGAGGCTGAGTGAAAGTACTGCTGGTGCTGGCACCCCGTTTGCTCCATCCCATTCTGCCAACTGGAAGGGCTTAAAAAAAAACAAAAAACACACCAGGAATATTTGCACAATTTTTTGGGCTGGGGAAAATGTGCAAATTGAATGGCTGGAATGGAGAGGGAATTTGCACCAATTTAAGGGCAGGGCAGTAAATGGAGGGGAAATTTGTGGAAAGAGGGGGTTAATATCTCCTCTTTCTGGAGTAGCGGCAGACTTGGGGAAGTGTTGAAAAGGTGGAAGGCACTGAGAAGTGCCAGTTCAACTCATAAAAGGCCAAAAACAGGAGCAGAGGAGTGGCTACTAGGAAATATGAAAGACTTTCCAGTGCAGTAAGCTACAAACTCAGGAAAACACAAGAGCAAGTGGTCAAGAAAGGACTTTTTCTTCCACAGCAAACTCAGTAACAGATAATCCTGACTCTCCATCTACTTATCTGTGGTTGGCATCACTTATATAGGCATTCTCTTTGATACTGCAGTTACTGACTTTTATTGCCCTGAATATTTTCCCTGATCCTGAAGTTACTCATCTGTTTTGCCCTGTGAGCATCCATCCTGGTCCTGCAGCTATGTGCTGCACTTGGGACTTCTCTACATGAGGAGTTTAACCCAGTGCTTCGTGGAGACGTCTTCTTCTGTTTTCTTTGTGGGAGAGAGTGTCATTTCCGTGTGTGTGGGTGTGTGTATGTCTCCCCCCCCCCCCGGTTTTCTCTGCCTTCCTATATGTTATATTATAAAACCACAAGGTGGTGCTGCAGTATAGTGCGATTACTGAATTACAGGAGCCTTTATTCCACTTAGTTGTGCCTTTAAATTTTAATACCTCATTATCCTCGCTCTAAAAAAAAAAAAGCTGTGAAAATGGCTGCAAAATGCAGCAGAGGCCCTGGAGGAGGAGGAGGTCATGGAAAGGACCCGCCCACTTCTGTGAGTAAAGGATCACAAGCACACAATAAATGCCTCGTGTACAGAAGCCCTGTGTGAGCTTTCATCCTGGTCCTGCAGCCACTGAACAGTATTGTGCTGGGGACTCTTCACCTTATCCTGCAGCTACTTACTACAAATCCCCAAGAAGTCTAATCCTGCAGTGACTGACTTGAATGATCTTGTGCTGTAAAAAGGGCTAATGAAGGGCATAGCTGCTGCATTTGCATGGCCATGTTGTTCATAAGAGATAAAAATAGGAGAAAGGAACATGTCTGTGTGTCGTCGTCCCCCGTCCCCCACCCCCCTGGATGGGACATGCGTTGTGACACTTGAGAATAAGTGCCACTTTGTTATAGAAAGGGATAATATTTATTTTTAAGAAAAAATAATAAAATAAGCACCTGTAACCATGTGCATGCCAAGCCAGCTGCCCCGGACTATAATATGTATTTTTAAATGCCCATGCCAGCCCAAGTGTTGCCTGTCTACTGTTACTTCAATCGGCTGCCAATCTCTGTGGGGGTCGTTTGGGGCCTCCTGGCTGCGGGGCCCTGGACTTTGGTCTTCAGGTCCAGTTCGAGCTGCACCACTGTTCATTTCACCTGTAAGAAGTGTGTATCGGCAAGCCATTTTCATTAAGTACATGAGAACTGCCCATTTGGCTCACAGACTGACGGTGCATCTATTCCAACATTTTGTTTCCAGCGATGGCCAGTCAGACATGCTTCTGGAAAGGTCACAAGCAGCACTTGAAGGCAACAGCTCTGAACACACTGGTTTCATGATAATTTTGTTCCAAAGGAGGGAAAGATCCTGTTCCGTATCCTAAAATACATACCTGGAGTGCTTCCACGCTAAAAATTTAGTACTGATAGCCAGCACTCCTTTGCTAAAAAAAAATGGGTTAATATATGGTATGGTATATTGCCTCAACGATTAAATTAACAGAATTTGTTCACCTGTGTAAAGGGAGACAGCAAAAACAAAAATTTGAACAACTTTAGATGTTGTTTATTTCTTATATGGAACAATATTATTTGGACATTAAAATGTAGAGCTTTTGCATTATTTGTGTCATTTTTTAATGTTTGGTGATTGTTAGTTGTTTAGAATCACTTGAACATTCATGTCTATATGTTGAAATATATTTTCCCTCACGAGGATATCATATTCAGTAGGGTTGTGAGACCCCCCTCCCCCAAAAAAACACTGGTCTTATCAAAGCACTTTTAGCTTCCCTTGAAATTCCTGAAATGTTTCACCAGAGCAGGAACCTCTAAATTCTCCTGAGATTTCACTTTACGCAAAATTTGGTAACTGCCTGGGAGTTGAGGTAGGGAGAGACATTTCTCTCTGAGAAATGTTGTTTTGCTCTCCTTGAGATTCCTGAGGTGCTTTGGCACACCTTGAATTTCACTTTGGGTGAATTGGCAATTCATTGGCAGCTCTAATTTTTTGAATGATAATTTGGAGGTGTTGTTTGAATACATCCACTCCCCATTCTCTGGATTAATGGGCATTACATGATGCTGGTCCCCTATAAGTCTATGCAGCTGACCAGATTTGGTATACAACCAGGGTTTAGGTATGAACAGGACCTCTGTGATAGCACAAGCAATCCAAGCTTTAAATTAAAAAAAAAAAATGCAGACTGCCATTTGGACATATTTCAGTGTATACCTTGCTTAAGCTGGCCCTTAATGCAGCTTACAATGTTGTTATCATTTCTGAAGTGCCCGAAAGAAAACAAGGCACTGTACAGTATAAAACTTAGAACAGTAAACAACTTCTGTTTTAACAGTATAAAACCTATATCATTAAAAAAATTAAAATCAGCTTAAATTTTATTTTATATCATGCTCATTTCTCTAAAAGGGAACGCAAGGCAGCAAACAGACAAAATCAGCAATATATAAAATAATCTTGGGGTGCAATTATATGCATGTTTAGACAAAAAAAAAAGTTCTACAATTCCCAGCATCCCCCAGCCAGCCATGCTGGCAGTTGTAGGCCTTTTTTTCCTTTCTAAACACGTGTAGGATTGCGTCCTTAAAAACCCCAATAAACGGACAAAGAGCAACAAGAAAACAGAATAGGATAAGAACACCAATATCGCAGCAGAACTGAGCAACAGAAATGGTGGCACCAAAATGAATTCCCTGCACAACGTAAATTCCATGTCAACACCAAATGCCTTAAGGATGCCCACAAGATTCAAGTTCAAAATTAGATGAGAAGATGACACTCTGCTCTCTTATTTCCAAGTTTCTCAGAAAGTTGGGGAGGGGAGTGTGTGCTCAGCTTCCTCCTTCGTGCAAAGGTCCATGTGACCCACTCATGACAAGATATGTAATCCTTATTTGTATGCATTCCAGGTTATCTGTCTTTTTAAACCATCTCTTCTGACCTAACGCGAAAGGGGAAGATGACGACGCAGGTCACGGTGGCGAGAAATTCACAAGCAGGAACAATAGGACATGATGACTATAGTCTGTACAGCAGCATGAGTGAAGATGAGCTCATTGAGATGGCCATAGAACAAAGCCTGACAGAAGATCCAGCGGAGCAAATCGCTGCACAGAAGGCAGTCGCAGCAGCCCCCAGTGAGCCTTACTGCCAAAATTTTTACCTTTATCCTTGGCAAAGGTAAGCAAGCAAGTAAAAAAGCAAGGAAACCCCACCCACCCACCCGTCATCCCTTCTACTGCGATTTTACAGTATATACTGCACCCCCAGCCCTAAACGTTTGTGCTGACATAGTTTGCTTGAAGTTCCTCTGTAATTATCCAGATCTAGATGGGTTCTATGTAAAATCAGATGTTGGTGTCTGATGTGGTTCCCTTTCTGAGGCTATGCAAGCCTGGCCTTGTCTAGTAATGGGACTGGAGATTGCCTAGGAAGGATCCTCATACATGTTGCTCTGAATTCCATGGAGGACGGAAACGGCACAAACGTTTGTTGTTTTTTTTAAATGTCAGATTTGAGGGGTTAAATACAAAATGATTCAGGAATCAGCTGCCAACCCTAAAATTACTATTTTGATCTTCTAATCATAAATATTTGACTTCAAATATAGTGAGGGCAAGCTACATATTACATTAAATGTGCCTTTGGAAAAAGCATGCTGAAGCTGGAAAAGCATGCTTAAGCTGCATGCCCCCTGCCCCGCAGCCCAGATCACACTCCTGTGTGAACCAGATCAGAACCCTGCATACCTGCTTTTTTCTCCAAAATAAAGATAGGTATCTTAAGCACACTTCTTAAAAAGCGTGTTCAATGCAATGTGTAATTGGACATTGATATGGATTCCAGAATGGATTCAAGAATGCATGGTACTTTCCCATGCAAGCATTTCTCCCATTCCCAGTACTCCAGCAATTCAAATTAGTGAGTTCATCCCTCACCATTTTGTTTGACTCTGGATTTCTTTTGTGACAAGGGAGATGAAATTATTTTCCAAAACAATTTTTGCCCAGTGAAACCAACAGTGGGTCCCAGTCCTGTGCCCTCGATTAGGCTTTAAGTGAGATCTCAGCTCAGAGTAAACATCACTTATGAGAATAGTTTTTCTACAGGTGTGTCTGCTGAACACCCCTGCACCAGTGTCACTTAAAAATGATTACATACATGTCAGTTTCTACTGCCAAAAGGTATATTTGGCATATAACTATGGCAGCCTTTATCCAGCTGGCTTGAAATATCACAACCATCAGAGCACTTCTACACCATCAGCACTTTAATTTTTCTTGCCCAATACCCTGAGGGAGGGGTATGTTTATGTGTTCCCCTCACCATCTCTTAAGTTACAAACGGTCAGATGACTCTGGGTCATGGTGGCAATTACTTGGATTTATGAAATCCCTCTTGGCGGGGAGATATCCACTGACCAAAATAAACTTGGTCACTTTAAAATTAGTTTATTTTGACTTTGTAGTTATGTAGATGGGAGTAACATCATGACCTAGGAAACTAGCAAAGTAATTTAGAGTGCAATCCAATACATGTCTACTGAGATGTAAGCCTCACCGGGTAGATAGATTATTTATTTACGGTCATAGACCAAAAGCACTTTGTACAAAATCGTACATAATCATACACAATCTACATTAGAACATACAAAAGTTCATTAATATACAAATAGTAAAACTTTAAAATTCACCATAAATGTTAAAAAAAAATTAAAAAAATGAAAAATAAAATTTAAAACTAGATGGTATAATAAATTTTTTACTTCTGTTCATATTTGGTGCGGATGTTAACCACGTAAGCACAAAACTTGGCTACCTGTCTTGTAATGTTCGGATTATCATCAGCTAGCAATTTTCTTAAACAGAACTTATCGGGCAGATATGATAAAGTCACTAAAAAGGGGGAAATAAATTTAGCCCTTGTTTCAGTATAAAAAGGACAAGTGGGAAGTCTCAGGAATCACCATCCATCATAAAAATGCCTTAGGGTGCTCAGCAGACATGGTACCTGCCTGATAATTCCTGCATATCCCTATGAAAACTGCAACAAAATCAACCTAATTAACAAGCCACCACCACAATAAATACTACTCACCCAGCACTTTGTGCAGAGTAGGTGAAAAGCACAGCCTACGAGGACAATTCGTAGATAGGTAAAAATAAATAAATCCTAATTTATTTATTTAATATCCCAACTTTCTGCCAAAGAATGCGCTCAAGGCAGCTAACAAAAAAATCCAAATAAAAAACAAAATCTTAATTAAAACATAGCATAAAAACATAGATTAAAAACACAATTAAAAACAAAACATAGAAATAAGCAGCACCAGCCAATTAAAAAAGTCCCTTCAGCAGCAGACCAGCTTATATGCGAAAGGTCTGCCTGAATAAAAACGCCTTTGCCTGCTGCGGAAAGGACAACAGAGAGGGGACCAACTTAGCCTCCCTCGTCAAGGAGCTCCAGAGCCTGGGAGTGGCCACCAAGAAGACCTTTTCTCATGGCCCCACCAAATGTGCTTCTGATGGCCGAAGCACTGAGCAAAGGGCCTCCCCTGAATATCTTAATACCGGCAGATTCATATGGGAGAAGGTGGTCCCAAGCTGTATTTGGGTCTTGAAGGCAACTGGCTAGTCTTGCACTGACCCTTAGGTGCCATGTTTGGTGGGAGTCAGAGAGAGGTTGTGCTGGCTTATAAAGCCTACCAAACTCCACCACCCCAAAGTGCTGACATGACATATGTCTCCCCCGCCCCCCACTTCTGTGGCACACATACCCACACCCCTTCTGGCCCATCTGCAATCTTGTCCCAGCCTGCAGTGCATTCAAGGTGGGCAAGAGAATGTCTGTTGTTTTATACCCTTTCATAACATACTCTGCTACTACAAAGCATTGTTGTTCCAAGATCTTAGAAGTACAAAGCAACGTGGGTGCATTGGCCTTTCTTTTCTTTTCCTTTATTTTCATTTAAGAAAGCCTTTATGGAGATCTTGTTTCATAGCGGGTTTGGGGGGCACAAAATCTCTTTCATTCTTTCTCTTCTTGATTGTTGGACTGTGATATTTATTTATTTATTTAAGTATATTTATATTCCACTTTTTGACTAGAGTCCTCAAAGTAGCTTACAATACTGATAAAATACAACAGATACAGCAAGAACCACATGTTAAGAAAACAAACAAAGCTGAACACCACAACCAGCTCCATTCAAGCAGGAACCAGCACCTGATGTTACTTCCTACAGGGGCAGTTGATGTCAGTTAGCCCTGACATCATGTGGTGGTGGGTCCAAATGGAGCAGGCCATGATGTTCCCTTTGCCTGAACCCATCTCCCTTGCTTCTTCTTCCTACCCACAGTTCAGTTGAAGTCAGTTAGCCATGTGTGTGTAATATTATCTAATGGCCTAGGGAAAGGCTGTGTGCCTCCTCCTTTGTTTTATGTATTTTTTTTTACTTTAATATTCTTTTTCCCCTATTGCTTATGTACAAGTCAAATCAATTACAATATTTTTTCTTTAAATGAGTTGCATAGAGTTCCACCAAGTGCACCTTCTGTCATCACTGCAGAACTATGATGGAAAAAGCTGTATCTGGTGACAACAACAATCCTTTATTACGGTCATAGACCAGCACATATTAAAACATTCTCTGCATACAAGGAGCCCACAGAGAAAACAATATATAAAGTGCAATTGTACAAATAAATGTATTGGAGCTCGTCCTCACAAAGCGAGAACAAAAAAACTAAAGTAATAAAACCATTGTACAACCAATGCAACTAAAGTTTAAAGTTGTATCTGGTGAAATTCTGCCTTCAATGCAAGTCTAAAAGATACAAGAACCATCTTAGGTTTGGGCCTTATCACCCAAACAATCTGCTCTTGGCCTTGTTCAGAACAGTTCTCTCAAAGCTTTTTTCCCCCTCTGCTGCTTCCCCAAGAAAATTCTCAAGCCTTTCTTGTTCCTGAGGTGAAGAATGCCGTTCAGACCCTTTCTCTGCCCCTGCTGTGTGGTGGCCGGTGGGATTTAATCTCCCTGTTGTCTTATATGGTCATTTGAATCCCCTGACACTTCCTCTGAGGGCCAAAAATAATCCACCGCTTTGAGAGAGCAGCTGAGACCAGGGCTAAAGCGAGCTGAGGCCATCTGCTTTTGTTTTAAGCCACAGAGGAGCTACAGGTTCTCTCTCTGTCTCTCCTTCAGTCCCTTCCTCTGTTTCCAGGCCCTCCTTTAAGAGACCCAAATATGACTCGCTTTTCTTATTCGGAGTATTTCTCGCTATTTCACTCATGCTGTCATCACTTCAGGCGAGCTGCACAGTCCGGAGGCCAAACTCAACCTTCTAGTTCAGGGGTCAGACGTCGGTATGATGGCAGCCTCTTCAGTTCACCCCAGCCTGTGTAAGTCCACCCTCCCCACTTTCCTGTTAAAACAATGTTGTTGTTGTTGTTGTTGTTGTTGTTGTTGTGTGCTTGGTCTGAATAAGCAGCTGGATTGGGGGGGGTGTTGGGTGGCGAGGGATGATGGAATTACATATCTCATGAAGAATTCACATAACTACATAATGGGAAACTCTGCTAAACTTGTCCATTCCCTGTCACTGGCTGCCCTTCTCATTCCAACCACCCATCTCTTGGGGCCTTCTAATCTTAAAGGACCCTCTTTAACCCCCATGTGCTTACTTATCTTTTAGGACTCTCCATTGCACTGAAATGACAGACTCGGGGAAAACCGGATGCTTGTCTAGCTATTTATTTAGACTGACCAGCTCCCATGTCAAAATAGTAAACACATCTGACTGGTTATTTTTAACTGCATTGTCAGAAAATCCATATTTTAATATGGAAATATGATGAGAAATATGATGAGAACCAGTACACTGAAGAGCGCCAACAGTGTGCCAGTGTGACATAGTGGTGAGAGTGTTGAACTGGGACTTGGGAGATCCGGGTTCTAGTCCCCACTTGGCCATGAAGCTCACTGGGTGACTTGGGGCCAGTCACTGACTCTCTGCCTAACCTGCCTCACAGGGTTGAAGGGGGTGGGGGAATTGGGTTCCTTGCAGGAAAAAGGGTGGGATATAAATATAATAAATAAATTACATTTATTTCTTAATAATAAATAAATATGGTGAAGAAAAACATATATCTGATCTTAGTAACATTTGGGATACAGAGACTGCTGTGTTCAATAGCAGTGGGAAATGTGCAGGGCGAGGGGTTATTTGGGCTGAACGTTCCCTTCCTCTCCTCCCTGGAGAGGAAGGAAGTGGGCTCTCCCACACTGGAGGCATTGAAGATGCAGCTGGACAGCCATCTGTCAGTGATGCTTAAACTTGGATTCCTGCACTGAGCAGGGGGTTGGACTCAATGACCTTATAAGCCCCTTCCAACTCTACTATTCTATGTTTCTATGATTAAGTCTCTGCAAGTATCTACCTAGCCATCAGTTAAAAATAACCCAATAGATGGAACCACCATGGTATCTGAAATATCTGTATAATTCTTGATTCACTGTAACACAAGCACCTGCTAGATAATGCTGTCATACTATTGCAAGTGTCAGAGGCAGTTCTAAAAAAGTGACTTGTTTTCAACTTTCTTTTAAAGAGTGCTGGATCCTGTGCTGTCGGCGATCAAGGAGGGAGACGAAAAGGCACTGCATAATATGATACAGTCAGGAAAACACCTTGCACAACCTAACAAAGATGGATGGTTGCCACTCCACGAGGCTGCTTACTATGGAAAAGTGGGCTGCTTGAAACTGCTGCATAAATGCAAGTATCAGAAAGGGAACGGATCACAGATGGGATGAAAACACAAAGCCATTACAGAGCGCATAGTAACCCATTTGGTTGTATTTCACCCTGAAACACGCAAGCTTTCTTCAACCTATTTTTGTATGTGCAAATTTTACTTGGAGCTTCATGCTTCTAAATATTTTTTCCTCCAAAGTTGAAAGCTAGGGGGTTGTTCAAAAATAACATTTTTTTTGACATATCTTCTCTCCTCCCCCTGCACACTAGCATGGCACATCATGCATGGCAAGCAAGAGAAAAGCAAGAGCAATTAATTCAGGATAACAATTCTGGTTGCTGTTTTATGGCAAGGTATAGCACACGTCGTGGTTTCCTCCAAGCTTGCTTGGCGTATAATGAAGGATACTTTGTGTGTCTGTCCTCTAAACTCCTCCTGCTCCATCCCAATTTGCTTTGTAATAAAATCTTGTGGCAGCTTCTCTCTTGGAATAGCTGCAATCTCAATGTGCTAAAATCTTCACTGATGGCACTGTCAGAAGGCGGTGGTGACGGTGATGAACTCAGGCGACTGGTTCCCCACAACTACCAAGAAAATTATAATGTATTGCAACCAAAGTGGAGCAAGAAAATCACAGGGAAACATAGAATCATAGAATCATAGAAAGGTAGAGTTGGAAGGGGCCTACAAGGCCATCGAGTCCAACCCCCTGCTCAATGCAGGAATCTAGGTCATATACACTTTTAGACCTGATGGGAGGATGTGAGACTGAGTTAGTTTCCTATCACATAGAAGTTTGACATTGTAATAATAATTACCATAGATAATTAACAAATGACTTGTATTAGAATTATCTATGTGCATTCCATGCCTTCCTGAATATGGTCCAATGCCTTCTCAATAGCTTATCCTGGGACAATTGATCAACGAACACTCCAGGAGGAAACTGCACTCTACTTAGCGACGAACAGAGGAAATATTGATTGTATGCGTGTGTTACTAGAGGCTGGAGCAGAACCTGATATTGCAAACAAAGTTAGGGATACCCCACTTTATAAAGGTAAGTGGCTTGGTTCTCATAGGTCTTGAGCAAACAGTTAGCCCACATGTTTAGGTGGAAGCTGTGTTTGTTTGCGTTGAGTTACTAGCCTGTTTTTAGGCTTGGAAATACTTCCAGGTCAGTTTTCCTAGTTTTCACCCTTCTTTTGCCATGACAGCCTGTGAACACAAAAATGCCGAAGCTGTACAGGTGTTGTTGCTGTACAATGCTGACACGAACCATCGCTGCAACCGGGGATGGACTGCTCTCCATGAAGCTGTTGCTCGGAATGATTTGGAAATCATAGAGCTTTTGGTCAAAGGCGGTACCAAAGTTGAATCTGCAAATTGCTATGGAATCACCTCTTTATTTGTGGCAGCTGAGAGTGGCCACTTAGAAGCCTTGCGCTATCTTGCCAAATGTGGTAAGTAGAACTGCACAACTGTGTTTCATGCCATTGTGGCTTAGATTTGCAAAGTAATCTATTAATTTTGAGTGTTGGGTTGTCAGTAACCAATTAAGATTTAGGCTTTGATTTTTATTCGTTCTGCCTGGCAAACTTTCCAGTGGAAGACTGTCAACATTCTAGTCTCAACGGGTTCATGTTTGAGGTAACTTAATACATATTAGTAGCCTTTGCTTTCACATACTTTTTGTAGTCACAAAAAATCAAGGGACCTTTTCAGTTCTTGGTGGGGTAGAGAGATTCTCAGCAAAATTTAAAGGTTGTACTCAAAGATAAATTGTACAAAAGCATGATATTTTCAGAGTATTTACTGTGATTACTTTTTATAACTAAATGTAATCACGTGTCTATCATATGTGTATGATTTGACAGATTAGTGCAATTGCATTTCCCAGATTTATTCCAGCAAGATGCAGTTGGGCCTATTTGGAAATCATGATTTTAACAAAGCCTATACTTACAGAAATTTTAAGTTATTAATCACATGAATTTTAATTGATTGATCAATTAAAACGGCATAAATGTGCATATGAATACAACTATAGTTCTGAAGGGGGACAATGTCAATAGGTTTCATGGGCCAGATGGGGAGGCCTGGTGGGCTGAATTGGGCCCTTAGGCCAGACGTTTCCCATCCCTATCTTACAGCTTATAGTATTCTGAGGAAGGGCATGGTGGTCTGTCAGGAACCCTGAACAGGAGCACTCCTGCTAGGAGGTGTTGGATATGCTACAACATTTTGTTACAAGTCCCACTTGTCTAACTGATTTAATCAAGGGTTGGGCAGAAAGTAGATCTCCAGATGTTTTGGACTTCAACTTCCAGGATTCCTGACCATTGGCCATGCTGGCAGGGGCTTCTGGGAGTTGAAGTCCAAAGCATCTGGAGATCTACCTTCTGCCCACCCCTGAAAATCAACTAAGGCTGCGACTCTGTGTTCCCTGGGAGGGCATCCAAGGAGCCATAGGATTGTTTGGATCTCCCCTCCTGAGGGCAAACAGAGAGGTCCACCTTTGGAAGAGGGGATACCCCCTCCATGCCCCAGAAACCTCTGGAGCCCTTACCTTTTCAATATCGAATCTCCAACATCCATAGAGTCAAGGTGGGGGGAGATGGGAGGAATTCCCTGGGCATGCTGTGAGATGCTGTAGATCCACAATCCTCCCATGCTCCTGACATGCCTCCAGAATGGGGGGAGAATGGCATAGTTCATTTTCCTCCCATTGATGGCAATGGTAGGGGAACAGTTTAAAAAATTTAAAAAATGTTGCTCCTCCCTCTTTCCCACCCTGCTGGTATGAGCCTGGCAGAAGTTTGAATTGCTCTGTTGATGTTTCATCTCTGACCTTAACATGCGGACAATAGTTCTAGTCTTTTTCAGGCCCTCTGATATTCACACTGAGTTCTGTATACACAGGTTCACTTCAGTGGGAAGAGAATTGTGCACACATATCCCTTTACACATGTGGAGCTTCTCCTCCACTGAAGTGAATGGGGATTTATGCAGAAGTTCCTATAAATGTCTACGAATAGGCAGGTTGCACAGGGGCCTAAAGTGAGTCACCCCATGTCATGCGGATTATGGCAAGCTCTTGACAGATGTCTGTCCAGCCGCACCTTGAATGCCTCCAGACTGGGAGAGCCCACCACCTCCCTAGGTAGTTGATTCCATTGTCTTATTGCTCTGACAGTCAGGAAATTTTTCCTGATGTTTAGGTGGAATCTAGGTTCCTGTAACTTGAGCCCATTATTCCGTGTCCTGCAAACTGGGATGAACGAGAAGAGATCTTTGCCCTCCTCTGTGTGACATCCCTTCAAATACTGGAAGACTGCGATCATATCTCCCCTCAGTCTCCTCTTCTGAAGGCTAAACATGCCCAGTTCTTTCAGTCTCTCCTCATAGGGCCTTGTTTCCAGTCCCTTTATCATCCTTGTTGCCCTCCTCTGAACCCTCTCCAGTTTGTCTATGTCCTTCTTAAAGTGAGGTGCCCAGAACTGGACGCAGTACTCAAGATGAGGCCTAACCAGTGCCGAGTAAAGGGGAATTATCACTTCCCGCGATTTGGAAGCTATACTTCTATTAATACAGCCCAAAATTGCATTTGCCTTCTTTGTAGCCACATCGCATTGCTGGCTCATATTCAGTTTGTGATCTACCACAATTCCAAGATCCTTCTCACTTGTAGTATTGTTGAGCCAAGTGTCCCCATTCTGTAACTCTGCATTTGGTTTCCTCTCCCTAGGTGCAGCACTTGGCATTTATCCCTATTAAATTTCATTCTGTTGTTTTCGGCCCAGCGCTCCAGCCTATCGAGGTCACTTTGAATTTTGTTTCTGTCTTCCAGAGTATTAGCTGTTCCACCCAACTTTGTGTCATCTGCAAATTTGATAAGCATTCCCTGTACCTCCTCATCCAAGTCATTAATAAAAATGTTGAAGAGCACCGGGCCCAGGACCGAGCCCTGTGGTACCCCGCTCGTTACCTCTCCCCAGTTTGAGAAGGAACCATTGATAAGCACTCTTTGAGTCCGATTCTGTAGCCAATTGTGGATCCACCTGATAGTTGTTCCATCTAGCCCACTCTTAGCTAGCTTACTAATCAGGATATCATGAGGCACTTTGTCGAAAGCTTTGCTGAAGTCCAGGTATATAATGTCCACAGCATTCCCACAGTCCACAAGGGAGGTTACCCGATCAAAAAATGAGATCAGATTAGTCTGACAGGATTTGTTCTTGACAAATCCATGCTGGCTTCTAGTAATCACTGCATTGTTTTCAAGGTGCTTGCAGACTGACTTCTTTATAATCTGCTCAAAAATCTTCCCGGGGATTGATGTCAGACTGACTGGCCTATAGTTCCCAGGTTCCTCCTTCTTGCCCTTTTTGAAGATGGGAACAACATTTGCCCTCCTCCAGTCGTCTGGCACTTCACCTGTCCTCCATGATTTCTCAAAGATAATAGACAGTGGTTCTGAGAGTTCTTCTGCCAGTTCCTTTATTACTCTAGGATGCAGCTCATCAGGCCCTGGAGATTTAAACTCGTTCAGAGTAATCAGGTGCTCCTTGACCATTTGCCTATCAATCTCAAGCTGCAATTCTGCCCCTTCAGTCTGCACTTCAGGTTTGCCAGGGGGGTCATAGACCCTCTTTTGGGAGAAGACCGAGCCGAAGTAGGAATTGAACACTTCTGCCTTTTCTTTGTCTTCTGTTATCAATTTGCCATCCTCATTGCGTAGTTGAACCACCAGTTCTTTCTTCTGTCTTTTACTGTGCATGTATCTGAAGAAAGCTTTTTTGTTGCTTTTAGCATTCCTCGCTAACCTTAGCTCATTCTCAGCTTTAGCCTTCCTGACACTATTCCTGCAGTTCTGTGCTACCTGCCTGTACTCTTCCCCTGTAGCCTGTCCTTCCTTCCACTTCCTATACGTGTCCTTTTTTGTTTTCAGGTCATCTTTGAGTTTATTGTGAAGCCACATTGGCTTCTTCTGTTGCCCTCTGCCTTTTTTCCTTGTGGGAATTGTTTGCAATTGTGCCTTTAAAATTTCCTTTTTAAAAACTCCCACCCCTCCTGGGCTCCCTTTCTCGTGAGAGTCACTTGCCATGGGATCTTACTAATCATGGGTGATGGCTCTAAATCAGGGTACTGTTTTTACACTATATGCTGTTTCTGTTACATGGACTTCAGGGCAGGTGATTTGCAACATGCTTCCCACTGTAATGGGGATTATGCGAAGTTCTATATATGTGCTACTGGATTAGGCTTGCAATTCCTGCTTATCTGTGCTCTGCTATTCCCTCTTTCCTTGGCTTAGTTATATTGCCATACCGCAAGACCTTTCTTCCTGTCACAGCACTGCTCCCATTCCACAGGAGGCTGCCATATACCGAGTCAGACCATTGGTCCATTTAGCTCAGTATTTTCTCCACCGACTGGCAGTGGTTCTCCAAGGTTTCAGAACAGAGTTTTTCATAGCCCTACCTGGTGATGGCTAGAGATTGGGACCTTGCAACAGATGTGCTGTAGCATGGAGCAATGGCCCTTCCTTACAGATTCCATGGAATAAGCATTGGTCAAGGTCAAGCACTGGTTAGGGCCAACATACTGCTGAGGGACCCACCATCAATTCCCACCACCATCTGTTCCACTTGATAACATTCATGTGGACTGTGATCTCATGTGGACTGTGATCTCTTTTCCACATTAGCAGCAGTTTTTCATGTGATATAAAGCAGGGGTGGGCAGAAAGTAGATCTCCAGAAGTTTTGGACTTCAACTCTCAGCATTCCTGGTGATTCTGGCAGGGGCTTCTGGGAGCTGAAGTTCAAAACATCCAGAGATCTCACTTCTGCCCATCCCTGATGTAAAGCACCAGGTACATAGATGGTCCTATATATAGGACCATCTACAAGCTGGCCTTTTTTCTGTCTAAACTGGCATAGGATTGCACCCTAAATAAATGTTTTGTCCTCCACTCAGATGTAACTTATGGAAACCCAACATTTCCCTCAAAAGGCAAACATGGGCAAATAAGTACAGTGCTTTACCAGGGGCAGGAACCAGAAAGTAAGAAGTGACCCTGGTAAATAGGGGGTGTTGGAGCATATGGGACTAAACTTCCTACATCCTCTGAGTCTGGGGCACAGTGTTCTTTTTTCTTTTTTTTCACATGTCTATGGGAATGAGACTAGAAAGGCCCACTGATAACTTCTCAGCCAAGAATCCACCAAAACCTGGAGCCAGCTCTGTTTGCTCCTTGCTAAAGCATCCTAAATCTGCAAAGGCCGAAATATCAGGTTCAGAATAAGGCAAATTAAGTGGTTTGTGCAAAATAAGCAGATTTGCACATATTTATTGGTTTGTATAATTTATTTTGCATATGGTTTGTTGTTAGTTTGAAAAGGAACTTAGGGTTCCTTACTGCAATGTAGTGGAGTATGACTTAGCATCCTGGGTAGTTGTATGAAGTTTGCAAAACATAAGGAAGGACAACACGTGCATAGTAATTAATATTTTCACTGAGTTCTATTTTAGAAGAAGTTGAGACCTCACCCCTTATTTCCAACAATTTTACTGTATAATTTTACACTCCTCATTCATGGCTTGGTTTAATTATCTTCAAGTTCATTATTTAAAACATTAAGGGTAAATTGAAAAAGTAACTGTGATTGGGTTTTAGTTTCTAAAGTTACATTATGGACAACAGCAACAACAACAGCAACAAAAGAATCACAAGAGGAAAATCCAATAAAATGTGTTAACTATTCCAAGTTTTTAAAGCCCCTTTGAGAGCCCCTATAATAATTTTATTGCATTTGTACAATGCACAGTGTTTGCCATAAAATAAAGATTCCATTTCTTTCTTATTAGGAAGTAGCCCAGTTTGAGGCTTTGCAATTGTGTTCATACTTACAGTTATGTTAAAACTGCCAAACACAACAGAGAGGTTTCTGTTGTTTGCAAGGGAAGCAGATTCTCTTTGGCAGAGACTTTGTGCAGCTGAATCTTATGCATGTTTATTGGGAAGCAAGTCCCACCCAGTTCAATGGGGCTTATTCCCAAATTAAGTGTGCATAGGATTGCACCCTTTGTGATCAAGCAGAGAAAGAGAACTGACCGACATGTCAGAGTGTTACAGTATGGGACTTAATGGATGATAACTTTAATATGGATGTCTTTCCCCCTGGCTGAGTGGGAACTGCTTATCTGTGAATAGCTGCCACACATCGAAGAGATCAGTTTAAATGACCCATCCAACCAAGTTGGTAGGTCTGAGAAGCAATTCATGGATTAAGTGTTTCCCACATGGGTGGGAGAATATCTAACAGGCACCTAAATTGACACTTTGTGTATGTGTCCTCTCCACTGAAGGGCATAGCGTTGCTTCTGCCATGTAAGTTAGAGATGGGTAACCCTTAGTCTAATTCTGCAAGAGATCTGCAAGACCTCTGGCAAGAGTGATTTGTCCCTTCTTCTACCAGCAGCCTGCTGGGTGGGAAGGGAGAGAGGATTGTATTGTAGCTCAGTGGTAGAGCACGTGCTTTGCATGCAGAAGGTCTCGGGTTCAATCTCCAGGTAGGGCTCGGAAGGAATCCTGCCTGAAACCATGGAGAGCTGCTGCCAGTCAGTGTCGACAGTACGGGGCTAGATGGACCAACAGTCTGACTCACTTCCTATGGTCCATGTCGTTCTATAGAGAGCGGGGTGGGGGGGGGAGAGAGAGAGAGAAGGGTGGCACTCACTGTTGGCTCTGGACCTGCCCACCACCAGCATGCAGATCTCAACAGATTACTTTCCAGTATCAGAAGCAGTATGCCTATGTACACCAGTTGCTGGGAAATATGGGTGGGAAGATGCTGTTGCACTCATGTCCTGCTTGTGGGATCCTGTGGGCAGCTGGTTGGCCACTGTATGAACAGAATGCTGGACTAGATGGACCCTTGGTCTGATCCAGCATGGCTCTTCTTATGTTACTTACTTTATGACTGTATTTCTATAGCCATCCCATAACAAAAGATTATCCCGAGAGAGATTTTTTTAAAAAAACCAAGAATAGCTGTGTTGGCCCATGAGAAAAAAAAATCCAAAATCCACAGTTGGGTAATATCTTTATTAGGACCAATCACAAAAATGTGCAAGCTTTCAAGTTTTTCACACACACACACACACACACACACACACGTCCCCCACCACTGATTTAAGTGATCAAGATACCCAATGCATGCAAGAATTCTGTGTGTGCATTGGAACCCAGCTCTTGTATGGTTCATGCCACTTTACTAGCATTAGAGACATGAGGCATCTTGATGTCCCCTTTGGTACTGAAAGTTCTGCCCTAGAGAGAGATGCTCTGGATTCCAAATCTTCTGAAACTGAGTCATGCCTATGCCTTGTATGTCTCTTTCCCCCCACCCACAGGTGCTGATATCAATACCCAAGCCAGCGACAAAGCATCTGCTCTCTATGAAGCTGCTAAAAATGGGCATGAGAATATTGTGGAGTTTCTCTTGTCCCAAGGTGCTGATGCTAACAAAGCCAATAAGGATGGGTTCTTACCTATCCACATGGCTTCCAAAAAAGGCCATTATGAGTAAGTTGCTTGCTTTATTCTTCAGGGTTGCTGGTGGGTTTGGGTGTGAGAATTATTTATGCATAAAGATTAAAAGCTTTGGCTGATACGCCAGCTGCGCCCCTTCCTAGAGTTGGAGGACCTAAAGACGGTAGTGCACGCGCTGGTAACTTCGAGGCTCGACTTCTGCAATGCGCTGTACATAGGGCTACCTTTATACCTAGTCCGGAAACTTCAACTAGTGCAAAATATGGCAGCCAGATTTGTTACTGGTACACCTAGGGGTGCCCATCATCACACCAGTTTTAAAAGCACTCCACTGGCTGCCAATCAGTTTCCGAGCGAAGTATAAAGTGTTGGTTATTACCTTTAAAGCCCTACATGGTTTGGGTCCAGGCTACCTACGGGATCGCCTTCTCCCGTACAATCCGCCCCGCACACTCAGGTCCTCTGGGAAGAATTTACTTCAGCCAGCCAAAACTAGGCTGACGGGTATTACCCAGAGGACCTTTAATTCTGCTGCTCCCAGATTATGGAATGGCCTGCTGGAGGAGATTCGTCAACTTAGCAGTATCTTAGAATTTAAAAAAGCCATAAAGACTGATCTCTTCCGGCAGGCCTATCCAGCGGAATTTTAGGATGCTTTTAAGATGTTTTAAGATGTTTTATAATGTTTTTAAGTAGTTTTAAGATGTTTTAATAGTACGTGTTGTGTTTTGATTAGTTTATGTATTTTATATTTTTGTTGTTCCCCGCCTCGATCTAGACAGAGAGGCGGGTAAGAAATAAATTTATTATTATATCATCATCATCATCATCATCATCATCATCATCATCATCATCAAAACTGAATGATTAAAAAAAGAACCCAGTTATGTTCACCATGGAACCATGAGCTAACAAATGCAAAGCTACCAACCACATCAAACTCAGTGGGGATCCGACAGGCTATGAATGCAGTACAGGATATCCAAAAAAATGGGCCAGTTCATACTATTGCCGCAGTGGGTTGCAGCACATGCTAGCGGCCACTGTGACTAGTCAAGCTGCAGCCCATCATGACGTCTGAACCCGGCGAGGATGGGTTGTTGCCATGGGCTGTTTTGGGGATGGGGTGGTTTGTTAAGTGTGCCCACAGCCCACCCTGTGCTGTTTAAGTATGCCAACAACACACTATAAGCCATGGTGACCACCCTCCACGGCTTGAATATTCACAATGGCCACCGGTATGCACTACAACCCACCATGGCTTAAATAAGCCACAGTGGACTGCAGTGATTGTGCGAACTGGCCCAAGGCGCCCTGTTTTGAGGGGTCTGAGTTTGCACTGGGGATATGCAGCCTGCTTAGAAGGTATGTTAGCTGGCTCACCTCCTTCCTGTACTCTCATATCTAATGCACATTTTAACTCTGTGACTGGGGTGGTGGTGGTTATTATTATTATTTATTGTATGTATGCAGCAAAAGCAAAAGAATAGGTTCCTGCCCCCAAGGAACTTAAAATCTGATGGTGAGCAGAGAACAGAGGGGGGAGAAACAAGGATAGCAAGAGATGAATGTGAGCAAATGCAGTTGCCTATTCTTAGACTTTTAACACTTGGGAATGAAACCTAGGTGCTTAAACAAGGACCATGGGAAAGTTTGGTTTTAAGGAGACTGGATTATAATTTGGTAACAAGGTTATATAGGTGGGTTTGATTGTCCAGAACAGCCATGCCCCCTGCAGTGTGGACTTAGAGCTACTGCTGTGATGATTACTTTTGAAGTACTATCTCATGTTTGTTACTTCTGGCACATGGTGGTGAAGACTGATCTGTTGTAGGCTGATGGGTGGGGTGGGCAGCTCTTCCTAATGGACTTTTGGCCCTTTCCAACTCAATAATTCTATCAAAGTCCCCCCCCCCCATCTCCTAGTCATTGTAGCATAACTAGTGGCTTCAATTACAGGGGTTCAAATCTTACCTAGCCATTGAGCTCACTTGAGTGGTCTTGGACAAGTCACCATCTCTCAGCCTAATATGCATAAGTATTTATTTTACTTTTCAACCATATTGACTCTCAAAGCAGAGTACAATTCATAATCACAGTAGAGACGAGTTTTAATTGCACAAAGGCAATTAAATGTGGGGGATCACATTTTTGGTTGCTCACTTACATTAAGAACTCCCAACACAGCTACTGAAGGAGTGAGCTAGAACAATACTCCCTGGAGTTCTAGATTTCCATTTGCTTCTTTTCTGACGAAGCATTCAAAAATATGACCCTTACCTACACACTGAAATGGTACAGTCCATTCTAACAACTCACTCTCACCTCAGATGTAGCCTGAGATAAGGCTACATGTGTAGGAGAATACACCTGCCTGTTCCTAACCACAGTCACTTGGAAGGGAAGGGATATTCAGAAGTAAATCCCATTATTTTCAGTTAGATTTCTCTCCAGCTAAGCAAGTTCAGGATTAAGGTAGAGACTGGATGAATCTTTTGCTTTCTCCCTCAGTTCTTTCTGTCCCATATATTGTGAATTTTGGTGAATTTTCAGATTTTGTGAATTTTGGTGGATTCTTCTCAAAAATGAACCAAACCGCAATTCTCACCCACCTGCACTGGCCAAATTCCATAGGTACATCTATTTCCATCATGGAGAGGACCATGTTGTACCTGCCTGCAGTTATAAGCTGTTAAAGATGAGAAGCATGTCAGAAAAAAGAGGTGGCAACCCTAATCCAGCACCACAAACAAACATGGTAGAATATGCAGGGATTCAAACCCACACTTTTAAAAGCTAAGCACTCAAAGTCCTGGGCCTGGATGGATGTATCCGTCAGTTCCAGTTTCTTCCACATTCAGAGTTTTTAAAACCCATGTCCCTTCTGCCCTGTTTATGAAAAACTTTGCAAATTTCAGTAAGTTGTTATCAAACAACAAACCAAACAAAATTCTCACCCACCCCTAGATTAAGGAAGACATAAATCACTGTGACTGGGTTGCCAGGCTGCAAGCAAGTAGCATGGGGGGCACCACAGAAAAAGAAAATAGAATTTTAGAGTTGGAAAGGTCCTTGGACATCATCTCGTCTAACCCACTTGCTCAGTGCAGGAATTTTGCAAATACAGCATCCCTGACAGATACCTGCCAAGTCTCTGCTTAAATATCTCCAGTAAAGGAGGTAAATTCTTCGTAGGTAAATTATTCTTGGATTGCTCACAGTTAACTGAACAGCAGTCAATGGATGTCACTTGATAAAATCACACAGGTTGATGGCAACCTTGAGGTTAAAATGCTATTACTGAAGCATAATTGTGATTGTGTTATTGGACTCCTCTCTACTTCAAAAACAAAACAAAATAGTACAGAATTTTACTTTGCAAAGACTGGTAAACATTGATTCACATCAATGCTGGCTCAGCTTGTCTGAATGTGGAAAGCTAAGCAGGGTCAAGCCTGGTTGTTACTTGGATGGGAGACCGCTCCTCTAGTTTCCTGCATTGAGCAGGGGGTTGGACTCGATAGCCTTCTAGGCTCCTTCCAACTCTATGATCTATGATGCCGATTAGTTACATCAATACATGAGATCAGAATTTCAGAATTAGGTTGAAGGTCCAACATTTCTTAATATTTAAAGACCAAGTACTTGTTAAAAAGTTGTGAAATGAAAGTGTTAAACAGCTTCCCATCTGCAGAGTCTCGGACAAAATATTTATTCAAATGACAAACTTTGCCCCCACATGGCCAGCTATTTTTAATCTCTTTGTGTTCTGAATAACAACAGTCTTCACGGTGACCTCTCTTTGTAAGCATGTGGATTTAATACGTAATGTTGCAGGAATTCCATATTCAGACTCACTGCCAGGACCTGAATTCTCCGTAACATCCAAAAAAGCCAAGGAGATTATTTCTATTTTTCAACTCTTGTTGCTTGGCCTTTGTTTATTGTGCTTGTGCATGATACTCCCACCCTGTTTGGAAGGCATATATGGATACTGTATCTTGTCATCTCCATGGCTTTATTGAAATGTTATTTAACTCATACAATCATGAATATTTGTAGCTGAGAAGTGGTTGGGAATTATTTCCTTTTGTATTCATTTTTGGATGTATTAATATTAGCATTGTATTACAGAAGCCCCCCCCCCTACATTAGCAAGAGTAATATGGGGTTTAGAAGAGTGGGATTTGGTGAGTGGTATGATGAACCCATCATTATGGAAGGGAGGGAGAGAACAATACTAAAAAACAAGCAGAGAGAGCATCAACAGGATCAGGGTAAAAAGGAGGAGCCAGGCAGTCATTCCTAGCAATTTCTTAGGGCCAATTCACTTGATCATTCTGTGCCTGTATTATGCTATGCACCTGCTAAATAAATTGTCTGAATGGTACTTCATCACAAGCACAAACTGTCCCTGCTAAACTCATCTTAAGAAAGTATGTTGCGGCATACCATGCCATGATGTGTAAGGGTGACAAATGATGATCCATGCACCGTATACATGGTACAACAGCCTGGGAAAAAGCATTAGCCATGTGTGTTAGTCCTCAATGGAACAATGCAAGTGTCCAGGTTCCAGTGCCATGTGCTTGTGTAGCCTGCTCAACACAAATTATTTTAAAACTGTATTTTGTTTGATTTGTATTTTACTAGGGATATCTATTTGTTTTCTAATTATAACATTATCCACTCCAAGCTTTCATGAAGGGGAGGACTTAAAACTCAGATCAGGCTTGTCTAATGTTGATGTTTAGGGTTTGTACATGGTCATCCACTGCTTTAACATCCAGCAACTTAAAAGCAAATCTTCACTCAGTCAGCAGTAGGTTATCCTTTATCAGAAAGGCTTTCCTTGCACTTTATTGTGGTAATACTCTTCTCTCACTATTCATGGAGTTGCCTGAACAGGAGTATTGCTTTTCTTCTACTTAGATCATTCTTTCAAACAAATTATCTCACCTGGAGTAAACAATTGCAGAAGGAGCAACCAGTTAAAGCACACACACACAAGCGCACACACACACACACACACACACACACTTACAAGCCCCTACCTTCCAGGTAGAAATAGACAAAGAGAATCAGAGGGTTGTAGGATGTTGACCTATCCATCCAACTCCATCTAGTGGCCTGTCAGTTTATATTTTCTAGTTTATATTTGCATCCAAAAGATCTTGGCATACTCTGTTCATTACAAGGGTCCCTTTTCAGAGCTGGGTTTGACCCAGGGCCTCAAACAGCCATTAGGGCTATGCTTCTTCTTCTTTTTTTTTTAGTGTTGCACAAGGTCCTTACTTAACTAGAAACAAAGCTTGCAATGACTCTTTAATGCAGCTGTAGGGAGCCTGCTTGAGCAGGACAGCAGTCTCAACCCTTACATTTTAATAGAATCACAGAATCATAGAAAAGTAGAGTTGGAAGGGGCCTACCAGGCCATTGAGTCCCCCCTCAATGCAACCCCCCGCTCAATGCAGGAATCCAGGTCAAAGCATCCCCAAAAGATGGCTGTCCAGCCACACCTTGAATGCTTCCAGAGTGGGAGAGCCCACCACCTCCCTAGTTAGTTGGTTCCATTGTCTTTTTTATTATTATTAAATTATCACTTCACACGATTTGGAAGCTATACTTCTATTAATGCAGCCCAAAATAGCATTTGCCTTCTTTGCAGCCACATCGCATTGCTGGCTCATATTCAGTTTGTGATCTACCACAATTCCAAAATCCTTCTCACTTGTAGTATTGTTGAGCCAAGTGTCCCCCATTGTGTAACTCTGCATTTGGTTTCCTTTCCTAGGTGCAGCACTTGGCATTTATCCCTATTAAATTTCATTCTGTTGTTTTCGGCCCAGCACTCCAGCCTATCGAGATCTCTTTGAATTTTTTTCTGTCTTCCAGAGTATTAGCTGTTCCACCCAACTTTGTGTCATCTGGAAATTTGATAAGCATTCCCTTGCACCTCCTCATCCAAGTCATTAATAAAAATGTTGAAGAGCACCGGGCCCAGGACCGAGCCCTGTGGTACCCCGCTTGTTACCTCTCCCCAGTTTGAGAAGGAACCATTGATAAGCCCTCTTTGAGTCCCTCTTTGATAAGCCCTCTTTGTAGCCAATTGTGGATCCACCTGATAGTTGTTCCATCTAGCCCACTTTTAGCTAGCTTGCTAATCAGGATACCATGAGGCACTTTGTCGAAAGCTTTACTGAAGTCCAGATATATTATGTCCACCGCATTCCCATAGTCCACAAGGGAGGTTACCCGATCAAAAAATGAGATCAGATTAGTCTGGCAGGATTTGTTCTTGACAAATCCATGCTGGCTTCTAGTAATCACTGCATTGTTTTGCAATGCAAATAAGCCCCAGTAGATCACAGGATGACTAATGCTGGTGTTTGGCATACTCTCCTTTCAGCGCCGTGTATGACTTTTCAGCTAGTTATGGCAATTAGAAAGCATTTGTTAGTGGTGGACAGTCGCCAGTTAAAACAACACCCAGGTTTCCCGCCTTCCAGGGAACATCACTACTGGGTGAGGTCAGCGTCTCTGCTTTGAGAAATGATCTATGTGCATGAGTTTCCTCTTGAAGCGTTAATTATTTCCTTCTGATGGGGGCATAATGTCTCGATAGCATGGATAACGGCGGGCAGGCTGGTAGCTGTTGTTCCTGAGACTTTTCCATTAACAGTCTTGCTCCAGCCAGGGATGGGGACTCGGACTCGAGGACTCGACTCGTGAGTCGGACTGAGTCCCCCCTCTGACTCGACTCGGACTCGAGTCCCAATATTTTTAATGGGACTCGAGACTCGACTTGGGACTCGAGACCAAGGACTCTTCAACATCCCTGGGCTGTGCCAGAGGGAGTGGAGAGGAGCGTGATTGCCGGCGAAGAGCGCATGGAAGCAAGAAGTGCCACTGCTCGACCACTATGGACGGCTACCAGGAGTGCAGCCCCAACAGTGTGTCAAGATTTATTTTGATTGATGTGTTGCATATTTGGGAGAGGCAGAAGAAGGACCTGAGATTACTCTGTGTGGCTGCTCTGAGTGTGTTTCTGGTTCCAGCAAGTTCATCACCATTGGAGCGGGTGTTCAGCGAGGGTGGAATTGTGATGAGATCTCACTATTCCAGAATGGGGGGGCCAAACATTTAGAAAAAATCATGTTCCTCAAGTGCAACATGGATAAGTTTTAGGAAGTACAGCAAGTTTATTTTTTAAAATCATTTTTCTAAAATGCAACCTTTCAGACATTTTGGGTTTGGCTGCCTCTGCCTGCCTGTCTGGGGTTCCCAGCCTCCTCTGCCTGCCTGGTCTCTTCTTGACCAGTTCAACAGTTGAATTGTCTAAGACAAAGGCCTCTGCCTGCCTGCTTTGGGGTTCCCTGCCTCCTCTGCCCGCCTGGTTATTTTGGGTTTTTCTGCCTGGTCTGTTCTTGCCAAAATCAGTTGCAGAGTTTTGAAATAAAAAGGCACACTTGTGCCTAGAATTTACTTAAACCACACATCTGAAGTAGCCTTATTTTGTTGGGAAAACCCCCCACTGATTTTAATAGGGACTCGTGGAGTCAGCTTTGGGAGTGACTCGTGACTCGTGACTCGTGACTCGTGAATCACCATTTTGGACCAAGGACTCGGACTCGGACTTGAGACTCGGGTCCAAAGACTCGTGATTCGACTCATGACTCGAGACCAAGGACTCTTCAACATCCCTGGCTCCAGCTGCTTAAACCTTTCCCAAACTTTTAACTGTTGATGCTGAACTATTTCGTGCCAGAGGCCGGTCTCAAACTGAACTGTCTGGGAATGTTTCAGATAAAACCATTCATGCTGCCCAGCTACCCATCCTGCTCTTGAGCGTCGAGTGCATCTCTGCAGAACAAATGTGCTCAGCGAGTAGGTTCAGTCCTAGTCTGTATGCTGAGAACACCCTAGCCTATGCTGGTCCCCTGCCTCTTCTCACCACAGCTGGTGTCAATGTTCATGTAATCCACGGAGGAACATTGTGGGTGTTGGTTGACATTCACCGTAGCACCCTATATGGCAGGAGTGGTCCTCCAGATGTTGCTGGAGTATAATTCCCCTCATCCTTGATCATTGGCCATGCTGGCTGGGGCTTATGCCTGGCTTGGGCTTCAACATCTGGAGGGCCACAGGCTCCCCATTCCTGCTATATAGATTGTTTAAAAGTCTCTCTCTCACTGTAAGAGGAAGCAGGCACAGGACATGAAGATTGCAATATTGATTAACAGGGACTCACAAGCTAGGATGGAACTGTCTAGTTTCATTTAATCAAGTTATATTAGTGTTTGAAGCAACTAAAGGTGTTTGAGAAGGTCACTGAAAGCAACTGTATATCCACTGAATTATACCCCCCTTTTTTTCTTTTGCAGAGAGAGGATTCTTTTTGAGCTTCCCATTGGTGCTATGGCATTGGGCTAGATATATAAGATGTTCATATTCGGATACACTAATTTATTATTTTCTAAGTTTTTTATGATTTGCTGTTCATTTGATAAAGTCTATATGGATAATGAAGTCCAAGGAATTGTGTAAGGTCAAGTGGAAAGAAGACAATATTTTGCATAAAATGATTGCTTGCTAATGAATACTGAAGGGCAGTTGATGTTTCTAGAGCTAGCTGAAGATGCTTGTTCAATGGCATTTGATGGCTAGATGTTCTTGAATGAGCATTGATCATTGGTGACTAATACATAGCCCACATGCTCAGATCTGATACTGGAGAAGCAGCAGGGAGCTGCAGTGCAGTGAAGCAATACCTGCTGGTAAGAACATAAGAACAGCCCTGTTGGATCAGGTCAATGGGCTATCTACTCCAGCATCCTGTTTCCCACAGTGGCCAACCAGGTTGAGAGATGGTCACTGGCCCAGTATCACCCACTGAGCTTCATGTCCGAGTGCGGGTTTGATCCTCATCTGACTCCCAACAGTTTATCCCCACTGTGTTTGCTACACCAGTTCTCTGTTTGGCCTATACATCGTAGTGGGACAGAAATACAAACAGATGTGTACAACCCAAGGGCAATGACAGTTTTATCACAATGCCTTTAAGGCTATGAAAAAATATAATCTGTACACAGCTTTAGTGATCAAGGTCATTGCTCATTCCCAAGTCTGTTCTGACCACCTGTCTTCTCTTGCTGGAAGTTTTTGTATCATAATTCATAGACAATTTGAGGGCAGAGATGATTTTGTTGCTGTTATGTGCTTCCATAGCGCCTAGCATAATGGGACTCCTAGATGCTGCAATGAGAACAATAACCTCACTAGAAAAGCAAACTTATGTCTTGATTCATTTCTGCTAGGATTGTAAAAATGCTGCTCCCAGTAACTAGCCGCACTCGAATCAAGCGCAGCGGCGTCAGTCCTCTGCATTTTGCTGCTGAATGCAACCGCGATGATGTTTTGGAAGAGCTGATTGAGGCTGGCTTTGATGTGAACGCCACTCTCTCTTCAGAGCGCTCTCGACTCTATGAGGACAGGCGCACCAGTGTCCTCTATTTTTCTGTCTTTAACAACAATGTCGATGCTACTGAGATGCTGCTTGAGGCTGGGGCCGACCCCAACGTTGACCTCATCAACCCACTGCTCATCTCCATCCGCCATGGCTGCTTGAAGACAATGAAGCTTCTCCTTGATTCCGGAGCCAACATTGATGCCTATGTTGCTTCCCACCCTACTACTTTCCCTGCTACCATTATGTTCTCAATGAAGTACCTTCTGCTGCTGAAATTTCTGATGGATCTGGGCTGTGATGCCAACTCCTGTTTTAAGTGTCGGTATGGAAGTGGCCCACATCCTCCCATTGAAACTAGGAGGGACAGGTATAATGATCCCCAGGTGAATAAAGTGCAAAGCACCGTACAGGTAAGTCTACTCTTACTATCTCGTCATTTTTATGGTTCTTGGAGGAATACCATAGAACTCTCCCCACTCATATAGGTAGCAACATGTTCTTCTCTTAGAAAAGGCCCCAGGTTCAGTCTCTAGCTTCTCCAGTTTAAAGTATGACAAATAGCAGGACCTTGGAAATGTTTCAGTCTGAAATTCTGAAGAGCCAGTACCAGTCTGGGTGACAGTGAAGTATTCAGCTAACAGAGTCATCGGCCTAGCTCAGCATAATCCCACAGGAAGACAGAAACATAGTACAGGAAATGACAAGTGATCAAACTCAACTGCGGGGTATCCAACGTCTTAGTAACTCCTGCTTGTTCAGTACTGGATAGCTTCTTATATGTGTGTTTTGGGTCTACACCCAGTATTTCCTCTTGGATAAAAATTTCTGCTCTGCCATGGAGCTCACTGGGTGGCTTTGGCCAAGTGAGCATCATTTGTATCAGCTTCTTTTGACAGGTCTGGTTGTCCTGGAGTTGTTTTGGCTGTTGGATTGTTTTTTTAATTTTGTATATTGAAAAAAATATATGTTTTTATGCTATTTTTATTGTGTTTTGTGAATTGTTCTGAACTACCCAGAGAGCTTCTAGACTGTTGGGCAGTATAGAAATGAAATAATAATAATAATAATAATAATTAACAACAACAACAACAACAACATCAGTCTAACCTACTTCATAGGATTATGAATATAAATAAGGCTCTAAGCATTGTAAGGAACTTTCTACACTGAAAAGCACTAAAAGAATCATCAATAGTAATCCAGTTCTCCATACCTATGGAATGGAAAAGAGAAATGGTGAATATTAAATTAGAAATGAACATATTAGAAACAAATGGGACCTGCAACAAAATGTTCAGGATTCCAACCCACTCAGTTGTCATTGGACTGTTTTTGGAATTTTCTCCCCTTCAAATTTTGTTTCCTTAAAGATTTTTGTATTTCTGTAAATCTTGGTGTTCCCCTAAGCCTGCTGATACTTCCCCCTTATGTGTGAATAGTGCTGGTTTGGCTACATAAGGATAGGAAGAACTTGGACAATGAGTTTGCTAAGCTACTTAGCATATGGGATGTGACCTTGAGAGGTATTTTATCTGAATGCCACTAGAGGGCATTTAAACTATTTCACACAGAGCAAAAGAGCTATTATCAACAGTGCATTTTTGTTCTCTTCTACATCACACTTCATACAACTGCAAAATACTTGCTTTACTTTCTGGGCAGTCTAAGTTGGGAGATATTTCTGTTAATACAGAAACAGATTTTTTTATAGATAGAACAATATTTTATCATGAAGATGCTGTCATGTAAGGAACCGGGCACTGGACTGTGCCAAGCAAGGATCCTGGGTTAAATCCAATGTTGTGCTAGCTGAAGTCCGCTAGTGTGATGGGACTTTCTCCCTCTGCCCTCCCCCTGCAGCCTCCATGCCACCTGAAAATCTGCTCCAGAGTGTTTCCCATCCCTCCAGAACAGATTTTGAGGGTGAATGGGGGTGACTGCAGCGGGAGGGAGAGTTGCTCACCTCCTGATTCTGCTGACAGAAGTGCTTCCATCAGTGGAATGACACCTTTGGATACCACCCGCTGTGCAGATATTGATGCTCCGGAGCAGGGCTCTCCAGCCGTGGGTCCCCAGATGTTGCTGGCCTACAGCTCCCAGCATACCCAGCCAGCATGGCTAACGGCAAGGGATTCTGGGAGCTGTAGGCCAGCAACATCTGGGTGGGGACCCACGGTTGGAGAGCCCTGCTGTGGAGCCTTGCATTTTGTGTTGTTATGGACATGTGGGCAAATCGGGCTGCAACCTGTTGTGTTAGCACATTAAACAGCTAAACAAAGAACGAGTCACAAAATTATCTAGGCTATGCATTTCAGAGGCTCAGAGCTTCCTATGACCAGACATAAAAAAATGGGAACTTTTGGCATCTGCAAAAGCACACCAAGTGCTGTGTTTGGGAACAATCTACACAGTGCACACACTGAAGTGATAGAATTCTGGACTGCAGGTGGGGGATCATATTTCTGAATGCCCGGAGTAAAAACTGCTCCCTATATGTAGTAACCATGCACATCAGGGAGGGGGCTGTGTTAAACCTTTCTCCCTGATATGCTTACTACATGCAGGGGGTGGTCTTTGGGGGGGGGGAGTACTCAGAATGCAACCACCTTACCTCTAATCTTAAATGGTAGTGTCAGGTGTCTAATATATCAAGCAATGACTTATTTCTGAATAATGTGTAGATCTGACCCTATGTCTGACTTGTATAGCAGTCAGGTGAATATCTACTGCAAACTTGAGCCTTCCCTGCAGAGCTCATGAACTTCCTTGAGTTTTCTTGCCAGAGTTTTGTTTTGTTCTTAATCATCTACCTTACTCTCGGCATGAAATAAACCAGTCAAGCAACGGGGCTGTTTGTATGTAATAGCAGCATTCATTCAGCAGCAATTTGTGGGTTAATTAACCCAAGAACAAACCATAGGTTAACCTGGGGTTGTTTAACCCACAAACAACCCCAAGTGCCCAGGTTCGGACATCACAGTAACAATCTACGAATGCGGCATTCATAGGTTGTTTGCGTCCCCATAATTCATGTATAAAACCATGTCTTATGATCCCCCCCACAATAAATAATGCATATCTCATTTCCCCCTCCAGTTTTGTGAAATGGTTTCAGCCCCGGAGATGAGTCGTTGGGCAGGGCCTATTATCGATGTTCTTTTGGATTATGTGGGCAATGTACAACTTTGTTCCCGGCTAAAGGAGCATATTGACAGTTATGAAGACTGGTCTAACATTAAAGCCAAAGCAGGTTGGTTAATATAAATGAGTTGCTTTACACCAGAATAAAATTGATCCGCATTGCTCTGCAGTTCACTCACAGCAGCTGCTCCAGGCAACCAGCAACAATCCCCTGCCCTGGGGGGGAGGAAAAAATTTCTATATTCAGGCATGTGCCATCATAGCGAATATTAGAGTAAACTGTGCCAATTAGCATAATGCATTTTGATAGTTTCCTTGATATTAAAATCATATTTTTGAGGGAAGATACAAAATAGGATGAGTAGGGTGGTTCCGTTCTTGGATCAACTTAGACTAGAAAAATGTGAAAGCTTTGACACTGAAAAACACACAAAAGCCAAGGTTTAGTATTCCATGCCGCATCTCCCAAGAGGGGAAAATGATATCATATATGGTTCTGGTCTACAACTGAGGTACAGAAATAGAAAGTTACAAGATACCCTTCATAAATGTGTCCAGCTCTGAATTAAACCTAGTGAGGCTCTTTGCTCCCACAGTGATTTTAAAAAGTTCTAAAATTTTACACCTCATATTCAAGAGGCAAGCTGCACAAGCAGCAGAATCATGTATCACAACTCTTGATGAATTACCTAAAGACTGCAGGTCTCAGTCCCATGTTTGAATGTGCTCCTATATTTTTTTTAACCTTCCCTGCTCATAGAAAGTTATGTCAGGGAGAACTGTTCTAACCACAAGGATTTGCTGAATGTGTAGCTCAACAGCTCTCAAACCCCCAAGGGGTGGGAGGACACCTCAGTTCTATTGCCAGCATACCACAGCACGATTGTGTATTTGGCTTACTATCTTAACACACTGGCCACATTTGGATGATCAAGATCTCTACTTAATAACCCAAGATATGTACACGCTTCAGGCAGCCACTTCCTTCATGCAAGCAGCAAAACAAACCAGGAACTGCAGTTACTCATAGCTTACTGTTATATCTAAATAGAAGCTATGGTTAATGGTTTCCAAACAAGCCAGAATATGAAGCTGTGGTTTAAAGTGGGTTTTTGTATCCTGGCTTGTTTGGAACCTGCTAACTATAGTTGTGTGCTCTCATCTGAAGGAAGGAATGAAGCAGCTGTGAGCAAGTGCCTGAAGCACATGCACTTTAATAAGCCAAGATCGTGATCATCCTGAACTGGTTCCTAGTGTTAATGTCACTTTTTATCTGTAATTGTAATGGTTATCGTTGCTATATTTTTAATGTTGTTGCTGTGAACCACCCTGGATATTTTTAACTGAAGGTAGTATAGAGACTTAAAATAAATACATGTGCTTCTTTGAAAAGTTTGTAAAGTTCTCTGATGACTACTTTGGGACCATCAGGCCAAAAAGCAGTATAAATGTTACTTATTTGAACATATTTCCTCTTTTTCAGAGCCACCAAGGCCACTTGCTCACCTCTGCCGGGTCAAAGTTCGAAGTGTGATTGGGAAGAGCCGAATTTCACTTATTGACACTTTGCCTCTGCCTGGAAGACTGCTTCGCTACTTACAACATGATTATACCCAGTGACCTCAGGTTAATCTGGCAGGCAGTCAATCATTTCATGGAGTGACAGCCATATTTATGACACAGCACTGTCACATGATGGAGACAAACTGATATGTATGGAAGAAAAGACTTGTTTTGCTATGTAAGAAGAAAAAAGGATTCTTGTAAATCAGAATCAAGAATGAGCTAATCCAATAATATTTAGAGTATGGGAAAGAGGAAAAGCTGTGGAAATCAGGGTAAAAGTCACTGAGAACAAGTGTGTGTGTGGGGGGGGGAAGTACTACACTACTTTGCAGACAAAAATACAACTTTGAATTGCTAAACACCTCAGTACATCTAGTTATGCAAGGAGACCGTGAAAGAACAGTCAGGGCCACTTCACAAAGGTAGTCTCTAATTACGTACTCGCATAGACAAGTGTAATGTGTGAAACAGGTGATCATACAAATTACAATTACTATTGTAGTGGCAATTTTTTCAATTACAGGAATTGCTGCGAACTATATTCATGATCCCCTGGTTCACACGTTATGTTGTCTGGGTGACTGGCTACATACCCAGGGACAAGCAGGATTACTCCAGTGGCGAACAAATTTGCTTTGTGAATGGTCCTATAGCCAAAGGAATCTTGATCTGATGGAAAGATCTGGTTTAAAAAAAACCCTGTAATTGTTACATTTCAGCATGTTTCATTTCATCAGTTGGGCTTTATTTCAGCTGCTATTTCTGTACCATTTGACACCACCTCATTCACATTTTTTCTTCTAATTTAGCTGGTCCTTCTAATGTCATTGACTTTATTCCTTAGTGATAAAAGCCCGGAGCCTTTAACAATACTTTTCTTGTTCTGTCATCTTCAGTCATTTTGTAAATATTAGATCTTGTGAAGAACTCATGACTTCAATAAAAAAATTAAACTTACCAGGTAAGAACTGAAGGATGTAACCATAGAAAATATGCATGCATATTATATTAAAGAGGCTTAAGAATGAGAGAATTTTATTTCAGTCTATTGTAGTGCAGCACCCTTCAATTCTGATGTTGTGGAAGCCAATGCTATTTAACTCTTCTGTTATAGCAGTAATGAAGAGTAGATTCAGATCTAGCTGCTGTTGCTGGAAAACAGTGATAGTAGTTTGCACAACTGCAAATAAATGTTGGATCAACTCTAGATAAAGTGTTTTGGCTTAACTGGGTTGTGAACTGAAAATGCTGGTGCTTAGTTAGATGATGTCTAAACAACAACCCAAACACACAGAATATCTTTAACACTGAACAACCTATGGCTTATATGTATCAAGTAGTGGCTAAATAGGAGCAAATAATTCCTTCAAAGCAAAGCCATAATTTGACTGGAGTGCATAAATGAGTTAACTAGGTGATACCAAATCATTATAAGGAAAATTCACTTTCAGTGATGTCTGTGGTTATCATTGGTTGGCATTCTCTTCATGTTGAACACTTCCAAAAGAGTTACAGCTGTAACGCTTTTTCATCCTCTTTTATAACACATTTCAGCTAAACAGATCTCTGAAATAATTGCCTGTTCAAGTGCTGTAGTTCATGGTTAGAGCATTGAGCTTTGATCCTATGGGGGTTTTTTTGTTTTAGAAGAGTGACAACTGGCAATAAGTCTAGTGACACTGAAGCTAAACTACCAAATTAGAATCAAGCAGATTTAAACAGAGTTCATTATATACATCTCAACAGTGCTTGGTGGAAATGTCCGAAATAGACTGTAGAATAGCTGGTGGACAGAACTATCTGAAACTCTTACATTGTAATGCAGGGCTGGGGTATAATATGGAATACATTGCACAGTTTTCACCATTGTTTTTAAAAAAATATCCCATGTACAGTAATATTAAGAAGATTGCAGTTTTGTTTATAGCTTTTTAAAAACATAACTTGGAAATGTTCTAACTGGTTGTGGATGGAGCAATGTCAATGGTACTAACTCTTTAACCTACAGTCCGGAGTTATATTATATAGGAGTTAAGGAGTCTGGTTGACTCACTATTCTTAGGGAAACCCTCACATTTCCTTTATCCAATGAATTGAAGAAAAAGCACAGAAAGTGCCCACCTAGTTTTCTCCTATCAGGCTTGCAGAGATAACCTGTGGATTTGAATTCCCCATTCACATGTCCATAAACCAGGAACATCTCCAATTAGGTAATTGGATCTGCACTACAGAAAATGTTAGTGGAAACCTCAGGATATTCAAGAGTAGCTATGCATACTGAAAATTATGCTTTCACTTGATTCTTTTTACCATTTTTTTTACACAGTTGGTTTACATTTATTTGCACATTGTACATGCTACCTCTCTTACCCATTTTCCCAATCCAGCAACAGAAATCTATGATTTCCTGGATCTGGGAAACTGAATTTTTACAAAAATATTTCAGTAGTTATACCAAATCTGTACAAATTTTCCTACCTTTTATAAAAATCAATGCAGCTGTATAGAAATGGTTGTAAATTTAAAAGATAGAATATTTTGGACTTTATAACAAGCCCTCCAGTTCCAGCATATAGAATGGTAGCCTGTATTAACAGATGATGATGATGATGATGATGATGATGATGATGATGATAAAAATGTTATCATATATCAAATATTCAAAGAATATTCTAGGATTTTTTCAGAATATTCTAGCATTCTATAGCCTGATTGATGTATTATTTCCATCGGCATGTGTGCAATTCATTTTGTGCTATAATGCACTTTTGAGTTTTTTGTTTTGTTACAACTTTTTTTAAACTGTGGGGTTTCATTAAGGGGAGGGATGGGTGTGTGCAGTGTATATAAAGGTGTTATATTTTTAGGTTTTATGGTTTGCATTAAATTTGAGTAAAAGTTGTCTGTCATGTGATTATTTTGTTAAGATAATGATCTATTATAACAAGCCAAAACAAAATCCGTGTTAACTGGGGCACATGTGACATGTGCAGCTTAGACTGGAAAAATTTAAGCCAGTCTAAATTATAATAACCATTGCAGAGAGAACTGCATTTCCAGATTGCGCTGGGTTGCCAGTTTCCTTCACACCATAAACATATATGCCATTGTGCACTTGTCTGGAATTCGCTGTGCCTTTGATGTGCCTACAGAGCTCTGACATGAGTTGGCTTCCCTGTTCATCCATTGAGGAAATAGCCCCACATGCACAAACCAATGAGCAGGCCGAGCTGCTTCCTCCAGGGAAGCGAGTAGGGAAGTTGAGGGCAGGGCATGTTCATGTGTGCACTGGAGTCCTTGTGCTCACAAATGATTGGTGGATCAGAAGTGTCATATCATTAGAGGGACTGTGGAGTAAACCTGCTGAAGCTGGTAACAGGAGCCAGAATCACAATGGGAAGCATAGGTCAGCAACATGCTTTGGAATGTCTCCCAGCCCCTATCCCCCCCATCAGACACATCCGCCCCCATGCCATCATATAAAGCAATGCAAAGTTGGTACAATATGGCACTGAAGTGTAGTTCTCCAAGAACTCTGGAAAAGCCTTATAAATAAGTTCACAAAAGTTACTAGCCCACAAGATTTTTACTCGCCTACCCACATGAGCAATTTGTGGCACACTGATAGCCTGAAAAAGCAGCCTTTCTTCCAATTTACAAAAGCTTCTCTGCCTAATCCCCTAGAGTAAATTCTGCCTCACCACAGATGATCAGGGGCCTGGCTAGTCAAAAGACAAGTAATTCATCCAAGAAACTAAGTATAAGCCTTTTGGCTGATGGTCGGTAAATAAATATATTAAATAAATAAGCAGAGGAAGGGTCTGAACTCCAAAACCAATCCACATATTTGACCGCACAGCATAACAAAATACCTATTTAAGGTTGCAATCCTATGTATGCTTATATGGAACTCAATAGGAATTATGTCTGAGTAGGTCTACATAAGATTGCTCTGCTTTTAAAAAAAATCCCCCTTAATAATATATGTTTTTCCTTTGTAAGGGCCCTCACATCCCAGCTGCCCCATGCCTCCCAAATTTTTAAGCCTATCTGCTTTTGATAAGAACTGGTTCATATCACTGGGCCTAACCAAACCTCTAATATATAGGTTCAGATCTCATTTGCTAGTAGTATCTCTTTAACTATGGAACATTATTTAAATCACCACTGCTGCCACTCCTCCAAAAGTTAATCATATGAAGCAGTTTCATTGGTCCATCTAGTCCAGTATTTTGTACTCTGACTGGCAGCAGCTCCCTCTGAGAACTGCTGACTGGCAGCAGTTCTCAGCAGGCAGGGATCTTTCTCACACCTGGTACCTGAGATACTTTTACCTGAATACTTTTACCAGAAACTGACCCTAAGTTTTCATGTATGCAAAGCATCTGCTCTACCCCTTTCCACAGCAACAAACATGAGTTTCCATGAGCATACGTTACTTGTCCAGGGTATACCTTGTTGGCAAACTTGTCACCCTAAAAATGTATAACAAGCAAATGCCATTATCTTCCTGTGCTACTATTAATAATCATCAAGTGAACATAAGAGCAGTGCAAGGCCAGTTGCTTCTAAATGACAAAAAAATTCATAGAACCATACAGCGGGAAATCCCCAAGGGCAATCTTGCTAATAGAACCCTCTCTCTAGCCAGAGGTAGGACCAGCAGCTACTCACAGATCCAAAGAGCAATTGCTGCATGTGCATAGCAATAAAGCAGTTATCTCCCCTCACAGCGCGCCTCAAAGTAAACAACTTTTTGACTTTATTTTTGTTTGTTTGTTTTAACGCTCTTAGTATTTACATGCCAGAAAGAACTGCATTCTTGTTTACAAAAAAGTATACTTTGCGCTTTCTTACACATCCTTTCTGTAACTGTGCAAGCAAAGGGAAGCCTCCGCCTGAGTAACTCCACACTCATCATTTTTTTTTAATGCTTATTTGTCCAGCGTAGGCAGATAGGTTCTACTCCAAGCACCGAGTGTGGATTTTTTTTTTAAAAAATCATTATTGTTGTTGTTGTTTATCCCACCCTTCCTCTAAGGAGCTGAATGGTGGTGTATATAGTTCAAACTCCCCCAACCCCGGGGAATTTTATCCTCACAGCCACCCTGTGAAGTATTTTAGGCTGCCAGATGATGACTGCCCCAAGGTCATCTAGTAAGCTTCATGGCTTGGTGGGGAATTGGTTGGTTCTTACTGGGATCTACATTTCCCCCCCTCACACTTTCCCTCCTTTTTGTGATCCCGGATATATTTCACAACCAAGGAGTCCCCGCATTGGGGAGAGAAGAACGGCCGGCTATGCTTTCAAGCCCTGGAGCTGGAGTGAGCGGCGCCCGCCTTTGTTTCGCTCCCTCCCTGGCACACGAGGCCACTTAAACACGGCACTGCGGATGGGCCCAGGAAGGGCCACGAGTGAGAGGCCCTTGCGAGTTGAGGGGAGAGCCCTCCAGGCTTAAATGTACCCGAAGACGCTGAAGATGGGGGGCGGCACAGCGGCGGGCTTTGTGGGGATGGGTTTCCACACCACAGGTCGGTGTACTTTCTGCCCTGCCCCGCTGCCATCTGGCTTGCAGAAGGCCTCGCCCTCCGTCGGGGAGGCCGCATTTTTCCTCCACAGTCCCAAGCCCGGGAAGGGGGCCGCTGGCGGGAGGGTGGCGGTGAGGGGCGGCGGGTAGACGCCAGGGGAGGCTTGGGGTCCATGGTACTGAAATGGACAGCAGCTCCAGGCGCTCAGCACCTTGACGGCCTCTGTGTCCGGCCCATTCGGGGGGCTCTCGGGCGCAGGCACCTGTCCCGCCGTCAGAGCCTTTTTTACTTTTCTTTCCCTCATAATGGGGCAGGTCCTTGGAGGAAGAAGAGGAGGCGGAGGCGCCTGCCTGGGAAGACTACGCCGCTTACACCTAAAGGGCCCTGGGGCCGGTCGGGGTTCTTCCCAAAAGGAGGCTGGCAGCTGCCTTTTCCTCATGGGCACTTGGTCGGGCCTGGCGGTCGCCTCCGAGGCGCTCTGCTGCTGCTGCTGCTCCTCACCGCCAGGCTCTGCGGCCTTGCAGGCCTTGTCGCTCTTGGCCCGGCCTACAGGGGCTTCCGTGCCGCCGTCGGCAGCGCCCAGACCTCGCGCTCTCCCCTCAGGCAGCCTTTCGCTCCCTGGCAGGCGGCTGTTGCTGCTCCTGCTGCATGTGGTGGTGGTGGTGGCATCGAGGCAGGCGGGAATATTTCTGAGAGAAGCGCTTGAGCTGCTTCTGCAGGTATTTCCTGTGGTCGACCGAGCGGCGGCAGGGAGCCGACTTGTCCAGTGCGGCCTTGATGTCGCTTGAGGCCAAGTTGACGAAGTTGAGGAGAGTTTTCACCTCGCTGTCCGCCGAGGCCATCTCCTCTCACAACTCGGGGAGCCGCCGCGGGTGGGAAAGGACGGGGAAGAAGGAGGGTCCGTCCATGAAGCGCTCTCTCTCCCTTTTCCTCGGCCAGTCTGAGGGGGACACACGCAGATAGACAACAGGTGATGATATGGTTAGGTTAAGTTAGGCTAAAGAGGATGATGAGGAATTGTTATCCTTGAGACAAACCCATGTCCTTTTTTCCTGAGGTAAAGACAAGTAGGAATGCCAATGAGATTTTGTTTTGTTTTTTTAAATAATAATAATAATTAGTACTACTAGTACTACTACTACTATATTTATATCCTGCCTTTTCCTCTCTTGCAAGGAACCCAAGGCGGATTACATTGTTGTCGGCCTCCTCCTCTCCGTTTTATCCTCCTCTCCAATAATGGTGATGGATAATGACATTAATTTCATGCAAAAGGTGCTTACACACAATTACCCGTTGTTATGAGGAATACAAGTGCATACGCATGTCTTTCAGAACATGTGTTTGTCTCTCATAAAGTGTGACGTGGCTGGCCACATGCTTTTTATTTATTTATTTTTAACCTGCACGCTGTGTAGAGCTGCATTTAGTTGCTTCCGATGTTACAGTTTGAGTGGGTTCATGCTGCGGGTCTGTAACCTGTACTTGCTAATAATGTCGAGCATGAAACAACCTTTGCATCATGGTCCTATGCATGTTAACTTGGAAGTAAGTCCCACTGTGTTTGTTGGTGCTTACTCAGTCATGCACAGTCTTAAACAACTTGTTTGCGTTTCACACAAAACAGTATACCTATGTTACCTAGAGTGTCAATTCAGTGTGAGAAAAGCTGTCTTCCTCAGTCTGTCCTACGTTACTAACATCTATGTGTGTACACAAGTAGGGCAACAGAGACTAAAAGGTGCTTTTACTGTCAGGTGTGAAAATACCCAAAGAAATGACATGACACACACCCCTTCTCACATAACTGTTATGCTCACATGATACACAACTCTCTCTCTCTTTCTCTCTCTCTCTCTTTCTCTTTCTGTATGCACACAGACACTCTCACTTCATATAGTTTTCTTTATTTTAAGAATTTATAAATGGCAACTTCATCCAAAAAGATGGATCACAGGATGGTATACATACATAGTTAAATCCACAGTGCTTATAGCTCCTCTTATGTACTTAAATACTCAGAATTATGTCATACTGTCTCTCTCTGTCACACACACACAGACACATTCACATACTTATACTATGTACAAAGGAAAGCCAGCTTAAGTGAGACAATAACTTTAGCTAGAGAAATAAGCATTTGGTCCAAATAAGCAGCTGATCCAAATATAGGTATTGCCTCACATGCTCTTGTTTCTTCTCCTGTGGAATCAAGACTTCTGCAAAGAGTCTGCTGTACTATACACACATTTCTTTACAATTATTCTATAGACTCACAGCCAGATAATGCACATTGCACCATGCATACACTCATAACCACATCCATCCCCCAACATTTTCATTTTTCCCTTTCCCAGACTTACAAACATCACTTGCTACCTCTATGACCCCACTAGTTAATCTTGTTAGACAGGTAGCATTTAACCCTTGAGTAGAAATCTATGCATTGCTTTCATGGCGCTTCAAGTCAAACACATACACCCCTTCAGCTAGATTGTCTCTTAAATACTGAGTGTTACTGTAACTCTGTGGTAGAGAAGAAGCTCACCAGCTAATCTTGTTACATAGGTTAGACACTACCAACCTTTAGAGAAGCAGCCGGACCCTGTGAGTGTTTTGCAGCACTTGAGTAAGCTGAATGAATATCAAGTCCTTCTAGTTAGGAGGCTTTCTTAGGCCAATCAGAAGCCACTTTGCCAAATACAAAGCATCCCAATCAGGCATTAGGCTCCCCGTTCTCACATTCTTTGCCATCACAAATTGTCACCATGGGGACAGCCACAGAAAGACAGCTAATAAATACGATCATTTTCCCTGTGATTCCTACCATTCTCCCGGTTCCAGCCCCCTCTCCCCTTTTTCTTAAGCACAATCAAACATGATATGCTAAGGATGAGTAAAGAAAGTTTGCTGGGGCCCTTTTCTCTAAACTACTCCAAAGCTGTCTGAAGGCTGGCAGTAACCATGCTTGAGTAACACTAGACAATGCTAGTTTAGAAGACCTGGCTAGCCTACTTTTTAAACTGTTCCTGATCAGGGCCTTTCCCCCCCCTTAAAGAGAGGGTGATGTCAGAAAAAGGTAGGAAAGGAACAAATCTCTAAAGAGATGTGCAGATATCCATGGAAAAGAAGCTTGAGCGCTCAAGAATCTTGTCTTTATGTTTGCCCCCTCAATTGAGCCACACAAAAGCTGAATTACCCATTCAAACCACCAGGACAAAAGGATGGAGTTGGATAGTACTCTTGCATCTGTAGTCAAACAGTTAGAGACTTAAATCGAGTCGTCATGATGGAGAAAGAGTTAGACAAAGCCCATAGAATTGCCATCAGCAAACATTTTCCTGTGTCATATTAGTGGGTCTCCATGACTCCCCCTGGCCCAGGGACAATAGCACAAGTTTGCACACTCGACTACTGTCACCCTGCCAACGCTGGCAAGGAGCAGAAGCAGGACAATCCTTTAAGGGGAAAGCATGCCCACTGCAGGGAAGGTAAGAAGAGAGGGAAGAAAAGCATGTGAAATGCTAATTGAGCTGCTTCCTTTATTGATTCAGAGTTATGTGAGTCCTCATCCTCCTTGCAGGGTTGTCCTTAGGGGTGGCAATAACTTAATAGCATGCTAAAGCCAGGAGTCCCACACTGTGTATTATCCCCACAGAGAACTTTAAGAATAGGAAAGGAGGCGGGGAGAGTTGCCCTGAGTGAATTTCAGAAATGCTAGACATTCAGGAATAAAGCCAGTTAGCAATGTTGTATGTCCAGCCACAACCAAGGCTAGAGCAGACATGAGTCCCACTGTTTCCAATCTTAGCACAAACACTGGAGTGCCTTCAAGCTATAGGATGCCGTAGAAACACTGAAATGCTGACTGTGTTTAGGAGAACAAGAGCTTTACCCCACCAGGGCACTGGATTGTCCAACAATATTTTTAAATGATTGAATATTGAAATCATACCTCAGTAGAGTGCTGGAAATAATAATAACAAAACAATACTAACAGGCTAGACTTATCCTTATTTAATCAGAAGTAAATCTTACTAGTAGTGATGAGACTTACTCTTAAGGAAGTGTGCATACAATTGCTATGCTAGATTTTGTAAATGGCCATTATGCAAATAAAGAGGATTCTTTAGACATAGATCTATTTATTACATTTTAAACTGCCCAATAACAAGTTCCCTGGGAATGTACAAATTAAAAGCATAAATATGAACTAGAAGTAAAACAAGTACCGGTATACTATAAAAGCAAAATAAAACCAGCAGCAGCACATAATAAAACTTAAAATATAACCAGCAGAAGGGATAAAACAGTGCAAAGATCTAAAAGCATTAAAATCAGGTTCTAAAATGCTTGGGGAACTAAAACGGTCTTCAGAAAGACCATAATGTTATGTAGGTGTCAAGAGAGCCACCCTAGAGAGGGTATTCTATAGATGGGGTGCTACCACTGAAAAGCCCCCCCTTCTTGTAGCTATCCACTTCATTTCATTTGCCAGGGGCACCTGAACAAGGGCCTCAGGTGATGACCTTAGGGTCCAGGTAAGTAATTATGGGAAGAAACACTCCTTCAGGTAACCTGGCTCAAATCTTTTAAGGCTTTAAAGATTAGAACCAGCATTTTCACTTGGACCCAGAAACAAACTGGCATAATGGAAGAGTTCTGTCATCATGTGATCATATCAGCCAGTCCCTATTAACAATCTAGGTGCCCTGTTTTGGACTACTGAAGTTTCTGGAACATTTTCAAAGGCAGCCCCATATATAGCACATTACAATAACCTAAATAGGGGGTTACCAGGGTGTGAATAAAGGTTGCAAGGCTATCTCTGTCCAGCTAGGGTTGCAGTTGGTATATCAGCCTAAATTGATAAAAGCTGCTCCAAGCCACTGAGGCCACCTGTTCTTCAAGTGACAGTGATGGATCCAAGAATATCTTCAAACTATGCACTTGATCCTTTAGGGGGAGTGCAGTCCCCTCCAGAACAGGGCAAACACCACTCAGTTGGACAGATTAACCACTCCCAAACAGTATCTTCATCTTGTCTAGATTGATGATGATGATGATGATGATGATGATGATGATGATTTATTCAATTTATATCCCTGCCTATATACTATTACTCTAGGCGACGTACAAAATAACAATCAATTAAACAAATAAATATGCAGTAAAACATCTGTTAAACATAAAAACAGTATAAAAATGCAATTAAAATTCCATAAAAACAATAAAATTCCATAGAAATATAATAGAATATTATAAAAGGAAGGCGTGCTGAAATAACAAAGTCTTGAATGCCTGCTTAAAGACATTCAAAGAAGTCAGCCTATCTGACCCTCAACCAGTCTATTACCCTGCCCAGGCACTTGAGTTCAGAACATCAACTGCCTCACCTGTATTAGATGAAAAGAGAGGTAGAGCTGGGTGTTATCTGCACATTGATGATACCTCACTTTCCCAGATAACCTCTCCCAGCAGGTTTCATGTGGATGTTGAAAAGCATGAGGGATAAAATAGACCACTATGGAACCCAGTAACATAACTGCTAATGACGTGCTTTTCGCTTAGCACGTTTCTCCCTTTCACCTTGCACTCGGTGAAAGGGAGAAACCCCCAGCACCACTTCTGGAATTGGCCATCCAGGTAGGAGCAGAACCATTGAAATACAGTGCCTCCACATTCCACCTCAGCCTATCCAGAAGGATAACATGGCAGATAGTATTAAAAGCCACTGAGAGATCCAAAAGAACCAACAGCATCACACACATCCATCTCTATCTCAGCAATTGCTCAAGCTATTCTCTAAATCATTGCAACAAGGTGTTGCACAGTTCATTATGACTTCATTAGACTAGGTGTTGCTTGTGTTAGCTGTGCGAGTTCAGGTAGTGGTTGTGCAATACAATTTGTTATTTTTCTGCTAGTGTAATGTTAGATATTACCCAAGGTAACTTAAATTACTTCAAATCACAACCCTTCAACCTGTTATTTGAATGTTTCAGAATTTATGTATAATCCTTTGGTTTAGTGGGCGGGGGGATTAAATCCTAAAATCTGACTGTCTGAACATAGTTGGATCATTGATGCTTTTGTGGCTTTTTCATAAAAGTTAGTTTTTCACATGATTATGTGTAAAGATTTGTACATACCAGCTTGGATTCAGACTAAGGGTGTAATCCTAGGCATGTTTAGTCAGAAAAAAGTCTTATGACTCCCAGCATGCCCCAGCCAGCATGGCTGGCTCAGGCATGCTAGGTGTTATAGGATTTGTTTCTGTCTAAACATGCATAGGATTGCTCCCTAGGTTAATTACACTAGGGGCCCATTGAAATCCATGTGAATAAGTTAATAATGACTTAAGTCCTGGTGATTTCAATGGGAACTATGCAAGTGCAATTAGCTTAGTCTGGACAATACATTGTACTGTTAGCTAAAGCATCAGAAACAAAGTGTTCCAAAAATAGGTGAGCTTTGTTTTAGTCTGATAATTTTGGAAAATGAATTGAGATTTTATTCAAGTGGAAGCCTTAAGATCCTCCCTTAGCTATTTGCAAAGTAAAAGTAATTTTTTTAAAAAAATGCATATGAGGTTTAAGTAGAAATGCAAGTGGGTTTCCCCCCCAGTAGTCTGCATTTGATTAATTCCATTCCTTTCACAGACAGTTACTATACTATTTCTGAGCTTGTTATAGGGATCAAAGTCTTCATGTCTGCATCATGAATACTGTATTGGGTATATGTTCTTTGGCACATAATCTCTCAGGCGATAGACTCCTCTTTAAAGGTAACAGTCTGCCTTGTGCGAAAGTCCCAGGAGGAGCACACAAAATAAAAATAACAGATGATTTCTTCTAGCACTCTCTTTTCAGTTCCTGATGTAGTGGATGAAAGCTGTGTGAAAGGTGCATGACTGGAACATTTCTGCGACTCTTGGCAGCTGCCAACCTAACAGCTGGTAGATGATATTGGAAGTCATAGTGACTTGAGTGAACTCAAAGATTGCACCAAACTGTGCTGGCAACAAGTTTAACTGCAGGGATGCATTGTTGCCAATAGGTTTATTGTGCTTACAAGAACTTCTCAGCTTCATCCTGCAATTTGAACCTGGCTTTTTCACCTGAATGGGATGGAAGAGGGCTAACATGTTTTAAAAGACACTTTAAATAAGGAACTATCCCACTCTGCAAATCAGATTTTCCATGATCTTTTCAGCATTTCTTTCAACAGCAGTGACCCTTAGCTGGAAGATGTAGTACAGACAAGAGATTACTATTTTTGTAGACTTGCATAGAGCAGTTTTTATCAATTGTGTCTGTTAGCAAGACATCACCACTGCAGTTAGTGGGCAATAGATTAGTTAACCCCCTCTCTCCCAGTATGAATGGCAATAGACATCTGCTCACCACCATTTGCTTGTTGCTTGGCTTATGCAGAGGACTGAATAGCTGAGATACTTTATAAGGGGAGGTCTCTGCCAAAGCTTCTCTTGCTGTAGTGTTCACACTGTGGAAAAGGGGTCAATGGGTCCTTTGCTTCTGTTTTAACTTTAGAGAAAGTGGCTGAAGTACACCAGTGTGCGTGTAAGTCCTTGGGATCAATCTCTATGCCAGGAGCCATATGGAAAGTTTTTGAGGCCTGGATTTAGTCTCTGGTGCTGTTGCCTATCCCTAGCTCTGGCTTCCTCCCCCAGAAGTGTGGTTTAATCTTTAAAAGCTACTTTGCACCCTTTTTGATGTTGAAGACCAGCAGTCCGGTTCCATTGTGGTTCAAGTGGAGCCTATCCCTTTTGTATAAGTTTTGCTTCTTCTAAAAAGTTCCCTAGTGCTTAACAAATCTAAACCCTTACACCCAACAACAGTGTCTCTACCTCACAGCTCTACCTATCTAGCTAGCCTTCAACTGGGGGTGCTTCCCGAAGGACAGCTCCTAGAACAGTGATGGCGAACCTTTTTGAGGCCGGGTGCCGAAACTGCAACACAAAACCAACTTATGTATTTCAAAGTGCCAACACTGCAATTAAACCTGAATTAAAACTGTTTTTAAACATAGCAATTAAACCCGTGCGTGTGTGTGTGAGAGAGGGGGGTGCCTTTCCTCGCCGCTGCCCTCCTCCAGGGACCCGGTCAGCATCCTGGCCCACCGCGCCGCCGCCCACGGAGCCTCCTGAGGTGGGACTTGGACCAGCAGCCCTCCGGCCACTCAGGCCTCTTTCCTGCCGGCATGCCCGGGCCGCTCTCCACAGCGCCAGGCCGAAGAAGAGCCCTGTGGCACCCACAAGCTTGCTTCCCAAGGGGACGCACCTCGGGCTGTGGATAGGCTGTGGAGGCAGCGCCGGCTGTGGGGAGGCAGCCTGCACGCCCTGTGAAGAGCGAGCGGTCCGGAGCGGGTACTCCCATCGGCCCCGCCCACCACATCACGGCCTGAGCCTGTGCACGGGGCGTGACACCGCCTCACGCCGGCGGTGGGGAGCGTTGGCACCGCCCAGTGACGCCGCAGCGAAAGGCGCTCCCAACTGGCCTCTCCGCCTGGGTGGTCGCTGGGGCGACAGCGGCTCTCCAGGCCTGCCCACCCCGCCCCAGGAGGACCTTCTCGGCCCTTCCCCAGCAGAGGCGGCGGCCTGCGGGATGCTGGGCGACACGCGGCGGGCAGGAGCGGTCACTCCGCCCGCCTCCATCCTTCGGTGGCTTCGCTCCCCTATGCCCCCAAAGCCACTCGAGGGCTGGCAACCTATGGCTCACGTGCCCACAGGGCGGTCCCTGCGTGCCAGCTGTGGCACGCGTGCCATAGGTTTGCCATCACTGTCCTAGAACTACCAATTACAAGATATTGTGTGCAGCTATTCCATCTTTCCCTCCTTTATGGATATTTTGAGGAAAGAAGATGGAAGAAGCTATGGGAAAGCACAAGTGGAAGATGACTAAGTCTGGATCCCCTATAAAATTCTGTGAATGAGGCAGGGTGATTGCACAATAAAAGCCTTAGTTTGGAAGCACCTTGGATTAGAGTTGTCACATACTATCTATTGCCCTTTAGAGGCACTGTGATTTTACTGTCCTAAATTGCTATTGTATTCTGCCTGTTACTATTATACTATGGGTTACTATTATACTATGGATTCTACTTCAGAGAATCAACTAGGCTAACCCTAACCCCATGGCATGATATGTTTAAAGCATCCTTTAGAATGTTCTATACAGCCTTCTTTTGAAAACCCACAATGGCTTGGGTGCTTCAGCACAGTAGCACCCACACCTCTATGTCCATGCTTCTGTAGTCTCATCATTTCAGATTTTAATATGCATGTTAGACGACCCCCCCCTTCCCTCAACCTATTTCTCTACCTGTTTCTGTATTGTATATCTCATAGAATATAGTAGTGAAATCTTGTGCACACCAATTCATGGTAAATCTGACGGGATTTTCTAAAGGATTTTTTTTAAAATGGCATTGGCAGAAGAACAGCAGAAAAGTTATTTTCCATGCCAAAAGGAACAAGCAAGTCAGTTACTCTGTTTATGATGCTGTGAAGAGAATACTACTGTTGTAATCAGTCACTCAAGGGAAATGGAGAGCATGGGTGTATAAGAATGGGGGGGGGGTAAAATGTGGCTAGAGGATATTTTAGGGTCATCATGTGAATAATCCCTCTTCATCCTGACTCATACATGTTAACCAGTATACATGTTAAACCAGTATGAGCCACTGTGGCGTAGTGGTGAGAGTGTTGGACTGGGACTCAGGAGATCCAGGTTCTAGTCCCCGCTTGGCCATGAAACTCACTGGGTGACTTTGGGCCAGTGACTGACTCTCAGCCTAACCTACCTCACAGGGTTGTTGTGAGGATAAAATGGAGAGGAGGATGAGGATTATGTAAGCCGCCTTGGGTTCCTTGCAGGAAAAAAGGTGCGGTATAAATATAATAAATAAATAGACCCCAAGGTTCACCCCCTGTCCCAAAGTTGGACCAAGAACAATATGTATAGTTTGTTAATATTACACAAACGAGGGAAATAAAGAATGGTAGTGGAAAGGATACATGAGTGAGGCACTTCCATAAGTGATAAGCTCCACCAAATAAACACTGAAGTACTGACTTCAAAATACATCCCTAATTATCCAGATAACATACTTTTTATATTGAAAGTTGTGTACTTGCACATTCTTGTCGTCCTACTTTCCACAGTCTATAAAGCTTAGAAATTTAAAATTCAGTATACACAACCAGTGGGCAGTATCTAAGCCTGCCTGTGTGCCAGCAGGACCCACCACTCACACAGCAGGAAGGGAATGGTTTTAAAATCAACCCAAACTGAATGGAAATGCTCATTTCTGTAACGGGGCCACTCAACAGATTTTGCAGAAGGAAGCTCTGCTGACCTGTCCTGATCTGGAAATAAGCATTTCTGCTTGCTTCCAGGGTTGATTTTTGAACTGCTAGCTCCTCATTGTGCAAGTGTTGGGTCCCACTTGCACAATAGATTGAGCAGAAGTGCAGCAGCAGTATTGGATACTGCCCAGTGTTTTCAGTATTCAGTTTCTAAAGAAAATACTCTAATGCTTCTCTAGACTGGCTTTGTTATGTGTGCATAGTGACTCTGGAATCTGGATTAGGCTGGGTTTTATATCTGCATCAAATGCATTCATGGAGTTCAGTAGGAACCAAATGAACTCTGTGACATGCATCTGCATCAGCTGTATGCATAGATCTCCTTTACTAGATCAGAACGTGAGATGTTATTTCAACAGGTATAGTCCAGTATTGGGTACAGATTCAGTATGTACCTGCAAGCTATACAGATGAGAAAATTGGCATGGTATCTATTAAGTAGGTGAATCTGGAATATATCAGCATCCTGATAACCAATTTGGAATTATTTGCTTACACAAGCACAATGCACAATGGTGTATTCATTCCAAAATTCTTGTCATATTTCATTTCGCTTCATTTTGTCCCTCCTGACTTCACAAGTTTCTCCTCCCAGAACTGGGGACTCAGATTTCCATTCCCTGCCCAAGAATACTGAACTTCTACATGCCTATCCATGCCCCTTTACATGTCCCAATTTATTAGATAGAGAATGCTGAAAAGAAGAAAGGATTGTGAAGTAGCTGGATTCCAGGAATGTGAGATAAATGTGTTTAGCCTCCCTTAAGAGAAGTTAAAAGAAATGAGCAGATGAAATTAGCAAAGTGTGCCCAGGTGAAATAGTGCAAATTTACTATAAGAGCATGCCTTTCCGAAGGAGCCAGTAATGATGGAGGAGCAGGAGAATGGCTAGGAAGAGGGGTAATATAAAATATTTGGCCTGTCTAGAGCTGCATTGAATGTTCTCTCATTTTGATTTTCAGGTCAGAAGTAATGCTTTTGGAAGGCAGATATATCCTGAACAAAAAAAAGCAGTTGAGTACTTTCAGCTGAGCCACAGTCCAGAGCAGGAAAGTTCCATGAGGTATAAGCTTTTGAGCCACCCACTTTCTGAAATTGGAGTCTGAAAGAGGAAGAATGAATGACAGATCACAGCATTGGGTTTTCCTGTGCCATCTTTGTGAGTGATTGTGAGTGATACCAGATAATATGACGAACTACCAACATAGATGCATCCAAAACTATACTCTAATCCCACATTCCTATCTGCATTTTTATTTAGGACCGAAAGTATTTAATATTTTAAGGGCTCCAACAAAATGCTCAATGCAGCTTCAGAAAGTCGTTCTTGATGTTGTGCTGTCATTCCCCTATTTTAGAGTTCCTGTTCCCCTGCAGTTGGATGACAATAGCGCAATGGAGTGAAGAGCACAATTTTCTGAATAAAGGAAACCCATTCAAGGTCAGACTCAGGTTGAGCTGCACAGGGGTTTTCCGAAGAGGCCACCGGAACCCTTTTGTTCCTCTCTGCTTTAGCCATGTTCATCCCAATGTACATCTGAAAGAAACAATTAACAATAGGGCACTCCTCTTGGAGTTTCTAATGCACTTTGAAGTGTCCACTGAGGAAAGGCATAAGAATGATACATCATTTTAACTGTGAGACTGTCAAAGTCGTACAGCAGTTGAAAAAAATGTCTCCACATGCCTTCCCAGCATGCAGACAGGGACCAGCTATAGAGCCACTTCATATCTGACATGTCATTCCTCTGACAGCTGGCTTCCTGGGCATTTTGGTATGCAAAGGTTTGAAGCGGGGAGATATTTCACAAGAGCAAATGCTTTTAACATTAAAAAATGCAGCAAGCAAGTCTTTCTCATTTCTTTCCCATATATAAATGAATAGCAAGTGTTCTTAAAATAATTATTTAAAATGACATATTGCGTTTAGCCATCTCCATATAAAATATTCACAGAAAACATCTGCATAGATACAGGCCATGGACTAAAAAAGAAATAATAGTTTTGTATTATTTACTAATGATGTAGCATGGGTAGTATAGGATATTTTTTCACACCTTACCATTTTAACTCTGAGGAGTGTTTTTGAAGCACAATGCCATGCCAGCAATTATAATGTAGGAAGGATTTATAAAAGTCTACTTTCACTGAAAAATGAGAAGTTCTGGAAACGGATTGGCTTAACTGTGGTTTACTTGCCAAGCAATGAAGCTGCAAACAACTTCCAGTTTTAGAGACGTTATACAGAATGAGGTGGTAGAGTTCTGGACTGCATGGAGTCATAAAACTCAGTGCGCCAGCTAAAGCTATTGGCATTGCACTAGAGGTAGTTTATGCTAGTGCAATGTAATTTATGTTAGCAGTTGCACCCCTTGGATACTGCTCAGACATAGCACTTGTTAGAATAACAAAGCTCGAGATTAATTTTGGGTGGTGTACTAAGTAAAAAGTGAATAGAAGCCAAATTCAGTAGGGTTACCTAATGGTCCGAGGAAAGTGACCCTCAAACAGTCCGATTTTCACATGGTAGATACTTACTGTATCTTCCTCCAGTTGTAAAATCCCACTCCTAAACAGCTAAATTAGGTAACTTCACTTGCAGTTTGAAGTGGTACAGTCCAGAATGTATTTTTAGGGTTTTAATCTTTGTAAACCGCCCAGGGAGTTTTGGCTATTGGGCGGTATAGAAAGGTAATAAATGAATTAATTCCATATCCTCAGTTTCCACAGTATGTAAATTGGTTCTTAAGTGACTTGTGATACACTCAAGGGTACCCATGAGAGAGGGGAAGAATACTTACCTCACCAGGTTGAGGTGATAAATGAGGTAAGTGAGATTCTTTGTGTACTGTACCATACATACCACGCATAAAAAGCACAAGGAGCCTAAATTATTAATTATTATTAATAAATTATTAATTATTTTAATCTTGTAGCTGTTTTAAACTCTGCTGCTAGCTCTGCTGTTTGTTTTTAATCTGTGGTTTTAAGTTTTATATTTATTTTACATTGTGGCGTAGTGGTGAGAGTGTTGGACTGGGATTCGGGAGATCTGGGTTCTAGTCCCCGCTTGGCTGTGAAACTCACTGGGTGACTTTGGGCCAGTCACTGACTCTCAGCCTAACCTACCTCACAGGGTTGTTGTGTGGATAAAATGGAGAGGAGGAGGATGACTACTATGTAAGCCGCCTTGGTTCCTTGCAGGAAAAAAGGCGGTGTATAAATATAATAAATAAATAAAATAAATAATGGTTTTAACTGTTGTAAACTGCCCAGAGAGCTTCGGCTATTGGGCAGTATTAAAATGTATTAAATAAATAAATAAAGAGAACTAAATAAAAATGGGAAGACACCAGTCTTCCATGATAAAGATTTTCTTGACAGTTGTCTATATCAGACAAGGACTCATGGAGGCAAAGGGAGGCCTGTGTTTCAAATAAGTACCAGGCCCAGATAAATGATGATCAGGCACTGGGTGCAATGGGGTTTCAGTGCTGAGGACCAGACATTTCAAACCTCCCTTCAACCTTGATAGCCTTCAGTAAGCCACTTACCTCACCAGGTTGCAGTTATAAATGAGGTAAGAGTCACACAGCATTATTTTATTGTATACTGATAAGAGCTACTGAAATAGGAGAGGGTCCTGCATTAAACTTCACATGGCTATCCATCAGTCAACATCTCTATAAAGAGCCAGTTCCAACGATTTTGCCGCATGAAGAAATGGGATCCAGATTAGGGATCTTCAGGTGAAGGGGTGGGACTACACAGCCCAATCCGCAACATCCTTGTGTGCACCAACCCCATCCCATGAGTCGCCAACCTCTTCATGTTGAGTGGGGAGGTCTGCAATGGGCTTCTACTGGTGTTCACTTAAACATGAGTAGAACCCTTTGTGCAATTCGGAACTCTGATAAAGTAGGATCCCTGATCGCATGAAGGCTTCTACTTGCATTCAGTGAATGTAAGTAGAATTTATTTATATACTGTACTTTTAAATTGCCCAATAACTGAAGTTCTTTGGATGGCGTACAATATATTAAAAGCATAGAGTACAAACATTAAAACAAAAATAAAAACAGTGCAGAATAAAAACCAAGATAAAACTAGCAGCAAAGAATAAAACGATTACAACACATCATAAAACCAAATTAAAACCAGCAGCAGAATACTGTACTAAAAGCACTAAAAATGTTTCTTAAAATGCCTGGGAGAATAAATTCCTGGCATCGGAAAGACCATAATGCAGGCACCAGGCGAGTCTCTCTGGGGAGAGCATTCTGCAAACAGTGCCACCACTGAAAAGGCTCTCTGCAGACCTCCCTGCTCAATATGGGGAGATTGGGGACTTAGGGTACAGGACTGGCATTCCTCTTACATGTATTGCTTGTATCCTATTCAGGCTAATGTCTGAATAAGACATATGGGACAAAGTAAATTGGTTGCAATTAGCACATGGTTAAGAGGGGGCAAAACAGATTCCTTATTCCAGATACTGGGATCACCACAGATGGTTTAATCAACCCAGTGGTGCCCATCAGTGCACTCAGTAGCTACCATTCACTTCTCTCAAGAAAAGAATGCCCGTAATTGCAGACAACATTGCAGTAGGTGTAAAACTGACCAACCATCCCTGACAGTGGATGGCTCCACTGATGGGGAACATACAGGAGTGCAATATGCATCTATGGGCAGAGCCATAGGGATGTCTTGCACCCATACCAGGAATCCATACAATATATATAGTCTTTGACACCATGTACACTACACCCTTATTTATTTATTTATTTATTTATTATATTTATGGATCGGTCATCTGGCCAGACATCTGGCCACTCTGAGCGATGTACAATGCAATAAAATACAGGGGGGAGGGGAACACACACACACACACACACACAGTATAAAACACAATTAAAATTCCTAACCCACCCCATATTCCCGCCTGAAAAGCCACGTTTTTAATGCCCGGCGGAAGCTAATCAAGGAAGGGGCATGGCGGAGGTCACTAGGGAGAGAGTTCCATAAATTGGGGGCTGCCACAGAAAAGGCCCTCCTCCTAGTCCCCACCAGCCTGGTTTCTCTGGCTGATGGGACAGGGAAAAGGCCATCCGTGGCGGATCTTTTTGAGCGGCCTACTTGATGTTGCTGGAGGCGCTCCTTGAGATATACTGGACCAGAGCCATACAGGGTTTTAAAGGTCAACGCCAACACCTTGAATTCGGCTCAGCAAACAACTGGTAGCCAGTGCAATTCTTTGAGCACCGGAGTAATGTGATCACGCCGGCGGCAGACTTTAACCAGGCGAGCTGCTGCATTCTGTACCAGCTGCAACTTCCGAACCGTCTTCCAGGGTAACCCCATGTAGAGCGCATTACAGTAGTCCAGGTAAGAGGAGACCAAGGCATGAACCACTGATAGGAGCAGATGATTAGGAAGGTAGGGGCGCAACTGCCGTATCAGATGGAGCTGATACAGCGCCGCCCGGCTCACAGCTGACACCTGAGCCTCCATGGACAGCTGGGAGAATAGAATGACTCCCAAGCTGCGGACCTGGTCCTTCAGGGGTAGATCATGTACCCCATTCAGCACCAGGTCAACATCCCCTAACCTTCCCTTGTCTTCCACCAGAAGTACCTCGGTCTTGGCGGGGTTCAGTTTCAGCATGTTCCTTCCCATCCAGTCACCCACTGCCTCCAGGCACTTGGACAGGGTTTCAACAGCCAACCTTGGTGAGGACTTGAAGGAGTGTTAGAGCTGTGTGTCATCCGCATATTGATGACAGCGCACCCCAAACCTCCTGATGATAGCTCCCAGCGGCTTCAGGTAGATGTTAAGTAACCTTCAAGATGATAGGCTTTTTTTCTCTAATATTTTATAATGACTTGGACACTGAATTGTCCAAATGCTCTCTAGTGCATTTTGCTGCTTGAGGTGGAGCAGCAAATCTACCCCACCCCCTTACTGGTCAAGGTGCGTAATACCCAAGGCCAGTCACATTATTTTTGCACCCAAGGAACACCCTACAAGTGCCTCTCTTTCTCCCTAATAGTAAATAATAAACTACATAACTAACAATTTGTTGCTGTTTCATGGCAATCAAGATCAGCTACTACTCACTCTTCCTAATAGTAGGGCCAGCCCTGCTGGACCCATCCCTTTCTTCTTCCTTCCCTTAAACCAGCCTTCCCTAATCTGGTGCCCTCCAGATGGGTTGGACTACAACTCCCATCACCCCCCACCAATATTGCCATTGGCCATGCTGGCTAAGGATTACAGGAGTTGTCGTCCAAGACATCTGGAGGGGACCCAGTTGGGGAAGGCTGTCCTGCATCAATCTCCAGGGGCTAAGTGGGGCAAATCCGTTTCCCAACCCAGCCCGCTGTTGGCATCCTCCGCTCAGTTCTTATGGGACCTGTCCCAGCTTGCTTTACCCGCAGCTTTTTACCAGCCTCACATTTAGCCAGCCTCCCCCAACCTGCTGCCCACGGGAAGTGTTGGAATGCAACTCCCATCATTTTCATTCTTTGATACTCTGGCTTGAAGTGATGGTAGTTGCAGTCATGCACATCTGGAGGGCACCAGGTTGGGGAAAGCTGCATTAAGCAGTAAGAAAACTAACACTGAATGCTAAAAGGGAACTGTTGGGGGTGAGCAGTCAAAATCTCAAGCCATATGTGGGCACATGACGTGATTGGGACCACAGAGTCTCTGCATCCTAGAGCAGACACTCTGTGAATATTACCCAGACCTCCCCTGGTGCAGTATGTGGGCGTAACCAGTGCCTTCTCTTCCTACCCCAGGAAACAGTCTGAGCCATGAACTTGTAAGGGCAGCATGTTTGAAGATGTAGCTGGAGAAGCAGTCCTGAACTTTTCCCAAGTTCAGAACACATCAGCTACCAGATGATTCCTGCACAACTGTAAATACTTTCTTAAGCCTGCCTGTATCCAATCTGCAAGATCTGAATGAGTAAACTCTGTTTTTAACCTCCAAAAGACTGTTTGTCTTATTGGTAGTATAAAGGGGGAAACCAGGTAAAGATCCAGTCAGCCCAGAAGGGCAGCCTGTAATTGCCAAATGCTATTGTTGCTTTAACCAGCAGCTCCACACGCTCACGTTTTTTCCGCTGTAGTTGAGGTAAGCTCTGCTGTACTTACTAACGCAAGAGGGGAGAGATAATAACTTTTAATATCCTCTCCCAGCAATTTTAGCAAACCCCAACAGGAACAACCCAGAAGATTGAAGGCATGTGACAAGCAGTTCTACTGCTGAAGCTAAGTAGGTTCAGGCTCCCATAAGCTGCCTGTGAATCAAATGCAAGCTGCTTTGATGCCCTGCAGTTTCTTCAAGGGATTATGTGCGAAAAATAAAATAAAAAATGAATCAATAAGATCTAAGCAAAAGACTTGTACCCTTTCCTGCTTAAAAACCACAATCTGACTGAATCTAGCTGATACTAGCTAAGTTAGAGCATGACACTGTCAGAAACATTCCAGAAATGTCTAGGTAGCAAAAGGCCCAGCTTGAGCTTCCTGGCTTTTTTCATTTAATCCTCTAGCATTAATCCATGAGTGCAGAAAGTGGCCCTGAAATAAACACAAACCTTTCTTCTTCCAGAGGCTCCCCCCATGCCACCACCACCACCACCCACAAACTGTATGGTTGTTGTCCATTCCACACATCTGCAGTTGGACATGGGAGAGAGAAGGGATAACGATGGGGCTCTGGTGGAATGACTGCCAGCACAATAGGAATGTCAAATCATGAGGATATGCCCATTTGAATACACCCTAGGATCGGGTGTGTGTGTGTGTGTGTGTGTGTGTGATATCAACATTCTGTGCCAAGACAAACAGAAAAAAGGAATTCTTCAGTCTGTATAAATTATCCAAATATGTGTATATGCTTAATTGATGATACAGGCCTGTGGCTCACGCTGGCTCAGCATGTCTGAGCGTGGAAAGCTAAGCAGGGTCAGGCCTGGTTATTACTTGGATGGGAGACCCCTCTTCTAGTTTCCTGCATTGAGCAGGGGGTTGGACTCGATGGCCTTGTAGGCTCCTTCAAACTCTATGATCTATGAATCTATTCTGCTAAATGGCTTATTTCCCCCTCCCAGGTCACTGGGCATAGGGAATCCTGTTTTGTCATGCATCCCCTACACCAGGGGTAAGCAAGCAACCTTTTTGGGCCTGTGGGCACATTTGGTAATCTGAGAAACTCTCCTGGGCAGCACCACAAAATGGCTGTCATAGAAAGCATGGCAAAGGACAAGTAATCTGCCCAAAAGACTGAGTACAAGACAGTGGTGGGGTCTGAGCCCCACACAAAACAACTCATTTGAAACCAGTTTTCAGTGCCAACAGGTATTTCACAGAAGGAAAACTCTTTTTCTCCCCCCTCCCACCAGCAAACCACATTCCCCCATCTCTGTTTCTCTCTCACTCCGGATCACCACCCACAGACACTCTCTCTCTCTCTCAATCTCAATCTCTCTCTCTCTCACACACACACACACACACACATTCTCAGACACCTCATTGGGCACCAAGAAAGGTGTCCGGGGTGCAGTGGTGCCTGTGGGCACCACATCGCTTACCTGCCCTGCATACTGACACAGATGGTTTCTGAGATTTCACCAGAAATTGCCCACACACATTATTTATTAATTAAATATTTAGATGTATACGGTTTATATCCTGCACTTCAAACACATTATCAGGGTGGCTTACGGTAAAATATTTAAAACACCATACAATAATGAATACATAAAACACCGCATCTCTATATCAGCATGAAAATAATATCAAAATAATCCAAGTCAAATAGATCAACAAAAGTTTAAAAGCCTGGGGAAAATGTTATTGCCTGTATATGGCTGTATATCTCCCTGTCAAAGGACACACATTGCCCTGTCAAAACCCTATTTTAAAAGGGACCCAGAGTTTTGACATCTAGTTGTCAAAACTCCTCCCCCCCCAAAAAAAAAAACAGGGTGGGATGCATTTTTGCACTTTCTCGAGCAGCTAGAGAGTTGGGGGGAAGTGCAAAATGCTCAGGACAGTCAGGGCAAAAAAGAAAAAGATGAGGATCTCACAGCAAAGGGGCTTTAAGACTCACCACCCCCTTTTCGCAAGCAAAGATCCGTCATGCCTTTGCTTTGACAGCTGTCAAGAGAAAGCAAAGAAAAACCCTATTTGGAGCCTCTCTGGGTCAATGTGCAGGGTTGGAACCTTGCACTTTGACAGCAGGTACCCCACCCCCAGGACATTGCCCAGATGAAGCTTCCCATTTTTGCACTCATAGAACTGTGCATCTCCGCAGTTGCGCAAGTGTGACTAATTATTTTTAAAAAATTAAAATATTTGCACACATTGCAAATTTTTCTTTTTAAACAGTTTGCCAACCACTGACAGCCCCTCCAATGTGCCACATGGGCATTTTGAAGGGGCTGTCACTGACTGTCAGAGATCACAAAAACTGGCTGTCAAACCAGAGATTGCAATTTCCAGAAAAGAAAAAGCTTAAAGGGGAAAACGCCATGGTGAGCAAAAAGGGCTTGCAATCATGGCAGGGGACACCCACCCAGTGCCAGTTGCCCCAAAATCCTGTTTGGGCACTTGTGAGGCGACTGGCACTGGCCCAGGCAAGCTTTGCAAGAGCGGCAAGGGGTTTTTGCCTCTCTTGCCAAGCAGCTCACTAGCCACTTCCTGGTACCCACGATGAGGTCTGTCATCCAGGTTTGGATGACACAACAACCCATTGTGGGTAAAACAATCCCAACAACAAGCCATGGGTTGTCAGGGTGGCTTGTTGCCTACAAACAAGCCACCCTGTGGGAAATAGTCTGGGTTCGCATGACACGACAACCCACCATGGCTTGTTACCCACAATGGGTTGTTATGTTGTGCGAACCCAGTCATAGAGTTCTGTGCCTCTCTCAGCATGGAAAAAGGGACTCGGCTGCACCAGCAGGAACACCCGTTCTTCCCAAAAGTGGCTCATCCCCTACCACCACATCCCTGCTGTTTTCTCCGATCTGCAAATGATGGGAGTTTCAGTCCCACACATCTGTAGGGCATCAGGTTGGGGAAGGCTGATCTAATTTATCCTGAAATGTCACCTAAACTCAGGTGTGAAGCTATTTGTGGGAGATTCACTATCAGGGGGAACATCAGAGGGCTTTCGATGAAACCCTAAAATAAAATAAATCATTTCTGTTAACAGAAGAGCAAATTTCTCCAGGTGCCTGCTGCACTGCACATCCTTAGGTTGTTACCGGATCTCACCTAAAGTGAAATTTTTTAGCTCATTTGGAAGTTTCTTCTCAGGTGAAATATTTGTGGAATTTTGAGGGCAACCAAAAGATTTCCCTAGGAGGGTGGGTGGAGAGGATGAGATCACACCAGGGTGATCAGATTCATCCAAAGTAAGGCTGTGTCCATAAAGCAGGATGGATGGATGGATGGATGGATGGATGGATGGATGAATAGAGAGACAAATGGACCGATATATAATGTCTGTGTAATCAACTCCATTGTGAGTGGTTTTGGATGGGGAGAGGAGTTCACAATCTTACACCTCCTCCTTGCCTTTTGCTCTCCTGTTCTGTGCAGGGATTTAAGTTATGACTATGAGCTAAATTTTGAGACCCATAAAGATAGTGTGCAGGGGGAGGGGAGCAGTTGCTACCCAAAAGCCTGCCATTCAGGCAGATGGTGGAATGATTTGATATGAAGAGCCGCTGTCAGTCTCATACAGCGAACTTTTCAATTGTGCTACGTGTTGGACGGCATGTGACTAATGCCATTCTTTTGCAGGCTGCAGGCAGGACACAGCTGTTTCTTTAAGAAAGAAACTGGTTTTACTAATGGACAGAAAATTTATGGTTAAATCATTTGAGGAAATGCACGGTGGCCCCAACACTGCACTACATAATGAGAGCCAGCCAAATCCCATCATCATGGCTGTAACCAACTCTTTCTTCTTCATGAAAGCATGGGAGGCGGGGAAGGCTCTGAGTATGGGGTTGAAGCCTGTGCTCACTTTGTAGCTTTGCAATCTTAAATCACTTGTTCACCTACCTGATAGATTCTGCATGGACAATTGGGTTCTCCTAGTGCAATTCCAGACCTTGTTAAAAAAATAACACACATAACTAGGGTGGCCACTAATGCATTACCAAAGAAGAGAACAAAAGAGGACACAGATTTACATTAAAATTGCATGTGCTGCTGTATATGTATAGATGCACATTTAGAAATAATGACTATAATTTAAATAGAAATACAATACATCTCACCATAATGGGAAAGACTGTGACCTGTGTGCCTGCTCAGTCTGCTGTCCAGGTGCTAAGTGTTGATGGGCAATTTCAAGGCTCATAAGGCTGCTCTTCCTTATTAGGATTCTTGATCTTTAAACCGGACTTGGACTGGACAGTCCTTTAAATAAACAACACTTGGCCATAGGGGAGGCTGGTGACTCCTGTTTCGGTGGGGGCTCCTTTTCCATTGCAGGTTTTACTGATTTTATTTGGAGCTTCATCGGAGCTATCCATGATGCTGAACCACCCCCACCCCCAAATAGGTCCACCACCATGGAGCACCATGGATAGCTCCTCTGAAGCTCCAAATAAAAGCTGCAAAACCTGTAATGAAAAAGCAACCCTACTGAAATGGGAGTCACCAGTCTCCCCTGCTTGGTCACCCTACATATTTAAAGCAGGACACATGGTCACCCTACATATAATACTGAGGAAGGTGGGATAGCAAACTACATCCACCCCTTACCTCTTCCTCAATATTTGCTTTATAAAAGTTCTGGTCATTGCTCTTCCCAACTCTGCTGCTACCTTCTCTCGCATCGAGCAGGGGGTTGGACTCGATAGCCTTGTAGGCTCCTTCCAACTCTATGATCTATGAATCTATGTCTCTCTCAGCCTAATAGGTTTGGGCTTTCTCTTTGGGCTTTCCTGTTGCAGCTCCCTCCTCCCCAGTAATCTAGCTTCTAGACTCAGGTGACTTGCAGGTATGTTGTAGAAAGAGTAGTATGGGGAGGGGGATTGTCAGTCCAAGAAGAATAGTTTCTTAAATGCCCACCCCTGAACTGAGGGCAAAACTGGACATGATATTACTGACATCTGGCATACATAATTAAAAAAAATAGTTGTCAAGATGTAGGGGAGTAGGGAAGTTGGATCAAGACAGTGGTGTAGGGGAAGGGAGGCTTTAACCCTTTGCCCATGCCATAGTCCAGGTCCAAACTGGGGGCCCGTTGTAATGGCATTGTTTCCTGTTGACCCAATATACAACTTGGGTCAGCTGGAATCCTTTCTGTTCAATTGCCTGATGTGATGAAAGCCTATCATGATTATCATGTTTACACACACACACACACGCACACACACACTAGTTAGAACGAGATCTAGTTTCACTAGACGAGGGTGGCAGGCTGTGGAACAAATTTATTTATTTATTATATTTTTAAATCGCCCATCTGGCCGGCCACCCAGCCACCCTGGACGATGTACAATCAAGATAAAACACAATAAAACAGCATTAAAACACAATTAAAACAATATAAGAGTTTTTTTAAAAAAAAATCCTAACCCACCCCACATTCCTGCCTGAAAAGCCATGTTTTTAAAGCCCAGTGGAAGTTCATCAAGGAGGGGGCATGGCGAAGGTCACTGGGGAGGGAGTTCCATAACAAAAGTGTCCTTTGAGGGGTCCTTCATTGCAATTGATCAGAATCATGTCTTGGAAGGATACAGTATTAGTACCTGAATGTGAAAGGTTAGAAAATTATGACTTGTCAACAGACTAAATAATTTTTCATGGATTAATCACCTATTTTTTCACTGAACAAATGATTCAATGATTCAATGAATTCAAATATTCTTAGCATGTTACCAAAACCATTTGCACCAATGGAAGCTTCCCCCGCCAATGCAATGACTGAGTGGGGCCCTGAGACCACAGCAGGGGACAAAGGGTTATAGCACCCCACCTTCTGCCAGAGTCCTGATCTGGATAGGTCTTACAACGTCTGCTATTTGCTTTTTATAAGATCTGAAAGACCTCATTTTTCCATATGAGCTTGCCAGAATTTAAGATCTTTGGGGGAGGTCCTTCTCGACCCCACCATCATCAGAGGTATATTTGGTGGGGAAGTGAGAGGGGCCTTCTCAGTGGCCACCCGCAGTCTCTGGAACTCTCTGCCAAGAGAGGCTAGATTGGCTTCCTCTTTCTTGTCTTTCCACCAGCATGCAAGGATCTGATCTGGATTGGGACCTTGGCATGAAGGCTGAGGGGCTTTAACCCTTTGGATCATAATGCTGGAAAGGCAGAGTATAAATACTTTAAATCAATACATGGAAAAGATGGTGAAACGAGTGTCTGAGTGCCAAGTGCCTGCGGTGCACAGGCCCCTTCCTCCATCCATCCATGCCCTGCCTGTCATAATGACGGGCATCTCAGTAGTGATTCTTTAAATAGCAACAATAATTGTGCCTCTTTCCCAAGGACTCTGAATTTTCCAAAAAAAAAAATTCTACTTGGGAGCCAATGTGAGAACACTGTCAAATCAATGCAGTGCAGCTTTCATGAAGTGACACTGACTATAGTTTTAATCTGTACTATATACCATCCCCGCCCCACCCCCTTTTCAGGCACTGTCCTTTGAGATTTATCATTTCACCCTCAGGTCTGTGCCCAGATCTTGCCTGTGGTGCAGTCGTGCAGATGTTAAAAATGTGATTCTGTTCAGCATTGTCCCTAAAACCGATTAAGAGACACTGAGGTTTATTTGATCCTAGTTGCATGAAAAAACATTACAGTATTTTTCCATGTATAAGACTATACTTTTTCCTAAAATTGTTAGACTAAAAATTGAGGGTCGTCTTATACACGGAAGTAAGCCAAGGAGAGAACCGCGCAGTTGCGAAACTGCCCAGTGGGGGGCGTCTTATACATGGGGGCGTCTTATAGACGGAAAAATACGGTACTTGCATGGAGACATTGCAAACAAACAACAGGAAGAAGATGTGCAGTGCCTGTTTGTGAACTGGAATGCTTTCTACAGGCAGGGCAAGATCTTTCTGTAGAGGCTGGCATTTGGGGGTTAGGAATGCCTCTAAAATCTGGACTTTGGCTGAAAGCCTCAACTTGTGTGTGGTGCTGGCTGCACATAACCAGCTGGACAGAGGTATGGATCTAATGCAAGTGACACCCTGCAAAATGAAAATTAACCCCTGAACAAAAGACTATACTCAGTAAGAGTTAATCTGATTGCAATTTAAAAAAATATAATCGACTCTCTTTATATGGTATCCAGGTTCAAACACGCATGGAAATACAATACAATAAATGCCATACAATATTTTTTCCCAGCAGTTAACCATATTTAAAGCAAAAATTTGTTAGTCAAACAAATGTGGTTGAAGAAGTCAACTTGATCTTGTAAGAACCTCTGAAGCAAATGTTGCAAAAATTAAAAACAGTCCCCAACAGAGACCTGATGAACTCAGTAATTTCATGTGTTGCATGAATTAGCCCATGCTTTTGACATTTTGAAGTGGTAGCACCTTAGGAGTAGGGCTAAGCCAAATATTAGGCAAAGTTTACTTTTTGCCCCCCTCCCAAAGGCTGCATTCGAAAGAGATAGGTTTCTTTTGTTTTGGTGTGGTTTGGTTTTATCGGAATATGCCCCAAAGCTAGCTTTTTGTGTAAACATTTTGTGCACAGTTTTCTGTATGTTTGAAATGGGAGTCTTGGTTGTGTTGGCAGGATGCCATTGCTCCAGCAGTCTTCACCACTAGCATCCCTAAACTCCCCATAGGTGGCTGTGACTTCTGCAAATATGTGATATTGTGCAGCCAATAAGGCATCACATTGGGAAGTGATGTGATGTTAGTCACATGCGTCAAATCCTGGAACATAGAACAGTCCAATGGGGACTGAGAATACTCAGTGGCCATGGATTGCTGGCTGACTGTTGCAAGGCGGGCAGCAGAGAGGACAAAAAACCAGGAGGGAGGGTGAGTGGAATGGAGTGTCTTGGAGAAGGGCATGGCTGACTGATCATAAAAATAAACAGGAGCACTCCGAACTGCAACATTTAGTTGCAGGTCCTACTTGCCATATCTAATAGCCATTGAGCTATTCTCCACGAATGGGTCTAAAGGTGCAGTCCTAAGGGATTGGTGTTGTATAGCAGTCTCTGACCTTGCAGGCCTCTGTCTATCCTATGTTCTGCCAGGCAGAGCAGGAGCAGCAGAGACTTTTACAGCCTGCTGTTTCTCTGTTTTGCTGCTCAGAGCTAGGTAGGCCTCTGAGCCTGTCCCGCTCAGTCACTCACATGGGGGTGGACCTGGGAGATACAGACCCTTGTGGATCTTATGGATGCATATCTTTCTGTCCCTCCCTTCACCACCCGCTGGAATCCCCAGTTTCATAGATTTCATAGATCATAGAGTTGGAAGGGGCCTACAAGGCCATTGAGTCCACCCCCCTGCTCAATGCAGGAAACTAGAGGAGGGGTCTCCCATCCAAGTAATAACCAGGCCAGACCCTGCTTAGCTTTCCACGCTCAGACAAGCTGAGCCAGCGTGAGCCACAGGCCTATTTCATCCTCCCTGACCTCATCTGAAGACACTCTTGCATCCTCGGAAGAGAAGCCGTCGCAGTGCTTTCCATAATGGCTGGGAGGGGTGGGAAAAATCATTCAGATTTCTTCTCTTGAGGTCATAGCTGTGTCTATGGCCTCAGAAGGGGACATTTGCTACATCCCATGATCCCTGGGACACTCCCAGGGACCATAGGGTTGCTTGCTAATCCTTTTTCATAAAAACATCTAAGCTGGTGATCATCTGGGAAATGAATCCCACAAGTTGTTTATGTGTTGTGTGGAGAGATGTTTATTTTATATTGTGGAGAGAGGGAGAGATTTTCTCCTGATTAGCTCTCTCCGGCGTGTTTTTGATTTTATAAGCCTCCATAGTCTCCCACACACCCCTACATTAAAAAGCCGTGGCTTTGAAATGTGGTTCACAGTAAGGATGCCCCAACCTCTGATAATGTTCTTTTTCTATGTCTTCTTCAGTTTTACAAAAAAATAATAATCAAGTGACGGAGCAACCAAGAAAACTTGCTGTATTCCAGATGTGGGTAAACCACAGAGTTACTGTAAACAACCCAGATAATTTGTCTGTAATGGTGAATGGCATATCCTTGAAAGAACTTGAATGTGTACAAAATTTCGCTGTTGGAGACCACCGGACCACTGTGTCCGGCAGAAAAAGCATGTAATATACCACGGCACTGCTTGAATACATATATTTAGGACTCCCTCTAGTGACTGACACTTGTAATCAAAACTTCAAAGTAATTTTTTCACATTCTAATGTGGGGATGAAAAAATTACATTTAGGGTGCAATCCTATGCATATTTGGACAGAAGAAAATTCCACAAGTCCCAGCATTCCCATTCCCCAGCCATCATGGCTGGCTGGGGAATGCTGGGACTTATAAGACTTTTTTCTATCTAAATATGCATAGGATTGTTCCCTTAATGATGGTATACACAGTTGTCCCAGAAATAAAGGAAATAAATTACAAATCTTTCTGATATTCAGGCTGTGAGTGCTGTTGTTTATGTAGCCAAAACAGCACCACTCATACATAGGAGGGAGGCAGCAGCAGACTTGGAGGTACCCCAAGGTTTGCAGAAATACAAGAAAAGAACAAAACCCTAACAGGAGGGGGGAACCCACAAAACCAGTGCAATGGGGATGGAGCATGCTCAATAGCCAATGTTGGCTGACTGTTGGAGGCTGGGAAGGAAAACCGAGGGGGGGGGAGTGGAATGGATGGAATATCCTGGACCTGGACGAGAACATGGCTAACTGATTAGAAAAGTAAACGGGAGCACTTCACACTGCAAGATTTTGTTCCAGATTGCACTTGTAAACAATAAATACTCAACATAACGCCCTCTGATTCTGTTGCTCCAGAAGGCAGGACTAGTCTTAGCGGGTGGAAATTGCAGGGAAATAGATTTTGGCTAAATATTAGAAGAAACTTCCAAATGGTAAGAGATGTTTGACACTGGAACTGGACTGCTTCAGGAGGTGGTGGGCTCTCTTTTTCTGGAGATATTTAAGCAAAGGCTGGTCAACCAGCTGACTCAGGGATGCTGTAGCTGCTTCCTACACTGCAAGTCCTGCATTGAGCAGAGAAGGGGGTTGGATTAGATGATCTCCAAGGTCTGTTCCAGCTCTATGAGTCTATGAAAAAGAAAGTATTTCTTGACAAAATGCATATTTAACTTAAGGAATGCAGTATCCCAGGATGTGATGATAGCCACTAATTTTAAATTACATGGTTTAAAAATAGGATTAGACAAATCTGTGGAGAATCAGTCTATTGACAGCTATTAGGTATATAAGAGCAAAATAGAATCTCCATTATGAAAACCCACCATCATCATCAGGCGATCACTCGTGACCGAGTAAGATTGTCTTCCGGGATAAAAGGAGGAAATTCTAAAGAAGATTGTGTAGACTCTAGCGATGGGTCCGTAAGTGACTGTGGAGGCCAATTCTAGATCCACACAGCTTCCCACAGTGAGGACACAGGTTACCAGATAGAAGATGCACCAGGCATACAGTAGGTTAGATTTGAGACTGTGTGAACCAGCCACAAGTGTGCCTCCAACCAGTATCCATTAGGTGAAAAGATTACTTCCTTTCGAGAGACGCAAAGTGATGAGGATGAGCTGTTTCCCCATTCCATCTGGCATCATTCTGTTTAACTAGAAGGCTTTCATGCTCATGAACTCCATGAAGGTGGTTGAATAGAGAAATACATTTCTGATGTATTTTTTGTAGTGCTTGGTTATTCTGACCATCTTCCATGGTAAATAAATCACTAGAGGGCGCCATAAGGACCATATTGAAAACTGTTTGTATTACTGTGACATTGGCTAGAGTTAACAACCTCCTTTATTTTACCATAGGAACAATAATTTAAGAGCCACAATCACAAACACTCAGTTTGGGAGGGCAGAATTCTATTTTATCTTTAAAATAAAATCATCCATGTTTTACTTTTTTTTTTTAGATGGACATTTAACACATCTTAGGCATACACCTAAAAAATAATGTGTGAATGCCCCTAGCATTAAACATTTTATGAGTTTTAAATGCCTTTTAGATTAATTAAATGCACTCCTTTGGGGCCACTGCAAGTAAAAAGGAGATATTTTTCAAAATACCAATGGAAATGAAAAACTAAGGCTCAGTCCCATTAAGAATAGTCTGGCCTCCTCACCCCATTGCTCTTTTTAAAAAAAGACTTTAACTCCAGAAAACTAATGACAAAGGTCAAGCAAAGAAAAGAGAGAAGGAGGGAGAGATCCCTGGCTACTGTATGTGGCTGATTGCCCCCATCTAGCACTACTATTACCAACAAGGACAATCCTAAGCTCACTAAGTTCTTGCTCCACAACTGATACTCCCTAGCCTGGACCAAGGACCCAGCTTATTAGGGATCCATGGCCAGGCTAAACAACTGAGGTATTTCTTGTTCAGAGCTGGGGATTTGTCATAGCCCAAGACCCTGACTCATCCACAGAGCCACCTGAGTTGATTGAACAGGGAGAGGGCTCACCTACAGAAGGGCATCACAAGGTTTTCTGTCTCCTTAGAGCCTAGTTCCCTAGGAAGCCCCCAGGGACCAGCCCCCCTGTGACTGGAGAAGGTTGCATTTACCATCCTCAGATTCTGAGGACTCCAGTCATGAAGGTATCACTACTCCGGAGCCACTTCCATGTTGTCGCAGCCTGAGGCCACTGAAACAGACCAAGCCCCCTTAAGAGAGAAGGCCTGTCAGTATGGAGGTGGGGCTAACCTGCCTAAAGAAAACCAGGACTATAAAGCCTCATTCATTATCTGCTGCTTGTTGGAGCAACATACAGGCAAGTTTGCCTGGCTTCCAGCCCCTCATCACTTGGAGCGCTTCATGGTGCTACTCTATTTTCCGATGCCTGGTTGGTTGGAATCCTCTGAACCTGACTTGTCCCAAGTCCTTGCTGTGAACCAGACCTTATACAGCCCAACAGTGCTAGGCCCTCACTGCAACAGGGCTTGTAGGTGGAAAGAAAACAGGGATCTAATGAGACACTATGTCTCATTAGATCTGTCTGAGTTGCTTGCCGAGCTGAATTCAAGGTGTTGGTTTTGACCTTTAAAACCCTGTACGGCTCTGGTCCAGTTTATCTCAAGGAGCGTCTCCAGCAACACCAAGTAGGCCGCTCAACAAGATCTGCCACAGACGGCCTTCTCCTTGTCCCTTCAGCCAGAGCGGCTAGACTGGTGGGGACTAGGAAGAGGGCCTTTTCTGTGGTGGCCCCCATACTGTGGAACTCTCTCCCTAGTGACCTCCGCCATGCCCCCTCTCTGCTAAGCTTCCGCTGCTCACTAAAAACATGGCTGTTCAGGTGGGAATATGGGGTGGGCTAAGATTTTAACATTTTATACTGTTTTAAATGTATTTTATTCTGTATTTTATCGTGTGCACATTGCCCAGAGTGGCCGGTTTGCCGGCCAGATGGGTGATCCATAAATGTAACAAATAAATAAATTGTGAACTGGAGAGATGACTGCGGGTGGGGTGTCATATTTTTGAATGCTCCCCCATATAAAATGCTTCCTGCATTTAGTAAACTAGTGAACCAGTGAGAGGTCTGTGCTAAACTGTATCTTTGTTTTGATGTGTTTATTTATATGGAAGGGAGAGCACTGTAAAGTGTGATCTCCCTCCCCCCCCCATACCGCAATGTACAGCCCACAATTCTGCAATTTCTGTCTACCAGGTCATCCTGTGTCATGCATAGGTTGGCTCTATTCTGTTGAAGAGGGCTGCCTTTTACCAGCATTGGCTGGTGTCCCAGTTACACCCTCTGCTGGAAGATGGAGTCCTGACCATTGGCATCCATGCCTTAGCAACTGCTAGATTAGTCTATTGCAATGTACTCTGCCCATAAAGGCAGCTTGGTAATCATAGCTAGCACAGAACACCTGTTAGACATAAGTCAGCAGAATCACATTACACTTTTGCTGAAACACCTACATTGCTTACTAGTACATTTCCAGGTTCTGGCTTTGACCTATGAAGCCCTAGACCAAGGATAGGGAGCCTCTGACTTGTGGGCCAGATGCAGTCCATGGAGGTTCCTCATCTAGCCCAAAAGTTACTTCTGCTGATGGTATTTAAAGGCCAGCACAAGTTTCTTCTGCTATTATCTCTGATTGTAGATAAGAGGATATTTAAAGGCATTTGAACTGTCATTTGCAGGCATGGAAGCTGTTGCATAACATTGAACTGTGCTTTGCATGCCTGACAGTGGTTTCACTGGGACTTACTCCTGAGTAGGCATGCATAGAATGGAGCTGTGTTTTGAATACTTGGTGGGGAAAATGTCCAAATTGGTCAGAATTGGATCAAGTCATGCCCACTGATTTCTCTGTCCTTGGCACCACACCATGCCTGTAGCATGGCATGATGCCATGCCCTACTGCTAGAATGTGGCCCCTGATACCCTTCCCAAATTGGAATTCACCCCCTGGACCAAAAAAAACTTCATCATCCTTGCCCTAAATTGTCAGGTTCCAGGATAGCTCAGGGAACAACTCCAAAATGAACATCCCCGCCGCATAAATTCATCTGAGGAGGCCCTGCATCAAGTTCCATTGTACTCAGAGGCCAAATTAGCCTCCAGGAGAAGCAGGATGTTCTTCGCTGTCATTCCAGAACTGTAGAATCCCCTTACATGGGTGTGCATTTGGCTCTGCCTCTTCTGATCTTGCACAATCAACTTAAGACATTTTTGTTCCAGCATGCTTTTGGCTGCTAATTCTTATGCTCAGTTTGCCGCTGTGGTCTGCTGTTGATTTGGGTTGTTTCTTTGCTCCATTTTAGTTTTTTTTTTATTGTTTTATCTTATTTTACTGTAGAAGTGCAGAACCTCAGGCCCAGGGGCCAGATCCAGCCAACCTGTAGTCCCAATCTGGCCCTCTGGGCTTCTCCCGAGGACCACACACCCTTTCCCGCAATCACTGATAATTTGGTGGTTTCCTGGCTTTTGTGCAGTTTTTCCCACTCTAAAGGGTTGAAATGAAATGATAACACAAACATCCTAGCACAAGATAAACCAATTAATACATGTAATGTGATAAAAAAATACTTTATTCCAGTCCAAGCCTCTGGGGATAGAATTAAACCTGTTGATAAATTCTAACTCAACAGTCTCTTGCTCTAATCTCCCTTTGAAGTTTCTTTAAATTCTACAATGGTGGCTACTGTAGCTCAGTGGTAGAACACCTCACCTGCTTTGCTTGCAGAAGATCCCAGTTTCAATCCCCAGCTTCTCAAGGTAGGGCTAGGAATGAATCCTGCTAAAAAGCTGGGAAGCTGCTGCCAGTCAGTGTCAACAATACTGGGCTAGATGGACCAATAGTCTGACTCGGTATAAGGCAGCTTCCTATGTTCCTAAGTTTTGTACATATGTATTGTATGTAACCTGAACCTCTCCATAATACTCATGCATCTGATGAAGTGGGCTGTAGTCTATGAAAGCAGAATATTTTTGTTAGTCTTTAAGGAGCCAGCACTCTTTGTTGTTTTGCTGCAATAGACTAACTCAGCTACCCTCTGGATGCAGATATAGATATAGATATAGATCCAGCCACATTTATGGGATTATTCTCATAAATAAAAGTTTAGGAAACATTGAGCCCTTTCTTACATAAGCTGACGACCTCCTTGTTCAACCCCAGCGATAAACTGTACCCACTAATGCTGTACCCGCTAATCCAAAGGGGTGGAAAGGGTACCCAGAAGATGAAGCGGAGGCAAGCCAATGGAGCATTTAAAAAACAAAACAAACAAACAAAAACCACTAGCAGATGCAAAGGCCTCTGTTAGTAGATTTACAGGAACAAATTCTACATTAAGTACTTCTGCATTTCAAAAGGCCTTATTTAAAAGTTGGGCTTTTACTTTTTAGCAGGCAGGGAATGCAGATAGGCATTGTCTCTTTCCCCCACTCATCTATTGGTAGAATTTTACATAAATTAAAATTAATGTGCCCCCACCCCTGAAAACTAGTTCAGTTGAATGTAAATGTTCTGTTCCCTTGAGGATTAGGTACCATCACCCTGCTAAGGGACGTGCAGCACCAATCACTCCCCAGAGTACTTATCCCAAACCAGATCCATGTGGATCAGTGAACAAATCTGGCCTTCCCAACAAACTCTTCAGTCTCATGAATGCTTCCGTGGGGATTTTTTTTATTATTATTAAAGAAATGATGTCCTGGGCATGACTTCAATGAAACATCCAAATCTTAAGACAGTGTGTGTGTGTGTGTGTGTGTGTGTGTGTGTAGTCTAGTGCTGTCTACACCTCCCTTTGGAATCTCAGAGGGCACAACCTCTGAGTAACCCAAAGTCCTTCCCTCCATCATCACAGCAAGATGGATACTTATGGATGCTTACTTGAAAATCTGGTCTGCTTTTGTTGAAGCTTATGCATAATTGCTAGAAAGCTGCATTTTCATATATGTGCATTTCATATGTATTCATTGCTATGGATATATACCAATCCATGTAAGTATATTTTTAAAAAACTGGCGGAGAAAAGGACAAGAAGGGAAGGGACATACCTCATAATAACCAGTGGCTGCTTGCTTGGAATGGGAGGGCTCCATCCCCGTCCACTCAGTGCCTTCCTTGCCCAAACTGGTGTTCCCTCATGTAGGGAATTCCCCTACTTCAATAGGACAGGCTCTATTTGGGGCCTGGGTGCCCAGAAATTGAACCCTACTGCTTCTCCTAGCTTCTCTCCCACTGCTAGACTTAGGAGATGCCTTACCAGGATGGGGTGTGCCAGGATATCTATGCATTAGTGCCACCATCTTACTTCTAGCAGGGCTGACTGTGTCATGGAGCCAATAGAAACCTCCACGCAGCATCATTTACGTATTTATTTATTTATTTTATTTCATTTCATTTTTATACCGCCCAATAGCTGAAGCTCTCTGGGCGGTTTACAACAATTAACAAGACAGTCCCTGTCCGCAGGCTTACAATCTAGCACTTATTAAAAAGAAGAACACAGAACGAGTGAAGTGCCTCCAGTGGTGCAACCAGGGCTGGACCTTCTGGCTAAAGTTCAATGCCCTACAGCCAAGGTGGGACCAAAATAAGCACCCAGGGTGTGGCAGCTAATTTATTTATTTATTTCATTTCATTTTTATACTGCCCAATAGCCGAAGCTCTCTGGGCGGTTTACAACAATTAACAAGACAGTCCCTGCCCGCAGGCTTACAATCTAAAAAGACACGACACACAAGGAAAAAGGAATGGGGAGGGAAGAAGGGGGAATATTAATTAATACTTCTGGCAGGGCTGGTGGAATGGCCCTGCACTCCCTCTCTTCTCCCTCTGCACAGCCTGCTGTGCACTTCTCACAGTGGCTTCTAAAACTGACACTAAATGGATCTTCTCATGGGTTTGTATTAACTTTCGCACCAAAAGAAGTACTACTGTTACTGCCCTTGTGTTGTTTGCTAGGGCTGTGTCAAATGTTCCCACATTTCATTTATTTGCTTTGAAAGTAACTCATTTGATGTGGCTGAAGAAATTGTCAGAAAAATATTCACCTCACCAAACATCCACCCTACAGTACCCTTCTGTTCCTGTAGCTGTTCCCTAGGGCAGTGCTTCTCAAATAGTGGGGCGGGCCCCCCAGGGGGGGCGCGAGGCTCCGTAAAGGGGGGCTCGTTTGACCTCAGTTAAAAGTTTTTTTTAATATTGTGTTCCTTTAAATCCTGTGCTCCTTTAAATCTTTTCTGCTACAGTTAATAAAGCTATTCTTTGTTGTAAATTGATCCACATTTCTTTCTTTTTTTATTCTCTTATACGTTAATAAGGATACAGTGTTATGCAGAGGTGTACTTATAACAATTTTATAGACAAATGATACTATTTACAGTCGCGCGGGGGGCGCGAAATGTTTTCTTCTTCCTAGGGGGGGCATGACAGAAAATAACTGAGAAGCACTGCCCTAGGGCAGGGGTGGGCAGAAAGTAGATCTCCAGATGTTTTGGACAGCAGTTCTCAGCATTCTTGACCATTGGCCATATTGGAAGGGGTTTCTGGGAGTTGAAGTCCCAAACATCTGGAGATCTACTTTCTCCCCACCCCCACCATAGGGAACTACTTCTTTGCAGCACCATTTTCCTCCTCTTGGGTAAAGTGGATACGGAGTGTGGCAAAAGTCACCAAGGGCTTCACCTTCAGTCTGCCTCAGCAACTTGTTAGTTAAATCACAGTGTGTTGCTGTAGAGCAGCTCACAGTGTCTTAGAACACTGATACGCTGTACAGATGATGTTTTCGCCCTGCGCAATAAACTGCAGGACAAAGAGAATAGTTCAGTGTTAGGGATGTACTTCGGACCCTACCTGGGCCCGAAGTTCTCTGCAGCTCGGATCTCTGCGGCGGCGGCCCGATCCCGCTCTCCTGAGCGGCGCGGAGCGTTCTCCGCGCCGCTCGTGCTGCCGCCGGACGCCCCTGGACCACCACCACCCCCGCCGCCGCCATACCTCCTGCTGCACCCGCCGTCTCCGCCTCCTCCTCCGCCTCTGCTGTTGCTGTCGTCTCCGCCACCACCACCGCCGCCGGACCCCTGCGCTCTGTTTTTGGCGGGCGGAACCAGGACAACAGGGCTTAAACAGCCCTGTTGCCCTGGTTTCCCCGCCAAAAACAGAGCGCGGGGGTCCAGCGCGATGGAGCAGGGTCCCGTCGCGTCACTTCTGCCGCGCCGGAAGTGACGCGACGGGACCAGTGCGGGCGGCGTGGCCCACACGGGTGGCTCTCCGCGGAGAGGAAAGAACTGAAGGTAAGCCCGCACGGGAGGCGGAGAGCCCGCGCAGACACGAGCAGGCCCAGTTCGCACCTCACTCGTGTCCGTCGGGCTGCTCGGCTACATCCCAGATGATGGGTAGGCAGAAATGTGTCCACTACTCAGGGACATGGTGCACATGCCTGCTTGCAAAGGACTGCGGAATGTTATCTCGGCATGGTTGGTATACACTGCGCATGTCCAGCATAGAGCCAAAAGGCATTAGCTCTACTGTTCTGAGATCTTAGCAGCATCTGCACATGCGTGACTTATAAAACCTGGATTCCTTAAAAGTAGAACGCCTGCGCATATTTGGGGCTCACTCCATTTTTGTTTGGAGCTGGGACATGCAGCTTCATTATCTGATTGAATAAAGTTTTGTTCTTAAACTTCTTTACCTGTGTTTGGCTGATGGATTGACCTAATCGGCTAGACTCGAACCTAGGGCTACTTGAGCCCTTACCACAGGAGATGTTTTTCTCCATCTCTTATAATACTAGAACCCAGGGTCATCCAAGGAAGCTGAATGGTGGCTGATTCAGGACAGATAAAAGGAAGTACTTCTTCACAAAGCATACAGTTAAACTATGGAATTCACATCACAGGATGTAATGATGGCCTGTATGGCTTTAAAAAGGGATTAGATAAATTCATGGAATATCAGGCTATGCCTGTGTATACTAGTTGCTGGAGAACATGAGTTGGAGGGTGCTATTGTATTCATGTCCTGTTGTGGACTTTCCCAGGGGCATCTGGTTGACCACTACGTGAACAGAATGTTAGACTAGATAGGCCTGTGGTCCAATCCAGCACAGCTCTTCTTATGTTCCTTCTCCTCCCTCACAGAACTCAACAACCAATGTGATTTGTTGACACATGTCCACGATGTCACCACACTAGACATAGCATCATGATGTTGACAAAATCACATGGGTCACCAAAGCACAACAAACAGGATTAAAGCAAATGAGGGCAAAGACTGTGAGGGCAAAGAAGGAAGGAAATGGTGCCAAGAAGAACAGCACCAAAACAACATGAATGTGTTTGCTGGACATCCTGAAAAACATTGCCAGAAATGGGAATACCACTTTAGCACTTATTAAAAAGAAGAACACAGAACGAGTGAAGTGCCTCCAGTGGTGCAACCAGGGCTGGGCCTTCTGGCTAAAGTTCAATGCCCTATAGCCAAGGTGGGACCAAAATAAGCACCCAGGGTGTGGCAGCTTTCATTTTTATACCGCCCAATAGCCGAAGCTCTCTGGGCGGTTTACAGCAATTAACAAGACAGTCCCTGCCCGCAGGCTTACAATCTAAAAAAGACACAACACACAAGGAAAAAGGAATGGGGAGGGAAGAAGGGGGGATATTAATTAATACTTCTGGCAGGGCTGGTGGAATGGCCCTGCACTCCCTCTCTTCTCCCTCTGCACAGCCTGCTGGAATGGCTGCTGCTGGTGGCAGCTGAGGGAGGAGGAGCCATCATGAGGGAGGCCTTTCAGCAGGGCTGGTGGAATGGCCCTGCGCTCCCTCTCATCTCCCTCCTCTCAGCCTGCTGGAATGGCTGATGATGATGAGGCCATTAGGGCAGCAGAAGCAGACTCGGTTGTATAGTCATGATGGTGCTATGATTTAAGTGAGTTTAAAATGCAAAACTACACATGCTCAAGAGTATTAAAAAAAAAATTCCGATCAGGGTTGGCAGATATTTTTGTTATTGTTCTAACATATCAGGAATGTCGAATCAGTTGTAAAGCATGGAATGGCAGTTGGGTGGGGGGAGAAGAGAAATGTTAGTTGTCTACCACACTTAGCTGTATAGTAAAGGGGGCTTCCATAAAATCATTATGCCCGGGTCTAAAAGCCCAGGCCGGGAAGCAACTGTCATCAGCTCCTATAACGACCATCACCGTCCTGAGAGGGCTGTTGGGGCAGCCCTTCCCCTGCCTTCCCTGGGGCTATTTAAGACCTGTGTGCCCCGAGGGAAGGCAGAAGAGAAGCCCAGGCCGGGGAGCAAATGCCACCAGCTCCTGAAACGACCATCACCGGACAGCCCCTCCCCTGGCTTCCCTGGGGCTACAGAGGGAGGGCAGAAGAAAAGCCCAGGCCAGGGAGATTGTACCAGCAGCTCCAGAAGAAACCTTCAGTTGGCCTGAGAGAACTGGTGTATGTTTGGTTTTGGGGTGGGTGGATAACGTTTGTTTGTTTGAGTATTTAAACATTGTAAACCGCTTTGGGTGCTTTAGCAGAAAGGCGGTATAGAAATGTAATAAATAAATAAATAAACGAACCTAGCTGCACCACACTGAGTGGCTCCACCTCAGTCCTACTGTTTGCACTATATTGTTCTATTGTTCTGTCCTGGTTAGCCATGTTGGTTTGTTGTGTGGGGGGTAGGTTTTTGTGGATTTGAGATTTCCGTTGTTTTGACCTCTGCTGATCCTGTTCAACTAGGAACAAATGAATAGGGACAGAAAGATCTTTCAATTTCAGTTTCTCATTCTTCCAAACTTATGTTTAGTTCATCCCGAACTTTGCAAATTTTCTCAATCTTCAGTTTGCATGAAAATTCATGCATTTTTTGCAAGCAATTTCACTAATATTACACATTTTAATGTTATTTTCACTGATAGATGCATATTTGTTTGTACGTTTCCCCAATGTACACATTTTTGTATGCATGTTTTTTTCATTATTGGAGAACCAAATGCAAATGCAAAATTTGGAGAAGTGAGAATTCTGAAGGATAACTGAGTTTTGGTTCACGTATTGGTTTGAAAGTGCAAAATGAGGTAAATTAACATTAAAATGTGAACTAAATGAATTTTTCCCACATCCCTGCAAAGGAATGCCTTCCACAATCTTGCCCTGTGTAAACCCCATTGCGCTTGACAATCCCAGAACAGTTGAGCAGCTCAAGATCTGAATGTGTGTACTGGTAGGTTTTTTTACCCATTGTACAGCTGTACTGAACTAGATGCAAAAGTACAGTGAATATGTACAATGCTGCAGCTATATGAGGGGAGATAACTCCTATAAACTACAAAGGTGATTTGTGACAGATGAGAGATGTTTCTTTGTCTCCAGCCAAAAGACTGTCATACCTGACTCTGCACAATACAGATGGCTCTTGCACAACACGAAAAAGCTATTATAGCAAGCAACCTTTCTCTGTTTTCTAATAAATGCATCCCAGCAACAAAAGAGGGGCAGCATAAATAATGCAAAACGGGGGAAGAGGGTGGAATATTGTCCATGGGAGGAACTTCTCCATCTACCATGGACATTTCCTAAGATTTATTTGGCAATGAAAGCAGGCCTGTATTCATTGAAAATATTAAAAACCAATTGTCAGCTTTTTATGCACCAATAACTCACAGGCTGTCAGAGACCCTTCCAAATAAGCACAGACTCCGAGACTCAGAAAAGTGCTTGCTTCTGCAGTTGTGTCTTGACAGGCTTTGGGAAGGAAGAAAAAGGAAGTTTGGGAGAGGGTTTATGTAATGAGACAGCCTTCTTAAAATGGAAGGAGATGTGGAAGTGAGCAATAGTAGTGTGCTAATAAGTAGACAGGCAGGTAGACTATGTAGGAAACTTGAAGAAGAGGGAGGGCATCCCATCTGAAGGACTACCCGCTCCCATATAAATCTGCCTGCTCTTCAAGATGGGTGTCAGCTGCCACAGAGCCAACACAAGTGGTGACTGGAGAGGAGACGGCCTGTTCATTGATGGTGCCCAATTTGTGGAATCCTCTTCCTAATACTTGGCTGTTACCTACTTTATTTTTTTAGCAGCACATGAAGCATTATTTCCCCGAGCTTTCAATGGATAGATTTTATCCTTTCTGTTCCTGTTTTTATTGCTCTTTTATTGTCATTTTGTGATTTTTAATACCTTGTTATTGTTGGATTTCAAATGTTTATGTTTACTTGCAAATAAATGCTGCCTTGGAAGCTTTTGCTGAAAGGAGGGTTAGAAATCTTTCCAATAAAATGAATGAGTATGTCCTAGTTGACGATCACAAACATAGTGCAGCTTAGTAATCATTCCGGGGTATAACAAGACTGTATGTGTTTCATGCTCTCCCTCTTTCTTTCAGTGTGTGTGTGTGTGTGTATGTGTTGGATTCTTCAGTACTTCTTCAATCTAGATTCTGCACCCAAGCAATCCAAATTCTGTGATAAGGAAAGCTTTCCTATAGCTGGAAATGCTGGGGATGTGAGAGCTGGACTGACGCGGGTTCAACAGCTTACCTAGCCAGTGACCCTCAGTCCCAGTCATGCAGACGGAAGGAGGAGAAAGCAGCAGTTAATAAAGATTAAAGAGTTTATTTGTAAGACCCAGTTACATGGGATTAAGGCAAGCAATGCATCTCTTACTCACTACATGATTGCAGATTCAAATCCAAGACCCCAGTGGTAAGGCTGAGATGAAGTGAAGTGGAAGTCCAGAACAAGAGCAGGAAGAAGTCAAGCTGTCAACAAGTGTGTCAGTCTTTATACCCCTAGACCCTGTACCTATAAATAGGATATTACTCACCAGTCATATAACCTCTTCTTCACAACATGTTTACTGACTCCAAACCTGTCCCATGGCTGCTGACTCATAAGCCTTGAGACTCTGTCTGGTGACTGAAGACCTTGTGTACTTCACCTCAGGAGACATCCTCCACGTCAGGTGACAATCTTCATTCTGCCCACTATGCAAAACCTAACAGGGGATTGAACCTGGGACACTTTGCATGCAAAGCATGTGTTCTGCCCAGGGATGGGGACTCGGACTCGAGGACTCGACTCGTGAGTCAGACTGAGTCCCCCCTCTGACTCGACTCGGACTCGAGTCCCAATATTTTTAATGGGACTCGAGACTCGACTCGGGACTCGAGACCAAGGACTCTTCAACATCCCTGGGCTGTGCCAGAAGGAGTGGAGAGAAGTGCGATCGCCAGCGAAGATTTTATTTTTTAAAATCATTTTCCTAAAATGCAACCTTTCAGACATTTTGGGTTTGGCTGCCTCTGCCTGCCTGCTTTGGGGTTCCCTGCCTCCTCTGCCTGCCTGGTTATTTTGGGATTGGCTGACTGGCCTGTTCTTGTCAAAATCAGTGGCAGAGTTTTGAAATAAAAAGGCACACTTGTGCCTAGAATTTATTTAAGCCACACATCTGAAGTAGTCTTATTTTGTTGGGGAAAAGCCCCATTGATTTTAATAGGGACTCGTGGAGTCAGTTTTGGGAGTGACTCGGGACTTGGGACTCGGGAGTCACCATTTTGGACCAAGGACTCGGACTCGAGACTCGGGTCCAAAGACTCGTGACTCGACTCGTGACTCTAGACCAAGGACTCTTCAACATCCCTGGTTCTGCCACTGAGCTACAATCTGCCATTTAAAACATACATGCACAGGCATAAGGGCTGGAAACTTTCTATTTATTTATTTATTTTAAAATAGTTGCGACTCTTTGGAATATTAATTCTGTGGCCAGTACTACATTCTGTATCTTCTGGATTTGTAGCACACACACAGCCGTAGGCATAAAACATCAAGAATATCTCCTGGGCAAGTTCCTTTCATATGAAAGAACCACCTTTTCCCACATGAACGTGACTTGACATGAACCTCCCCACCTATTAAGATCTTCAGAAGCCCTTCATGGAACTCTCTCCCTAGACATGTTCACCTGGCACCACCTCCATTGCAGTTTAGGTGCCAGGCAAAGACTATCCTGTTCTCTCAAGCTCTTAATGGCAATTGAAGTCTTTAGTGGTTTTACCTGCTAGTTTTTATATTCTGATCTGCTGCTTTTATCTTTGTGATGTATTGTTGCCTTGATACTGCATTTTTATTGTATCATACTGTTTTATTATTGATGTAAACAGCCTTGAAGGTGTTCACAGTGAAAGGCAGGATATAAATCCCATAAGTAATAAATGAACAAATATAAATGGGGATTGTCCAAGAGCACTGCATCGTTCTGGCACAAATTCTGTTGCTTTCAATTGTGTCCTGTGAAAGAGGGAAATTGTGCCAACTGACTGATAAGGGTTGAGCTATACAAGCAGGCATATGATGTGGTGCAGCTGTTAGTAGACTGTACTAGATAAGACTGTGGGGGGCGGGGTTACATGTTTGAATATCCCCCCCCACCTTCAAATGTCTTGCACACAGAAAACCTTCATGTCAGGAGGAAGACATGAAGCTGCGCCCCTACCTTCCTAATCATCTGCTCCCATCAGTGGTTCATGTCTTGGTCTAGACTACTGTAATGCACTCTACGTGGGGTTACCCTTGAAGACTGTTCGGAAGCTACAGCTGGTACAGAACGCGGCGGCTCGCCTGGTTAAAGGCAGCCGCCGGTGGGATCACATCACTCCAGTGCTCAAGGAGCTACACTGGCTACCAGTTGCTTGCTGAGCCGAATTCAAGGTGTTGGTTTTGACCTTTAAAACCCTATACGGCTCCGGTCCAGTCTATCTCAAGCAGCGTCTCCAGCAACACCAAGTAGGCCGCTCAATAAGATCTGCCACAGACGGCCTTCTCCATGTCCCTTCAGCCAGAGCAGCTAGACCGGTCGGGATGAGGAAGAGGGCCTTTTCTGTGGCGGCCCCCGTACTGTGGAACTCTCTCCCGAGTGATCTCCTCCATGCCCCCTCTCTGCTGAGCTTCCGCCACTCACTAAAAACTTGGTTGTTCAGGCGGGAATATGGGGTGGGCTAAGATTTTAAAATTTTATACTGTTTTAATGTATTTTATCCTGTTTTTATCTTATGTACATCGCCCAGGGTGGCCAGTTTGCCGGCCAGACGGGCGATAAATAAATGCAAATAATAAATAAATAATAAGACTAGGCTAATACCTTTTCCCTGTCATGTGAGTTTCTGTTGCAGTAACTTTTTATTTGAGAGAGTATTCCAGCATGAAATTCCCTCCTTGCTGTCTAAAGTGGTACAATCCAGTGAGACCCCAGACCACATGATTCTTCTGTTTATGTAACTCAGTTCTCACTGTCAATAGAGAGATACCACAATCTATCATATCAGGGCTTAACTCACATGTTTACTCAATACAAAACCTCAGTAAGCAAGAAGGGTCAACTTTCAACTTTAAAGCAAAATTTATTGTGTAGTGGGGTTTGTTAGAAATGCTTTACTTTATATTTGGACAATTGTTTATGTCTAAAGAATTGTATAAACATGCAGAATTTACTTGCTGGAACAGTTGCAACCTTTCTTTCTTGTGTATATCATTCCAGGAAATGCAAGCCATTTTTCCCTGACATGGTATTAATAAAATAAACAATTGTATTTTATGTGTTTCTTTTTTTAAGGCTGTTACTTTTGGTCACATCTAATGTCATGTTAGCAGACCTCTGCTCATACAAGGGGATTTCCCTTTCCTCTCCTCTCCCCTGCACCTGCTACAGAGGGTATCCTAACCCTCTGGAGCAGATTGGGGGGTGCATGGGGGAGGGGGAATCCATTCTATCAGCAGCACCTGTTCTCCTGGTGGATGGACACCATTGGGTACAGCCTTTTGCTCTTATTTGAGCTTGGCAGGCAGCAAACATCCTGAGCAAACTCCTTACTTCCTAAACAACTTTGAGGCTTTTGATCTGGAACAGCCTGTATCTTGGTTAATGCGGGGGGGGGGGGGATGCCCTGGAATGCCCATTAGGGATGTATGAAAATTTCATTTTGATTCATGTTTAACTCAAATTAGCCCCATACACAACCTCAAATGTGAATGCAAATGGGAGTGCAGTTTTCAGAAAAAGCACGCACATTCCTGAACTTGTGATCATGTTTGCAAAATGCGTACTTTAGTGTCCGGCTTAAGGCTAAGCAGCTGGCCTGACTTCTGGGAGCGCTGCCAAAAGTCCAGCTGGGACAAGATAAGGGAGCTGTGTTTGCTGCAGAGTAGAAAGAGCGTGGTCTTACAGTCCTAGGAATCAAGCCGGGAGTGTCAAACCAAAGTCCAAGGGTTGAGCAGAGGCGTAGTCAGGGTGAGTCCGAAGTAGAGTCCAAGAGTTCAAGGCAAGGTTCAGGAGCAGGGTCAGGGATCAAGAACAAGAGTCAAGGAGGACGTTGTTTCCCGATATCCAGGCTTCAGTGACTGAGCGTTTTTATACTGCCTGCTGCTTGGGCACGCCTGTCTCGCAGCTGGAGCTCCTTAGCAGCAGGCTGATTATAAAAGCCTCACAAGGCCGACATCCTGGTTTGCAGCCGGACGCTGCGTCGAGGGACCTGCATCTGTTCCTGCCGTCTCATCTTCCTCCTCTGTCTGGGACTCGGGGCCTGCACCATCTCCACTTCTGATTCTGACTCCTCCTGGGCTGGGAAACTCCCACGGGTCATGCCAGAGGGGCCTGCCAGCTCTTCAGCTGCCCGGTCGGCCCCGTCTGGAGCAGCAGTGTCTGAACTCTGCTCCTGAGGAGTGTCCAGGGCCCTGGGTGAGCCACACTCGTCCTCAGAGGAGGATTCCTGGAGGGGGGTCATGACATTTAGAAAAATACGCATTTCCACACTTTAGTCTCTCGGAGGGGCGCACATTAGGGTGCGCACTTTCAAAAAATGCATACCAAAATGCTTCCTAAGCTACTTTGGGGCTTTAGATCTGGTATTGTCTATATTTTGGTTAATGCAGGTTTGATCAAAAATCACTTGGCCTGTCCTTAGGGATGTATGAAAATTTCCAAAAAGCTGGTGCATTATGAACAATATCACGCCATCTCTGTCTATTCACAAACATGTTACTATTAACCATCTCTGTTCTTCTAAGCGCTACCATCATGGATAGGATATTCTTTCTTATGAGCTGCCAAGCCCAACCATAAAAGGATGCGGAGGCCGGAGGGTTTCTCTCTCTCTCTCTCTCTCTCTCTCTCTTTCTTTATTTCTTTCTTATGGGGAAAGGTTACTTCCCTGGTTAATTGTTTCTTCCCTAAAGTGTCTTGCTGTGGCAATGTCAAGTCCTTCTCATCAAAGGGGTGGGGGAAAGGAAAGATAACACAATACTGGCAAAAGAGTGATAATAAAATGCTGGGCTTCCTTTTCAGAGAAAATGGTTGCCTTATTGCTTTGGTTTAGCTGTAGACACATGCATACTCTCCCTGCACTGACTGAATTGTGAAAAGCAACCCTCCTTTTCACAAAAGTATTTGCCTTTATTTTCAACTTGATCTGCAAACTTGATTTCCCACCTTCTCTCTCCCCAGCCCCAATGTCCCCGCTATCAAAGATTCTGGCTGTAATTCTATACACACTTACCTGGGAGTAAATCTCACTGAATTCAGTGGGACTTAGTTCTGAGTATGTGTGCATAGGAATGCGTTGTCAAGCACCCAATCTGCTTCCCAACTAATGCACAATGTTAGTACAAATGCGCATTTGCAAACAGGAATGAAATTCTCATAGTCCCTAAAAACATGCAGATTCCGTCAATGAGTGGATAGCAGATCGAAAGACGTCTGACAATCTGCAAAACACAGATGGAATGGATTTAACAAAATCCATATATCCCTATCCCCAGAGAGGTCAATCTGGTGCCTACTTTGTTACCATTTTGGTGCATTTGCACCCCCCCCCCGTCCCCCCAGTAAAAAAATCCACAGAATTCGCATGACTCAGAAAAAGCCAGCCCGCTGTGGAATCCACAGGTAAGATAAATAGAAATCTGAATTCATTTGAATACATTGCAGATTTCTCAAACAACCTCTCTCCAGAAGGATACCATGGTCAATAGTATTGAAAACTGCTGAGGTCCAGGAGAATCAACAGGGTTGCGCTGCCCCGTCTCTCTCCTGGTCTGAGAACCTACCCTGCTGGGAGAATGCCTGTTTTTCTTTATAAAAAAATAATAAATAAATAAAAATCTCCTAGCCACTAACTCTATCCAATCTTCCCTGACCATTAGCTAGCAATCAGCTTAATAAAAATAATCACTCAAGAGCCATTATAACAATATATTGTTTTCAATTAATGCCCTGTGAACCCTGAATTTCCAGTTCATTATCCATTTATGTATAGTTCTTCCATAGATGGCTTGGATAAATAATATTTTAGTAGACCTGTTATTTCTAGATTCTTCAAACAGTTCATTTCTTTGTCTATATTCACAGACAGTTCAAGAACTCTCAACTCAGTCACAGGGTTCATTTTATTGTCTTCATGAGTTATGGAAACCTTGTGCAGATAAATGTTATGGATTAATATTCTACAATTGTTCTTTTCAGCATTCAAAAATAACTAATGAAATGCCAAATGAATACTACACCAAACAATTGCTTCAGAATTCCTTATAAGGTCTTGAATGGTATGTTACAGAATTACAGGTTTAAACCTTTTGGTGCAGTTACGATTCGTTTGCTTTATTTTCACCACCTACTTGTCCCCTTCTTGCTCAGATTCCCAAATTAGGTAATTTACAATGTTACATTTCCATTTGGCTGTGAAAAATATAAGAAGAGGCCAGTAGGATCAGACCAAATGTCCACCTAAATCAGCCTTCCCCAACCTGATCCCCACCATATGTTTTGGGCTTCAGTTCCCATCAGTCCCAGCCAGCATAACCAATGGTCAGGAATCCTGGGAGTTGTAGTCCAAAATATTTGGAGGGCACCTAGATCAGCTTGGGGAAAGCTGATCTAGTCCAGCACCAAGGGCCAGCCCTACCATTAGGCAAAGTGAGGCAGGTGCCTCAGGCAGTAAATGCTGGGGGCGTGGGAGCAGCAGTGACATGTTGGGAGGACAGAGATACAGGTACTATACAGCCTGCCTTTTACCTCCTAAGCTACCTTGCTGTCTTTAGGTTTGGTGAGGATGTTGTACCATCCACCTCTCACTGTGGCTAGCTTCTGGGATGTGGGGTTCATTTTATCCTTCACCTCAGGCATCAGATGTCTTGGGCCAGCCCTGCCGATACTCTGTGCCCACAGTGGCCAATTAGATTTATTTATTTATTTATTTATTTATTTATTATTTTTTTAAATCGCCCATCTGGCTGGTCACCCAGCCTCCCTGGGCGATGTACAATAATTAAAATACAATAAAATACAATAAAACATAATTAAAACTACATTAAAACATAATTAAAACACAATTAAAAATATACGTTTTTTTTAAAAGCCCTAACCCAGCCCATATTCCCGCCTGAAAAGCCATGTTTTTAAAACCGCCGGAAGTTCATCAAAGAGGGGGCATGACCTTGAATTCGGCTCGGCAAGCAACTGGTAGCCAGTGCAACTCCTTCAGCACTGGTGCGATGTGGTCTCGCCGGTGGCTGCCTTTAACCAGGCGAGCCGCCGTGTTCTGTACCAGCTGTAGCTTCCGAACCAGTCTTCCAGGGTAACCACACATAGAGCGCATTACAGTAGTCTAGGCGAGAGAAGACCAAGGCATGAACCACCGATGCTTCTAGGAAATCTGGAAGCCAGGGAATAGCCCTCTCCCACTCTTACTCGCCAGCTACAGCTATTCAGTGGCAGACTCTCTCTAGACATGGATGAACATATGCTTTTTTAAAAAAAAGAAATGCAAGACTGTTTTTTTTTTAAAAAAATAGCACTGACTCACAGAATGCACATTTTTGGTCAAGGAAAACTGGGAGTGACTGAGGATCAGAATACTTGCATGTTCATTCTAGCCAGACCATTGATTTGTAAATGAAGAATATGTTGACAATCCATTTCTCCCATGTTTATGCAGAAAGTTTCTTGTGTTACCGTACTGTGCCCTTTCCATGAAAAAGGATAGCATGCCGCTTTAACTCATTGCATATGTATTTTTACATGTCAGATATACTGAACTTCATCCTCTTAACAACTCTCATTGATTTCCAGTGTATTTTGGCACAGTCTGTCTCCTGCAGAAGAGAAGATCGGTCTAGATTAGCATAACTCCACTGAAGCCTTTTAAGTCAAATCTGTTTATGCTGGTTGAGGATCTGACCTGCCAAATATAGTAGCTGCCTGTGATTTTAGTCAGTGTGATTATGTTGTTTGGTGGTCCTCTAAAGCAGCCTTCCCTCAACCTTGTGCCTTCCAGATGTGTTGGAATACAGCTCCCATCATCTCCAGTCGGCAGGGCCCTGCTGGCTGGGGATGATGGGAGCTGAAGTCCAACACATCTGCTCTAAAGCTTGCCTATTTCATTAAAAGTTACAGTGTTCAAATAAAAGAACGTGGCAAAGAAATGTCATTATTTGTTCATAAGCACATTATGCTGGGAGGAGCAGCAGTGGGTACACAGGTGTACTCCAATCTACCCAACAGGCCCTTCATAGGAACATAAGAAGCTGCCTTATATTTGTCCATCTATCCCAGTGTTGTCTACGACCTTCCCTGGAAGTTGCTCTCCTGGGTCTCAGGCAGGGAACAATCTTTCTCCTCACCAGAAAGAGAGAGAGAGAGAGAGAAAGAGAGAGAGAGAGAACAGGGTGGCAGAAAGTGAGAGAGAGAAAGAGAAAGTGGCTTTAGCCCCACCCACTGGCTTTAGCCACACCCACCTCTGGCTTCAGCCCCACCCACCACCAGAAAAAAGGCTGTCCATCCCTGATATGGAGCTGCTGATAAAAGTCTGTCACATTCGGGGGGCGGGGTGACCCCTTGTGTAAGTGGGGAATCCTGCAGATTTGAAACCAGGTACAGACTGAGCCTGTGTTGCGTTAATAATTTTCATCTTTTGTGCCTGGGAGGCAGCCAGATTATCCCGATTCTGGCAGCAACAAAATGTTCACTAAGAACAAACATTGCATGACAGTTTGCAGCAGTTCCTCTAAACCAGTGTTCTCCAACCTTGGGTCCCCAGATGTTTTTGACCTACAACTCCCAGCATGCCCCAGCTGGGGACCCAAGGTTGGAGAACACTGCTCTAAACGTTTCAGTTGTTCCCCCTGCCCCACTGCGCCCCCTGCCCTTCCCCCCTCCCCCTGTTAATACAGAGACACATTAGTCAGATTATGTAACCTTCTACTCTCAGCCTGCTCATTTCTCCAAGGTTCCCTTCATGTTTCTGTTCATTGCTTCCAGTTTTGCAGCATAATGGTTTTTGGGTGTTTTTTTTTTCCAATGCCACCCAGTTAACAGCATTTGTTTAGAGGGAGAAAAAAGTAAGATCTTTCGCCCATACGTTTAGCCTTTTGTAGTCTTTCCACTATGCGTATAGACCCATGGTTGTCCAGGAAGACATTCAACTCAGCTAATTTTGAGTCTCTCTCTTTATAGGTATACTAATGGGAATTAGCTGAATGGAAAATAGGCACAAACAGAATTCATTTGCCAAGGGGAGAAAAACAGGCTGGAAACTTTCAAGGAGAGGCAATGAATGAACATCTCTTGCTAATGGCTGACTGCTCTTGTTATTAATACAGATATAACAATGTTAAGCTTCTCTATTAAGTCAGCAGACCTGGAGTATTGGTTACATTTCATTTCTCAGAAACAGACTCATTTTTCAATTATCTCTTAATTCACAGTGCCTTTACAGGCCTGAGGAGTCAAAGTAGAGCAAGAAAAGTCATCAACACAAAATGCTCCAACTTGGCAGATTTTAATGAGAAAACAGAATGTTTTGACCTTTGAGTTTCTCAGGCATTCTATGTATGACAGAGCCATGGTGCAGTTCCACCTGGGCACTAGTAATGTATTAGCCCTGTTCATGCATCCATCCATACAGTAATGAATACATAGATTCATAGATCATAGAGTTGGAAAGGGACTACAAGGCCATCGAGTCCAATCCCCTGCTCAATGCAGGAAACTAGAGGAGGGGTCTCCCATCCAAGTAATAACGAGGCCTGACCCTGCTTAGCTTTCCACACTCAGACAAGCTGAGCCAGCGTGAGCCACAGGAAATATGAATGAGGCTACAATGGAAGCCATCCCAACCTGACTTACCAGATAACTACCTAGTAGCCAGGAAAAGGTTTAATCAAGTAGTTGGAAGGCCCTAGGTATGTGACTGATAAAGGAGAAGTGGGTATGAGTTTGGTCACTTCAAGATCCAGAGTAGTGTTGTGCCTCCAGTAGGTCAGACAGAGACCAGCCGTGCCGGAGTGTGTTTGGGGTGGGGTCAGGCTAACTGCAGCCTGACCCAGCTGGGCAGCCTTACCAATCAGCACCTGCTCAAAAGGCAGGTCCCAAACACACTCAGATGCTGGAAGCAATTGTTTGTTACAGCTACCACCAGACGCTCTTGATATTCCTGACCTCGGACCCCTGTACCTTTGATCTTCGGAACGACCCTGACTACGCTTGTGCCTGACCCCTAACTGGTTTACGTTTGCTCGGTTTTGGACTAATATATCTTGGCTTGGACACTCGGACTGTTATAACGAGAACGGCTTATCTTGACACTGGGCGGATTTACGACAGCTTGCTTCCAGCCTCTTACCAAAATAAAAACGGAGAGGAGCAGCAGCAGCCGTCCCAGATGGAAAAGCTTGTTCAGGACAACCTGCTGTTGCAGGGGCAGGTAACCCAACTCATAGCAGCCGTTCAGGCTTTTCAGGCCCAGCTGGCCCCTGCTGCCTCTGCCCCCGTCCCAGTGAGAAAGCAGAAATGCCCCTTAGCTGTGCCAGAGAAGTTTGATGGCACACCTGCTCAGCTCCCGTTGTTTTTGGCTCAGGGCCAGCTGTTCATGAGCTTGAAGGCCGAGGCTTTCCCCGATGATAAGACCAAGGTGGGGTTTCTTATCAGCCTGCTCACGGGCTCTGCGGCCAGATGGGCAACTCCCATGCTGCTGGAACAGAGCCCGGTGTTGGGAGACTTGGCTGCTTTTACTCGGCAGCTCAAGGCCATGTATGAGGACCCTGTGAAGGCAGTCACTGCCAATCGATGCATCCGTGAGCTACGGCAAGGCCGGCGCCCCCTAGTGGACTATGTGACAGAATTCCGCCTGCTCCAGCAGGACTTGCAGTGGAATGAGGAGGCCTACATAGACCAATTCCAGGAGGGGCTGTCTGGGGAAATACTGGATGGGCTCACTTATGCGGACCGGCCTTCCACATTGCAGGACCTGATACACCTCTGCCTCAAGATAGAAGGGAGAGTGGAGAGCCGGCGGGCCCTTTCCCGCTCCAGACACAGCCTTGGGGGTCCCGCTCCCAGAAACCTGCTCGGAGAGGTACCCATTCCGAAACCCGCCTCACCCGAAGAACCCATGCAATTGGGGGGAGCTCGCCCCCGCTTGTCGCCCGAGGAGAAACAACGGCATCGGCAACTCAGCCTCTGCCTCTATTGCGGGCAGAAGGGACATTTTGCCGCTCATTGCCCCGCCAAGGTCCGAGCCAGCACGCTTCCGGAAAACTGCCGGCCCCCGGCCCTGAAGGGCCCCTAGGCCGGGGTGAGACCAACTCCACAGAAGCCCAACGCCCACCAACCTCTCCCGCCAGCCATGTGACGGTGCCCATACTCCTGACAGTTCCAGGGCTAGGGATCCTGCAAGTCCAGGCCATGCTGGACTCGGGCGCTAGCAGCAACTTCATGGATGCCTCTTTCGCAGATCTGCACCGTGTCCCACGCCGACTCCTGGAGCACCCCGTCCTCGTGGAAACTATCGACGGGCGGCTGTTGTCCTCCGGACCGGTGGTTCAACAGACAGAACCCTTGACCATGGACTTGGAAGGGCACCGGGAAACCCTCCAGTTGTATCTGGCCGCCACTCCCCATTTTCCGGTGGTCCTTGGGTTGCCTTGGCTCCAGCGCCATGATCCTTTGATCCAGTGGTCAACAGGTAATATCACATTTCCCTCACACCATTGCCGAGACTGCTGCTTGACCCAGACAGTGCAGGCCTGCTCGTCCGTTGAAGGGGAAGGACTTCTGGAGGGGCTACCCCCCAGAGTATCAGGACTTCCGGGATGTCTTTGGGAAGAAGGAGGCCGACCAATTGCCGCCCCATCGGCCCTATGACTGTCCTATTGACCTGGTTCCGGATGCCAAGATTCCGGTGGGTCGAATCTACTCCCTGTCGGAACCAGAGTTAGCAGCCCTGCGGGACTTCATCGAGAAGAACCTCCAGCGGGGGTTTATCCGACCCTCCACTTCACCAGCAGCTGCACCCGTCTTGTTCGTCAGGAAAAAATGTGGGGAGCTCCGCCTGTGCAATGACTACCAGGCCCTGAACCGCATCACTGTGCGGAATAGGTACCCTCTGCCCTTGATCCCCGAACTACTGGAACGGCTCCGTGCCGCTCAAATCTTCACCAAGCTGGACCTCCGGGGAGCATATAATCTGGTCCGCATTCGAGCAGGGGACGAATGGAAGACCGCGTTCCGTACAAGGTACGGCCATTTTGAATATACCGTAATGCCGTTTGGGCTATGTAATGCGCCCGCGGTCTTCCAGCATCTGATGAACGACCTCTTCCGGGATTGTCTAGACCACTTCGTGATTGTCTACCTGGACGACATTTTAATTTACTCCCAAAACCCGCAGGAACATGTCCAGCATGTACGCACTGTCCTGCAGCGGCTGCGAGAGTCCCAGTTGTTCGCCAAGCTCGAGAAGTGCGAATTTGACCTCACCACCGTGGATTTCTTAGGCCACCGCATTTCCCCCTCGGGACTTCAGATGGATCCCGCCAAAGTACAGACCGTCCTACAGTGGCAGGCCCCAAGGAGTGTCAAGGACGTTCAACGTCTCCTGGGCTTCGCAAACTACTATCGCCGGTTCATCTCCCACTTTTCACAGCTCACTGTACCCATCTCGGACCTGCTCTGCACCAAAGGGCCCTTCCAGTGGACGGAGGCCGCCCAACGGGCGTTCCAGCACCTGAAGCAGGCCTTCACGTCGGAGCCTATCTTACAGCAGCCCGATCTGGCCCGACCCTTCATCGTGGAAGCGGATGCGTCTGACAAAGCCGTGGCCGCTGTACTGTTGCAACCAGTAGAGGGGGACCAGACCCTTCTCCCATGTGCATTTCACTCCCGGAAACTCAACGACTCCGAGCAGAATTACACCGTGTGGGAGAAGGAGTTGCTGGCCATTAAAGTGGCCTTTGAGGTTTGGCGCCATCTACTGGAAGGGGCCCGATACCCAGTACAGGTGCGCACGGACCACCGGAACCTCGAACATCTGCAGACGGCCCGGCGCCTCAACCAGCGACAGGTCCGGTGATCCATCTTCTTCTCCCGGTTCCAGTTCACCGTGACATACTTACCCGGGCGGCACAACAAACAGGCGGATGCGCTGTCCCGGAAGCCCGAGTACCTGGCAGGGAAAGACGAGACCCCTTTGCGTTCCATCCTACTTTCTGAGAACTTTGCTGCCACCCTACCGTCCCAGTCCTTGGCGGACCGAGCGCGTGTGCAACAACTGCAGGACTCGTTTGCTCAGAAGCACATCCTTGCCCTGCGTGCTGGGAACTCGGACTTAGACACTCCGTTCTCCTTGCTGGAGGGGCTCTTGTATCACCGGGACCGTCTCTACCTCCCCCCAGGTGCTCTCCGGGGTGAGGCGCTGCATCTATGCCACGACAGTCGGCCAGCGGGGCATTTTGGGACCTACAAGACCCTCCACCTGCTGTTACGGGACTTCTGGTGGCCACGACTTCAGGCGGATGCCAAGGCCTATGTGGCAGCCTGTGATACCTGCCGCCGGGCGAAGGCACACCCGGGGCGCCCACAGGGGCTCTTAGTCCCGCTCCCAACTCCCCAGGGACCTTGGCGGTCTGTGTCACTGGGCTTTATCACTGACTTGCCCATGTCCCGGGGCCAGACTTCTGTGCTGGTAGTGGTGGACCTGTTCAGCAAGATGGCACACTTCCTCCCGTGTGCAGGACTCCCCTCAGCCCGAGAGATGGCTCAGCTGTTCATTGCCCAGATCTTTCGTCTCCACGGCCTTCCTGACTGCCTGATCTCGGATCGGGGGCCCCAATTTACTTCCCGGTTCTGGCATGCCTTGTTCCGGTCTTTGGATGTCGAAGTTCATCTATCATCGGCCCATCATCCCCAGTCTGATGGCCAGACAGAACGAACAAACGCGACACTGGAACAGTACTTGTGCTGCTACACCAGCTTCCAGCAGGATGATTGGGTGGATCTCCTACCCCTTGCGGAGTTCGCTTATAACAACTCGACGCATGTCTCCACGCGGCTGACTCCGTTCTTCGCCACGTACGGTTATCACCCCAGGTTCTTCCCTTCAGTCCTGCCCCCGTCAGCAGTTCCTGCCGTGAATCTTGCTGCCCAGGAGTTGCATGCCGTACAGGCCATGTTGAAAGATCAACTAGACCTGGCCAAGGAAGCGTATAAGAAGGCGGCTGACCGCCACCGCCAGGAGGGTCCTCCCTTGCGAGTTGGGGACCGGGTCTGGCTATCTACAAGGTTCCTCCGCTCCCAGAGGCCATCCCGGAAATTGGATGCACGCCATGTCGGTCCCTTCACCATCTCCCGCCAGGTCAACCCCGTGGCATTCCAGTTGCAGCTCCCAGCGTCGCTCCATGTGCACCCTGTCTTCCACCGGTCCCTGTTGGTCCCTGCTGCTCCGCCGCACCCCTTGCGCACCCGCTCCAGGCCCCCACTGCCGATCGAGGTTGATGGGGAGGAGGAGTATGAAGTCACCCAGGTTCTCGACTCCCGCAAGTTTCGGGGCCGGCTCCAGTACCTGATTGACTGGAGGGGGTATGCCCCAGAAGACTGCTCCTGGGAGGATGCATCCCAGGTGCATGCCCCACGTCTCATCCGCCGTTTCCATGCACACTACCCGACTAAGCCAGGTCCCTTGCCACCGCCTGCGGGTCCCACAGACAGCTCCTCTATGGAGTCCTCAGACGAAGAGGACGATTCGGAGTGGCCTGACCCAGATACCTCCGGGGAACTTCCAGCAGGGCAGTCTGGACCATCTTCCACCACCGAGCAGCCAGCGGACCCTACCCTGGGGGATCCTGTTCCGCCCAGGGTCGTGCCGGACTCCCCTCCGCGTCCTGGGACATCTAGGCAACAGGACCCGGGCACGGTGGTGGTGCCCTCCACCGACCCAGCTCTCGATTTGGACTCTGAACCTCCTTTGCCCCCGCAGGACCGCCGGCGGTGGAAGCGGAAGATCCAGCAAGAGGCCACCCGGAGGAGTGTGCGGCTGCAACAAAGGTCTGTCCGGGAGGAGCTTGGGGGCCTTCGGAAGCTACCCCTTGGATTTCTCTCTGCTCCCCCAGCCAACACCTGTCCCGGGGGAGAGGCCGGAGGGGGTCTGTCCTAGGGATGGGGGTAGTGTTGTGCCTCCGGTAGGTCAGACAGAGACCAGCCGTGCCGGAGTGTGTTTGGGGTGGGGTCAGGCTAACTGCAGCCTGACCCAGCTGGGCAGCCTTACCAATCAGCACCTGCTCAAAAGGCAGGTCCCAAACACACTCAGATGCTGGAAGCAATTGTTTGTTACAGCTACCACCAGACGCTCTTGATATTCCTGACCTCGGACCCCTGTACCTTTGATCTTCGGAACGACCCTGACTACGCTTGTGCCTGACCCCTAACTGGTTTACGTTTGCTCGGTTTTGGACTAATATATCTTGGCTTGGACACTCGGACTGTTATAACGAGAACGGCTTATCTTGACACTGGGCGGATTTACGACAAGTAGCTCCACTAAAGAGGGTGATGCCTCTATGACTTGAGTTGATGGGAGCACTAATTGGAGCAAGATTAGTGAAGCATATGAGAGAGCTGCTCAAAAGAAAAGAGGATGGAATTCATAGATTTCATAGATCATGGAGTTGGGACTGAGGAGCCTACAAGGCTATCGAGTCCAACCCCCTGCTCAATGCAGGAAACTAGAGGAGGGGTCTCCAAGTAATAACCAGGCCCGATCCTGCTTAGCTTTCCACACCCAGACAAGCTGAGCCAACGTAAGCCACAGGCCTTTTCATATGTGGACTGATTCTATGATTGTCCTATACTGGATCCATAGCACTGAAAGGCAGTGGAAACCCTCTGCGGCTAAGAGAGTAACTGAGATTCAGAACTTGACAAATCCCTCAAGCTAGTCACATTTTGCAGCAGATGGCAATCCAGCTGATCTCCCTACCTGACGGCAATCTATTGAGGACCTGAGAAAAGACCAGCTTTGGTGGAAGGGTCCCAGTTGGCTGTCTTAGTCAGAAAAGGTATAGCCATATCACCCCTTTGAACATAGAGAACCTATGAGAATGGACTCTGAACTTGGAACCAACTCTCTGGATGTTGTGCAAGCCAGTTGTAATATTGAGGAGGCAACAAGGCCAATGATGGAACTAGAGAAATTCAGTAAGTTAAGTTGCTTACTATGCGTATAACAGCTTGGACACAGAGCTTTGTACACATCCTCCAAACTCCAGCAGGCAAACGTAAAGGTCCACTGACTGCTGATGACATTTTTGATGCTGAAAGATATTGGATAGGAAGAACACCACTAGAAGCCTTCCTGTTTCAGAAGTGAAACAGTTGAGTTCTAGGATACCTATAAAGAGAGAGACTCAAAATTAGCTTAGTTGAATGTCTTCCTGGACAACCATGGGTCTATACGCATAGTGGAAAGACTACAAAAGGCTAAATTCAGCCCGGACCAGCAACACTGATGGATACTACCACCAACACACAAGTTCACCAACCTACAAATACAATGGCAACATGGAAGCCAGTTGTAATGCAATGGAGCCTTCAAAGATGTGGCCCCTCACCTGCAGTCTGAAGTGGTATACTCCAAAATTTCCAGTTTACCCATTCTAGTCCATTCTACCACCTCATTCTGCTGAATATGTCATCCAGGCCTCAATATGTTTGGATTTCGTTCCAGGGCTAGCCCCACCACAAGGCAGATTAGAACGCCCCCCCCCCTCCAATGGCAGATTTGGACCTCCAGTAAAGGGCAACAAATTGTCAGTTTAAATGAGCAATCCTGTGTTAAGTGTCCTTTCCCCATAAAATGTAATGATTTGGGATTATAAAAATGATTTTTGATGTGTTCATGGTAATGGACAGCGTAAACAAGTTAGCTGGAAATGTGGTTTGTCTCCGCACCATGTGGATTCGTAAACACTGCCTCCAGAGGGGAGGATTTGGTTTTTCTGCCTACCTATTGTGCAGTGGGGAGGGGATGAGACTCTTCCTTCTTTTATCTTTGCTCTGCACACATGATACTGACCACACACACACAAAGTGGCGTTTGATAGCAGCCTTCCAGTATCTTCAAAACTAGCAGGTCCAATTAAGGTGCTGAGTCTGTCTTGTTTTTTATACAGAAAGACTCCTGAAGGTACCTTCCAGTGCATGACTTGGGCTTAAGTTATGGGAAAGAAAAGCACTGGAGTGTATGCATCACCTCAAAGGTGGTTGCCTGTGCTTTCTACGTGGGAAGAAATTGTTCAGGAGCCATTCATCCATGAGGAATTCTGTTTCCACTAGCACTGCCAAGGTCAAGAGACCAATTGAGCTCTATTATGCTGAGTAAGTGATGGTCAGGCATGGGAGAAGATGCCGCAGGGCACTTTTAACTTTTACACCCACAGACTTTTGCAGATTTGATAGTAAGAATGAAAGAATGAAGAGGGAGAGAGAGAGAGAGAGAGAGAGAGAGAGCAATAAAGATCTACGACAGCCTTTCCCAACCTGTTGCCCTCAAGATGGGTTGGACTTCAACTCCCATAATCCCCCAGCCAGAATGATGGGAGTTGTAGTCCAACACATATGGAGGTCCCCAGGTTGGGGGTGTTTAGGGTTGCCACCTTTTACCCTGGCAAAATAAGTACTCTCTAGGCAAGGAATGAGCAGCCATTTTAGGGTGGAGGGCTGTATTTGCACCCGTGGAACCCTTGGGAGGGCATACGAGTGGCCAGGGCTGCTGGTGGAAAGGGCACACATGCACATTCACACACACACACACACACACACACACACACACACACACACACACAACATTTTGTGTAATCGTGCCATGGCTTATGGAGATCATGGGGCAATTGTGGACATCTAAACACTGCATTATTATTTTTTTATAAACTTCAAAATATATCATTCTTCTTACAAAATGTAAAAGGATGGATATCATAGGTGTCATTCCAAGAATGAGCAAAGAAGGTCGGTATTGCTGATCTTTCCTGTTATTTATTTAGCAAATTTATACCCCACCTTTCTTTTATCACAGGTTCCTATGTGTCACCTGTCCAGGTACTACCACTGACCAGACCCAAATCTATCTACCTTCAGCATGTGGATCTCAGACTATGCTCTGAGATCTGTTCATCAGTGTCCTTCTCAAATTCTACTATAGTTAACTTTGGTTGTTTGTTATCATTCTTTAACTACAGTCATAGATACCAGCCCAAATCCAGAGCAGACATATGAACAAGGAAGAAGACCTCTATACATGTCTCCCTATCTGAATAAGGAAGCACACACTCAAATGGGTGTGCTTCCTTTCCTAATACAGCTTCAGGGTCTCTGTGTGTGGGTAGAACTAGAGATAGCACCGATCAGCTATTCAATAGGAGGAAGAGAAGGCTAAATTTAGTCCTAGCTGCAGTTCTGGGCAGAAGAAATGGCTATAAGGAAAGCAGGTAAACAGGACCAAGTCTAACCATGTCTACTTGGAAGCAAATCAATCCCACCAAAAGAATTTCCTTTGCATTTTTCCCTCCCCCACCATTATTGGTGGCATCCATGTAAATAACTTTTGTTGGCTATTGCAAAATACAACGCTCCCTGCAACTGCAGTCCAGTTGGTGTGGAAAGGAACACTCACACTTAAAGGAATATTATTTTGTTTCATTTGTTCACTCCTTTGCCTTGCAATGTCTGTTTGACCATGTCATCGTCGATAACTTCCGCAGCCACTTAGACCTTCTTGACAGCATCAGCTACCGGTGGCATCAGCTTGGGTGGCTACTTACACATCATCACAAAAGGAAGACAACTTTGAGTTAAAATTTTCATATTCTAATTTATATGTAGAGATGCAAATTTAGAAATAGTTACTATAATTTGGCTGTGACCAGGTGATCTGTGTGTCTGCTCAGTCTTCTATCCAGATGCTAAATGTTGATGAGCAACTTCAAAGCTCCTCCTGCTCTCCCTTCTTATGGCTCTTGAGCTGTCAACTGGACTTGGACTAGATAGCCCTTGAAGCAGAGAACACCTTCAAATACAGCAGGGGTGTTGTCTTGAACCTCTTTCAGCTTGAATTCCAAATGCCATTTCTGAAAAGCTCTCAGGGGATGCATTCCAGTCATGGGTGGGGATGAAGGCAAAAGGATGCGGGGCTAAAATACCAGCCTATTTGAGATTAAAACTCTCCCTGCCAGTAGCTAAGCCTTAGGAGAGGCATTTCAATATTTTCAAGTGGGGATAAACACACAAAATCTGGGAAACCACCAAGAAATCAGCAGTCAAGGGGAAGGGGGCGTGGCCAGGGGGAGGGGGTGTGGACATCTAGGGAACCCCAGAGGACCCCAGATTCTGCATCACTGAAATAGAGGCTTCACCAGGTAGTGGGCACTCAGACAAGGGCTTCAGATGAATGATCTCAGGGCTCAGGCAGGTACATGTGGGTGGCTCCCTGCCACCCAGATTTGATCAGAGCACTGCTGCTGCTGCCCATTGTTGCCACTGCTGCCAAATCTGTCAACAAGAGCACAACCACACAAGAGGGGACTCATAAGAGGGCACTTGCAAAGGGCCCCATCAGACCTAGACAGCCCTGTGTGTAATCAGGGCTGGTGTCAAGGAAAGGCATGATTGGGCACCTGCTGAGGGCCCACACCCTACCAGGAGCCCCCATGGATATGCTCCTCCTCTTCACCATTGCAACCTGCTTGTTCACCTGCCTCTCAGTTCTGGCCCAGACAACAGCAGTGGTGAGAAGGAGGAGGAGTAGATGCCCTGGCTCTCTGCCTGTCAAGCAAGCAAGTGGGAGCGGTGATGAGAAAAAGGAGGAGGAGCAATAGCAGCTGGTGACAATGGCAGTGAGAAGGAAGACTCACTGAGGGATGGGGAGGGGACCATTGAGAGTGTCTTGCCCAAAGGCCCTCAGAAACCTGGAGCTGGCACTGTGTGTAATTCACATTGATACCAACAAAGAACCACATGCTAAGAATGGTAATAGAGATCTGTGCAGGAGACCTTCCCTGTGGATTGTGCCCAGGGATCTTTGTCTCCTGCTCGGTTATCTGAAGTGGTACCCAATATTCGCCATCAGAGGTGGTCACCTCATCTTACCTCGTGGGTAAGGCTGTCTAGGGAGTTACTCCTAAAGCATCAAACTGAAGTTTTCAGCCTTCATGGTGATTTATTTCATGTAGAAACAACAACCACATTTTTAAAATAACACAGATTTCTTCACAAAAGTGGCTACTGCTGTTAACTCCACTGCAGGGGCCTTCGCTACTCCTCTGCATCTCACACGTTATATCCCTACAGGAGGGTGATTATCATCATCCTTTGCCGTGGAATTGAAAGCAAACTGGTGAGCAAATTATAAAGTGGAGAGTTCCTATTTATACCAGTTAAATGGCCAAATTCGTTACATTTTTTAAAAGTCCAATCGCGTGAAATGTCTATTATACTGCAGTCTGGCCAGCCGAATTTAGGATTTAGGGACCATCTGTTTATTACACATTAATCCTGGCTGCACTTAATACACATTGCGGGAAAGGGGGAAAGGGGAATAGAAGAAGCAAGCATTAACTAAGGGCCATTACAAAAATATATCTTGTTGCTTAATACAGCAGCAAACCACTTTGAGACAAGAAGCTCAACCAATTCAGAAAGGTTTCAACTGCCTATAAAGCTGTCCTGCTTACCGGTTCCCAATAAAATATCACCGACTACTTAAAGCAAGACTGCAATGAATCAAAGCCTCGGTCCAAAAAGAGCCTGACTACATTTCAGAACTGATTATAATGTCACCTAAGTAACATATACTTCCCATCTTCATTAAGCAGACCTCCAAATGTAATGTTGTTTTAATGGGCTGCACTCTGAGTTTTTCTTATTTGCTCCCCTCTTCTTATTAATATCTCCATCATTTTACAATGAGAGGTATCACTGGAACAACCACTTTGGAACATAGAAAACTGCCTTATACCAGGTCAGGGGGAAATGGAAAGGCCATTTGGGCAACTTTCCAGAAGTTTGGGTTGAATTTCAGGATGATGGACAAACTTACCCCTTATTTTTTTTATTTATTTATTATATTTATACCCCTGCCTTTTTTCCTGCAAGGAACCCAAGGCGGCTTACATAGTCCTCCTCCTCCTCTCCATTTTATCCTCACAACAACAACCCTGTGAGGCAGGTTAGGCTGAGAGTCAGTGACTGGCCCAAAGTCACCCAGTGAGTTTCATGGCCAAGCGGGGACTAGAACCCGGATCTCCCAAGTCCCAGTCCATCCAACACTCTCACCACTACCCCTCAGTAGTCCCTAGCTGTCATTTCCCCTTGCCCACCACCACCACACACACGATCCCCCTTGGACCAGTGGTGCAGTGGTAAATTTTGAAGTGCAGGCGCTCATTATGACAGTTCCGATACACATGCCCCCCAAGAAGAGTGTGTGTGTGTGTGTGTGTGTGTGTACACACAGGTATTGTAAAGCTAAGGGGTCTTGCCGAAGGCTTTCCAGTATAAAACCAGGGGGCGAGCAGACACCTTGGTTTTCACTTGCTTTTGTTTGATCCTGTCCAATGTTTGCTTTGGAGGGTTCGCTTTCTGAGGTCCTGTTCTATTGAAGACCCATGCCGCTGGTGCATATAGACAGGTTTGGTCAACAATTTTGTTATTTTGCCTTGTAAGTTATTTATCTCTATATCTTTTGCTTAAAGATATAGAGATAAATGTATAATTTAAAATAGTGTGTAGAAATACCAGTAATACTAGTACACTTCTTGCACAATCTAATTATATACAAATTTTATAGCCACCATCACTGTTTATCTGCCAAGCATTTAAAATTAAGAACACATCTTCATCTTTTCTGCCTTCCTGGTTGAAGCTTAGCCTGGTGTATGTAACCGTTAACCTTTGGAGGGTTGGTAGCAATCTGTCCTGCCACAAGCTGGTGTTATGAAAGTTGTTACATCCTGGGGGCTTTGCAGACTATATGTCTGTATAAAGGTGGAATAAGGTGCAATAAACAATCAAGTTTGTATATTTCAAATGGGTAGATGGGAGAATTAACTTTCTGCTGTCCCAATTTAGTTTGTTTCTTAAATATTAAGGATATTGCCAAGCCCCAATTTACTAAATTAGTCTCTGCATTATTCCTTTGTTTCCCATCAGCAAGGGAAAGAAAGCATCCTCTATTGGACCCCTGGGTTTACACTTATTCCAGGTGGTTTGTCAGAGACAGCCAATTCTATTTCTTATATATACAAACCACGCTTTCCCCCACAGCTTCAAACGATATGTAATGTGGCGAGAGCCAGTGTGGCACAGTTGTTAGAGTGTTGGACCAGGACTCAGAAGATCCATGTTCTAGTCCCCATTTGGCCATGAAGATCAATGGGTGACTTTGGGCCAGTCACTCTGACTCTCAGCCTAACCTACCTCACAGGGTTGTTGTGAGGATAAAATGGAGAGGAGGAGGAGGAGGAGGATTATGTAAGCCGCCTTGTGTTCTTTGCAGGAAAAAATGCGGGATATTAATGTAATATGAATAAATAAATAAATAAATAAATATTGTTTCCAAACATTGCTCTGGTTCTTTTGTATGTTCTTCCCTTTCCCTTTTTGTAAACAAACTTACTACCTATCCTATTTGAATGTGGGTGCTTTATTCCAATTAAGTCTTTGTATTAAGTCTAGAGGCTTTCCTCTTGATTATTGCTATTGTTTAAGGTTTCAGGCTTAAGGATTTGAAATAGTGAGTGCTGGCTTGAGCCCTTGTTTCATAATTAGGGGTGTCCTGTAAGGTCTGAGAGTCCCCTGGCTCAGGCTGAGTTGGATATAAGGGGTGGAGGTGGCCTACCTTGCTGGGCTGGTTACAATCCAAGCAACCTCTTGCCCCTGCCTATACTGCAGGGAGTTAGGGTATACCCCCCTTCCTCCCTTCACAGGGAGGAAGGGGGGGTACCCATTCAAGACCAAGCCACCCTACACACTTTGCATTACTAAAGGGATAGCTCACAACAATTGTTACTGGGAAAATCCATTTTTCCACGGGTTACTGTGAGGATTGCAGCTAAGCTCAGAAGCAACAGGGAAGCCTGAGGGAGGTGGCAGATGATATCATGGCCCCTCCTAAACAAAAGGTCCTGGTGCTTTGATCCTGTGAGTCCCAGCCTCACTACACCACTGCCTTGGATACTACATTAGCATCAAGTAGAGCAGATGCGTTGAACCTCAGTCCGACGGGCAAACAGGGCTGGATTAAGAGCATTATGGGCCTGGTGCTGAGGATTTTGGTGGGCCTTTTTATGGAAATAAATAAAATGAAGACGCAATTTTATATTAAAACAAATTAAATATTTTAATTACCATTAAAGTGCCAAAACTCAAAAACTCCTGCAGCTCATCAGTAAGGGTCTTCCCAATTTCCCCCAAATTATTTATTAAAAAAGAAAAAGCAGCCACAACAAAAAGCCAGGAAGCTTTGCTTGACCAAGAATAATTGTGTTGTTCTTGTTGCTTTGTTCCGTTTTCGTTTTTGTTTTTTTGTTAAACTAGCATTTGAACAATTGAGCTGCGAATCAGAAAGATCTTTTGCTCGAGGCTGGAGAGAGAGGTCCCTTCTAAATCTGAATATTACAGACCCTAGCAAGCCCCCCATGTGCTTCAAAGAAATGTAGTAACAGTGATTGAAATGCAAAAAGCTACCGAAATGCTAATTTGAGAACAACAGTTCTTGCTAGGTCTTGCCTCAAGCCTGTAATGCAGATGTGCTTAGAACACCTTTCTAATCTTGAAAAAATCATTAATTATGCTGAATGATAACGATCAGAGCTAACTCAAATCGTGCCTAGCGTCCCTATATTGTGGGCCTATTTTCTGTTATGGGCCTGGGGCTGCAGCTCCAATAGCCCCTATCTTAATCCGGCCCTGCAAATGGGCACGAAATGGAGAAGGGGCATTGAGCATTGATGTGACTTTTTGTTGTTGTTGTTGCAATTTTAATTTTATTTCTATGTGAAACAAACACATAATATCAAACATATAACAATTAACAAAACAAAATAGACCTCCGATTTTCTTCTACAGCAAATATAGGTAACAATAATTTTTCTTACTCGATAATCAGAATAAGAAATCTCTTTCTTCCCGTTGTCCCAAATTCATTATTATTCCATAAACCCACAAACAAAGAAATCATTATTTTCCAGTCAGCATTGATGTGACTTTTAATATAGGATGGATCAGCAACGTGGCCTCCTTCGTGAGTTAATCATGTGAAGGGGGTCCACGCGTATAAAGGGGCAGGGCGGCATGCGGCAGGCCCTGCCCTTGAGGCGGACACAGATCCCACGGGCCCCTCTTGCCACCTGGGACTGTGGCAGGCATGATAGCCTCCGAGCTAGACTGCAGCCTTGTAGCCCCCTCCCCAAGGCCCCGTATGGGGACCGCCTCTTTTGGGAGGGGCCATAGCTCAGTGGTAGAGCACATGGCTTGTATGCAGAAGGTCCCAGGTTCGATCCCCAGGCAGGGCAGGAAAAGGTCCAGCCTGAACAGAGTTCAGAGCCGCTGCCAGTCAGTGTTAACAATAGTGGGCTAGGTGGACCAGGGTTCTGGCTCAGTATAACACAGCTTCCTATGTTCCCATGGGAGCAAGGTCCCACAACTCCTGCTCCTTCCAAAATGGATCTGGCCCAGTGCCTCCAGCACCCCAAACCTGGAGGTTGGGACCAAGTTAATAAAGAGACGGCACCTGTAGAGATTATGATCCCCTGACTTGCTATGCAGAAGGCGAAAAACCCACCATGATAGGCCCAATCAGGCCAGTGGGTCAGATCCCTTCCCAACCCCTGACAACTGGTAGGCAACTCATGTCCATGGCAACTGACAAACATTACACCTGAGGGAGGGTGTGTGGGGAAGTCTGAGTCGGCTCCACACACGGAGCTTCCTTTTATGCCCCAGAGGTAGACCAGAGAGGGGACTTCCCCTCCCAGGTCTGCCCTGGAAGCCCTGCCCCCTGGACCCAACCGGTGCCGCCTGACATGTCATGCAGCTGTGCGTCCTTCTGGGACCACCAGCCGTGCTCCAGGATGGACGGCAGGGCTGCTTCCTGTCTTCCCACCCCACGCGAGAGCACAACAAGGCCTCCTGATAAGTGGTGCCCTGAGCATAGGCTATAATGAAGTAATCAGAGCCGACTTACATTTTGACGAGTGCTTGCATTAATTGTGTCTCATCATCTCAGAGCAAAGAGGTGATGGAATAAAAACGTATGACCTACCACCAGACAGATCAGTAAGGTCAGCACTGACTAAGCATGACAGAAGTCATATATTTACAGCACAGTGCAATTTCTTGGATAGGAGGGAAGCATAAAGCGTGGTGCATATTGCAGTGTAGCAAATCTCCTATAAGCAACTAGGAGCATAAAGCTACCCAAGGGAGCGAGGAGGAAGCAAATCGCCTACAAAGCTTCCCAACATCTGCAAAACATGAGCAAGCATCTTCCACAAGCTGGAGTCTCTCTCACTCACCTCCCCACTCCATTTTGAAACACGTTTTTCAAAACATTCTGTGAAAGGCCGTGCAACATGTTGTTGTTTTCGTTTATTATTGCTGTTATCTGTTTAAAAAGCATCGTCAGTGTAAAAGGCACTTCACAGAGCACATGTGAGCAACCTGCAGCCCACAGGCTGCATGTGGCCCCAGGAGGCCTTCAGTGTGTCCCGCGTGGGTGTCCAAATTGGGGGGGGGGGCTGCCAAATCCCTCCTCTGGCAATTGAATTTTGCCACCATTCCTTGTTGTGCGAATGGGGGAGTACAAGTGTGATGGGGAGGATGGCGCATCTCCACACACCGTCCTCCCATGTAAATAGCGCTCCCTCCAGCTCACCGAGCAGTTGCTTGGCAGGCTGCTGGGAACGTGATTTACATGGGGAGGACGTTGTTCAGGCAGAGTCATTCCCACATGCCATCCTCCCTAGCTGCTTGGCAGGAGAACAATTTATATGGGAAGGATGGCACATGTGCATCCTCCCCAGAAGCATGTGAATAAGTGTGTGCACGTGCCCACGCCAGTGTGTGTGTGTGTGTGTGCGCACGCGCGTGCGCATGCATGCAGTGACTCTGTGTGTGACTGTGTGTGTGTGTGTGTGTGTGTGTGTGAGAGAGAGAGAGAGAGAGAGAGAGAGAGAGAGAGAGAGAGAGAGGAGGTGAGGGAGACGCCAGCCTTTGGCCCCACCCACCACCAGCTCAAGCCACCCCCACTGGCATGCAGCCCCCGACTGCCCACACGCCAGTGCATGTGACCCTTGGAGTAAAAACACTTGTCCACTGCTGTCATAGAGTAAACATAAGACAAAAAATGAGTCCGGTCCCTGTTCTGAGAGGTTGCTACTGAAGTTTCAAGCGTGGAAAGACACAGCGGGGTGGGTGGGAGGGAAGGCAGCAGGGGAAGAAATGCAAAGCTAGTAAGCAGTGACGCTATCTATTTAAGGTCCATTTTGCCACATCCTGGACTAGTAAGCCTCTTCTTCTCCCATAGAGTTACATTTGTGTTTCTGGGCTCAGTTCAATGGGGTAGGAAGCCCTACATGGAGATGGCCTAGGTTATCTGAAGGAATGCTTTCCCCCCCATACATTGCTCCCTAGATATTAAGATCATCAGATGGAGCTTTGCTTCAGGGGCAACCCAAGAGATTTTGCTGCCTGAGGCAAAGGACAAGATGGCGCCCACCCCGATTGCCCATATAGAAGCCAACTGGACTGACATGATCAATGGCTGGAGTTTTGAGTCCCATTTCTGCAATGGACTTGGTGAATACCTTGGACAGGTTGCTGTTTCTGAACCAGAGTTCATTTATTCCCATTTTTACATTCAGTGATCGGCTATACAAGTTGGTTGTAAGAGTGAAAGCTCACAATGTGACACACTTTACAGCAGTCTTCCCCAGCCTGGTGCCCTCCAGTTGTGTTGGACTGCAGCTCCTAGCATCCCCCAGCCAGCATGGCTGGCTGGGGATGCTGGGAGTTGAGGTCCAGCATGTCTGGGGGGCACCAGGTTGGGGAAGACTGCATTATAGCACCTCTAATTCATAAAATTAATGAATAGTAGTAGTGGTGAGTGGTGAGAGTGTTGGACTGGGACTCGGGCGATCCGGGTTCTAGTCCCCGCTCGGCCATGAAACTCACTGGGTGAGTTTGGGGCAGTCACTGACTCTCAGCCTAACCTACCTCACAGGGTTTTTGTGAGGATAAAATGGAGAGGAGGAGGAGGAGGATTATGTAAGCCGCCTTGAGTTCCTTGCAGGAAAAAAGGCGGGGTATAAATATAATAAATAAATAAATAAATAAATAAATACTTCAACACTGACAATGGGACTGTGTCCTCCACCACACCTGAGGACAGCCAGCTAGCTTAGGGGGTGCAGGGAAGGATGTGTGATGTACACACATCTCTGTCCTGCAACAAACGGTCCAATGCCCTGCTCAGTGCAGGATCAACCATGCTGGATGCAACAGCAGCATCCCTGACAGGTGGGCACCCAGCCTGTGCTTAAATACCGTACCTCCAGGAAACGACAGCAACTACCTCCCGTGGCAGTCTGTTCCACCATCGAACAGCTCTTACCTTTAGGAAGTTGCTCTTAAGGTTTAGTCAAAATCAACTGCCCCTTAATTTCCACTCAACCGAGAGCCAATGTGGTGCAGTGGTTAGAGTGCTGGACTAGGAATGGGGAGACCTGGGTTCAAATCCCTCCCCCACCCGCATGGCCATGAAGCTGACTGGGTGACTTTGGAACAGTCACAAACTCTCAGCCTAACTTGCCTCACAGGGTTGTTATGAGGATAAAATAGGGAGGGAGAGGATTATACACACCCCTTGGGCTCCTCGGAGGAGGAAAAGGTGTGATATAAATGTAGCAAAAGAATAAACAAATAAACAGAGAACAAGTCTGCTCCATCTTCTGCTTGACAGCCCTCCAGATATTAAGCTAGCTATCTCATCTCCCTTTAATCTTCCCATCTCCAGACTTAACGTACCCAGTTCGTTCCACACAGGACTTGTGAGATTAGAATTTCTCCTGGGAGGGTGGCATCAAATGGTAAATGAGCCATATAGGAGGGGGACCAACAAGGTGAAATGGATTTCATAGATTTCATAGATCATAGAGTTGGAAGGAGCCTACAAGGCTATAGAGTCCAACCCCCTGCTCAATGCAGGAAACTAGAGGAGGGGTCTCCCATCCAAGTAACAACCAGGCTTGACCCTGCTTAGCTTTCCACGCTCAGACAAGCTGAGCCAGCGTAAGCCACATTCTTTTCTTCAAATCCTCCCGCACCCCAAGCTGCTATTTGTCCCATGGGGTAAATTCCTTTGCAGGGGTGGAAATTCGTACCAGGAAAACTGCCCAAGAAGAAAGTGTTAACTCTTTTGGCACCACCACAGTCCCAATCAATTCTCTCCCCCCACACACACCGTATGTGCCATCACCATTTTCAAAAGGCGTGAGAGATCTAGTAGTCACAGATCTCCTGCAGTCTTGCCTATTTGTATGCCAAGAAACAGAAACGCTGCTGGGTGTATAAAGAGAAGCGGCACTGAGATTTCTGCAAATTTATCGGTAGCTCTGAGATGAAGATATTCTGCCATACCACCCATAAAACCAAGTGAAGTCCATAAACAAGAACTTTGCCTTCAGCAACTGAGAAAATATAGATAGTTGGCTCTTGCCATGCTACCACAGGGTGACAGAGATGCTGTATTTTGGGTGCGGGGTGGGTGGGTGGAACAACCAGATGAGATGAATTTAAAATTTATGGCATTATTTTACTGCAGGATTTATTATTTTTATTATTAAAAATCCAGATCTTAATTAAATGGCTGTTCACATTTTGTGCAAGACATGACGCTTATCAACAAAAGGTGTTTATCTTTGTCAGGTTTGCAATTTCACATATTAAAAAAATGATCCTGTTATTCAAACTGCAGAAGCTATAAATCCCAAGCATACTGCCAGACCAGTCAAACCAATCCCACATGGTCATTCATCAGAATAGTCCATCTTTGTCAGTGGGAGTCTAGCCTGTAGCTAGGACATCAAAACATGAAGTCTTCTGTGTGACAAGCAGGAGCCATGAAACGTGCCTTCTGGATATGTACATTTCTGAACTGATAGAACTCCTCCAGGAGAGATTAAAGACCTGAAGCCTTTCAGGACGAGAGCCCAGAGGGTACTAGCTGAATAGCCAAGCGTTATGAGCATGAGTGCAAGGGCTAAAAATGCCTTCGTGAGAAATAGTGGTGTCCTAACCCTAGTACCCTGTGCTCCTGGGCAGAGCTGGCCCTACCATTAGGCAGAGTAAGGCAGCAGCAGGGGCGATGCTAGCCACTGAAAAGATCTGGGGCTCAGGCCCACAGGACAAAAAAAAAAAAAAAATGCACAGATTTGCATATGCTAATTAACATGCTTTATTTAAAGTCTCTCTGTGTGTCTTTAAAGGGCCCTGTCTCCTAAAGACACCCCTATTTGTAAAAAGGCGATGTACGGACACAGGAGAGGAGGGCATCTGATTTCAGAAAGAAACCTCCGGCAGAAAGGTTCGGGAGAGGGGGGGCAGCAGGAGGTGAAGCACAAGTGATGTGGGCAAAAAGCCAGCTGATCCAGGGGATCAGATGCAACAGAGATCATCAGGGCACCTGTACCAGCAAGTACCCATGGACAGCAGGGTGGTGGTGGGGCAGATGGCCTCCCAGAGATTCAGGGCTCCAGCCCTAGTGGGCCACCCCCTAACACCGCCTCTGGGCAGCAGCCTCAGGTGACAGATGCTGGAGGTGGGAAGTTTTGGAGAAGTGTTGGAGGGTAGAGCTGAGTTTACCATGTAGCCCGCTACACACCTTCTAAGCTAGCCTGCTGCTCTCAAGTCCAATCCTGCTCGATATCCTACATGGAATGGAGGAGGGCACCATATTGTCCTTTGCCTTGGGCAACAGAAGAATGCCTCAGGCAGCACCGCCCCTGGCATTCGGCCAGCAGCTTCAGAACGCCGGGACATACGTAGTCTCTTTGGCCCCAAAGGAAGAAGATTCATGAGGTCTCTTTCAGTAATCATGGCAAAGCCCCTGTGATCCACCAGGTAAGGAGAGAGTACCCCACAATCCCCCTGTCACATGACAGGGAGCTGAACCCTTCCTCTTTCATGCTGGTCCTTGCAGTTTTCAGGTACTAGCTGTAGGTTCTGGGCAGTCTTCACAGGCAGACCCAGAGAATGTTTTACACTGATCTGAACTAGAGGTTACGAGGCCATTATCATGGTGGCAAGGACTCTGCTCCTAAGAATGGGGAGGGGCCATGGTTCTGGTATATGCTTTTCATGCAGAAGGCCCCAGATTCAATCCCTGCTGTCTTCCACCAAAAAAATATCAGTAGCAAGTGGGAGGAAAGGGTGCACCGGAGAGCCGATGAGTGTATCGAAGTAGACAGCTTCATATGTTCATATAAGAGGCTGCACGTGGCGTACCAAGCAAAGCTGGAGAAAGGCCATTGGTCTATCTAGCTCAGTACTGTTGACACGGACTGGCAGCAGCTCTCCAGATTTTCAGGCAGGATGCTTTCCTAGACTTAGGTAACTGCAAATGCCAGGAAATGAACCTGGGACCATCTTCATACAGAACATGTGCTCCACCACTGAGCTATGGCCCTCTCCAAAGAGGCTTTTCAGGGAGTAGACTTCCAGTGGCCTCTTTAAGAGGACAAGAGACCACGCCCTCCCTTGAGGAGGCACCAACTGCCAATCTGATGGCTTCATTGAAGTCACCTAATGCACTCTGACCTATTGGTGCAAGGAGGCTTCCTAGGTCTTCCTAAAGTTCCCTCCTTTGGCCAGAGCTGGGTGGTGGACATGCTAAAGCTCCGCTTGCCATCCCTTCGGTCACCAGTTCAAATCCTGCAGTGAGTTTGAATCCTATTTGAATCCAGTCTGTTCGGAGACCTTCTCCAATAGCATTTCAAGATTATCCAGCTAAATTGGTTAACATAAAATGTCCATGTTCTTTGTGCGCTTTAGTTTCACTAAATTCACACAGTATTAATAAGCTTCCAGATGAGACTGTAGAAGCTCCTATCAAGTTGCTGGGGGGGGGCGGGGACACGACACTGTGTGCTAAAAAATATTTGGAGAGATTGATTTGATACATCTACATGACATCTATAATTTATCATCTCAGCTCCTGCTCGTTGTGTTCCCCCGGTTTTATTTTCAAACAATGCCTTTGCCACATTGCTTATATTTTCAGTACTTGACATAGCTGAATAGTGTGCTCAGGATGAGAGTCGCAAGGGCTGCATCCAGTGTCTGCTGGGGTGGTGGCAGTGTGTACACACACACTCACACACTCACATACAACTCACTCATGCTTACACACTACTCATTCACTCACACGGTGCTTGTGCTGTATACATTCTAATGATTACAGTGTTCTCCAACCTTGGGTCCCCAGATGTTTTTGGCCTACAACTCCCAGCATGCCCCAGCCAACTCCCAGCATGGCTGGGGCATGCTGGGAGTTGTAGGCCAAAAACATCTGGGGACCCAAGGTTGGAGAACACTGCTTAATGTTTAAAGTTTCAGTTTGATACAGGGGTGGGAAATTTGTGCTGCATTCCCTTCAGGGTAATTTCTCAGGGGCTGAGGTGGCCTTGCAGCCAGGTTGGGGCAAATTGGTGCATGCCCCCACCGCCCCAGAGCTGTGCTTCCCCACCTAAGATTCTTCTGGGAAATTGTCTTTTTTAATTTGTGACATGACAGACAGTGACAGCCTCCATTTAAAAAATGATCCTGAAAAAAACAACCTGTATAGTACAAAGACACTTGAAAATATTATAACTTTGTATTGTGGGCTAGAGTTAGACTCCAGCCCTTGGATTTTCCTTTGCTCTGCTTTTCACTTTCAGAAGCATGTTTGTTTGCCTGCAGTAAGAAGTAAGAGTTGTTTATTCTGCAGTTATTCTGATGTGAAAAGCAGGATTGGGTGCTTATTGCTAACGGGTGAAATAAAGAGATGACTTAAAGTGATCTGAAAAAATATTTACCCTAAGTTACCCTTTAATCTTTTAAAGCATTCACTATACTCACAACCAGAGTGGCTATTTTTTCTTCTTTTTCTTGAGTACTTGAGTACTAGCTCCACACTAGTTTTTAACTTCTTAGTTATAGCATATAAACGATTTTGTTTATTTTACACCTTGGAGAGCCATTGTGGCATAGTGGTGAGAGTGTTGGACTGGGACTCAGGGGATCCGGGTTCTAGTCCCTGCTTGGCCATGAAACTCACTGGGTGACTTTGGGCCAGTCACTGCCTCTCAGCCTAACCTACCTCACAGGCAGGACCGGTGCAAGGCAGTTTGGTGCCCTAGGCAAGATCAGATATTTAGCGCGCCCCCCTTCCCACTTGAGAGCGCTGTACTTTTTTTCAAGGCGTTTCCGGCATCCCCTTTAGCCCTGCGCCCTAGGCAGCTGCCTAGTTGGCCTAATGGTAACACCGGCCCTGCTCACAGGGTTGTTGTGAGAATAAAATGGAGAGGAGAAGGAGGATTATGTAAGCCGCCTTGAGTTCCTTGCAGGAAAAAAGGTGGGGTATAAATGTAATAAATAAATAAATACTTGATGGCAAAGGATGAAAACAGCCCTAGAGGAATAGAAACACTGCTGTGCACGCTACAGTTACCTAGCTGGCCGGCCACCTAGGCTGTAACTCGGGACTAATTTCTGATTTTCCCAGTTGGTGCATCTCAGCATGAGGCCTTTTTAGGCCTTTTCTACTGAAAAGGTGTATTGTGAACCTACCATTCAGGAAGCTTTCCTGCATGTTTATCAAGCATTTTTTTTAAATTTATGAAGGGCAATCTATTATGCAGTAAATATTTTTACAAAGTTAAGGACTCCGCCTCACTGACTTCAGCAAGAAAGTTATGCATGTTGTTCTCAGCACCACTCTCCCTAAATGCTTGACTATGGTTACATTGTAATGTGCCCTTACTCTGTTTCTAAAGCTGGTGTGTGTGTGTGTCTAAGTGCTGATGTGATACAAGATTAAAACTGTTTTTTTGATAAAACAAGCTCTACACTAGTTTTTAACTTCTTAGTTATAGCATATAAACGATTTTGTTTATTTTACACCTTTTGGTATCCCCTTGTTCACTGTATCCTTAACAGCCTTTTTTCTTATGAAACAAAAAAATATGCCAGTCATTTAATGGCTGGTGTTCATACTAAATTTTCTGTTAACTTGACCTTTACATGGCCCATTGTGTAAGTTGACACACCCTCTCCATGGAGGAGGAGGGATGGGGAAGCTCACTGCCATTCCCTTCCCTTGGCCTGGCCCTCACTGTCCTCTCCACCAGGGCCGGCGCTACCGCTAGGCAAACTAGGCGGTTGCCTAGGGCGCGCGGCTGAAGAGGGCGCAGAAACGCTGCTGCTCCCCTTCACTGCCGCCACGCCGCCCCCGCCAGGCCTCCGCCTCCCCGCCCGCCGCTGCCGCCGCCGCACCTCCCCACCCACCCACCTGCCGCCGCCGCCGCAGCCTGCACCTCCCCCCGCCCGCCCGCCAGCTGCTGTGCCTCCCCCCGCCCTCCCTCCTGCCGCCGCCACCCCCGCCGCCCCCTCCCCCGCCCGCCGCCGCCCCCGCCGCCCCCCAACCCCCCCGCCACCTACCTTCTCCGCGTCGCGTCGCTTCCAGAGCCCCGCCCGCGTTGTTTTGGCGGGAGGAACCAGGGCAACAGGGCTTAAACAGCCCTGTTGCCCTGGTTTCCCCAGCAAAAAACAGAGCGCGGGGGTCCCGTCGTCGCATCACTTTCTCCTCGGAGGAGGCGGCGGCAGCCAGGGCGGGGGGAAGGTTGGTGGTGGCGGCGCAGGGGGGCGGTTTGCAGAGCAGGGCTGCTTTGCTCCGGAGGCCCCTCCCCACGGCACGAGAGGGGGGGCGCTAAATATCATTTTGCCTAGGGCGCCAAACTGCCCTGCACTGGTCCTGCTCTCCACCAGTGAAGGGGGGTGGTATTGGCGGGCACTATGTGCCTCCCCGCCCAAAATGCCCCACCTAGAACTGTGACCATCTGTGGCGTAACCCCACAATTCAGTTCCCTGGTGTATGTCTGCATTAGTATGTTTAGTGTGTCTAGAATGTTGAACCAAGTGGGTGTGGTTTGTGATGTCTTGGAAAGGGTGGGGGGAGGAGTATATAAGGAGTGTTTGAGTGATATCAGAGGGAGTTAAGAAGTGGAGAGTTGGTTGTAGTGTGTTGGGAGTGTTAGAGAGTTTGGCAGTTAGGTTAGTTGGGTTATTCGTGTCTAGTCAGGAGTTTTAAGAGGAATCAGTGATTGTATGAGGAGTGAGAGTATTTGGAGTTATAGGGACTTAGGTTAATTATAAAGTGTTTGGTGTAGTCAGGTTTATTTTCTGGAACTAAGATTTTGAGAATTAAAATAAACTTATTTTTATTTTGTTTGCTACCCAAATCCTACGTGTCAGCTTGGTGTTATTAACCTGCATTACTTTTAAATCTACACACACACACACCTTTGTACCCACAGTAGCATAGATTTAAAATAGATCCTTTATAACCAGTATTAATCTTTTCCCTCATTAGTAGGGGAAAGGTTTCATTTGACCCTCCCCTCAGGTTTTTAAGTGTTGATGCTTAGCCTGAGAAAGGTTTATGCGCCTGGTCCTAAAGTGTAAAGGGACCGTGTCGTCGCACCGCCCCACCTAGCAAGGAAGGGTGGCTACAGGGCTGGGCTGGGGTCCCCCTGTGCTCCCCCTCACACACAAACTACCCTCACGCACACCCACATCCATTCACTTCTCCCTCCCCTCCCCCACCCACCCACCCACCCACTCACACAACTACTCACTCACACCTTCAACCCTTCCCTCCACCACCACCCAAATAAGAAAAGAAAAATGGGCTAGGAACGAGCTCTGCGGCTCCTGCAGTGCACAATATTATTATTTATTATTATATTTATTTATAACCCGCCTTTTTCCCAATCCCAATAGTGGGACTCAAGGCGGCTTTACAACATTAAAATTCGTACAGTTAATGTTGGAAAACTGAACCACTGGGGGAAAAACAAAGCTAAACAGATTTGTCCAGTGGCTGCAGAATCGTGCTGTGATGTTAGGGTAGTAGAGAAAAAATGTGTGCTAGGCCAGTAGGCGAAAAAGCAAAACAACAAGTCAGTTTCTTTTAAACACAGAGGTTTACTAAACTATGACTTGTAAAAACATGAACAGATTAAAGAGTGATATATTACAAAAGTGCAAAAGAGAATAGTATGTCAGACAAAACAGTTACAGTCATGACACACAAACAAACTCTTATCTATCAGAATGCTCTCTTACCAATATTCACCTATACTCCTTTTCTCCCAACAAGATTACAAAGACTTCACACACCTTATATACATTATGGTACAGTCACATGCTAAATGAGGTAATGCCAGCTGCATCAAGGCATGATGTCACTCCAGCTGCACACAATTTAGCTCGACCCTTGCTCCAATTTTCCTGGACACAAAAAACTGTACCGTTCCCTTACTGGGCCAAAGGTGACACTTTGTTCTGTCCTGACCTTGATCAGGCCTGTTGGATCTGTTACCTTCCTGCCCGAAGGCAAAACCTGAATATGTGAAACCCATATTCTAACAGTTAAAACATATAAATAGAGAAATACAAAAGTTAAAAATATAATTAAATCAGCAACAGTATTACAATTATATAAAATATAAAAGCCAAAACAACAATACCTATAGGAACAGTGCAAATCCATTGCTTATTTATTCCCCGAAGGCCTGCCGGAACAAGAACGTTTTTGCTTGCCTTCGAAAACATACCAAAGAGGGTGCCATTCTAGCCTCCCTGGGAAGGGAATTCCAGAGTGTATGTGGTAATTCATCCCATAGGGAGCTCTGGCCAGGCCTATTAAGGTCCCAGTATCATCCTGAGTAAAAGCTTGTCCATCATTACTGTCTTTGGACCACACACAGAAGCTCCTAGGTTCAATTTCTGGCATCTCCAGTTTTTGGTTGTTGTTTGTTAAGAACGGGCAACGAGTGATGTATGGTATGGGTGCAACCCAATAAGGATGGCTCTAGTTCTCTGAACTCAGAGGATTATGGGCATCCTATGCAGAGCGGGAGGAGCACAGCGGTGAAGGTCACCTCCACACTGCTCCCGCTCTGCAAAGCAGCTTGGATGGCCGATTTCGGCTGTCTAACTGTGGCACTTTGGAGCGGGAGGGAAGGAGGCTGAGGCACCACCACGATCTTTCATATCTTGGTGGCGTCGGTTTCCTCCCCTCCCCCCCCCAGAATGCCCCCTAAACCTCTTCTCCGAGGTCACTCTTATGACCTTGGAGAAGCGGCTGGTGCAGTTCTTTCTGGATCCCCAGATCTGAGGTCGGAGCTCTTTTCCAACCTCAGATCTGGGAATCTGAAAGATCCTATGTCCCTTTATACACTGTCTAGGGGCCATAGGATCGTTCTGCCCAAGATGTCTGCCTAAGAACCTACAGCAGAGATGGGCCACATGTGGCCCCTGCTGTCCCCCCCGATCTCTGCTGCCCCCAAAATTGTTTTTTTAAAAAAAAATAATTTTTTTGGTGGGAAAAAGGCATCTGGAGCAGCTACAGAATGCTAAAAGTGAACATTAGCTTTTTTGCACGTAATTTTGACCTTTTTAGTGCTCCATCCATAGCTGCTACAGAGCACCAAACAGGTCAAAATTAGCTTGCAAATAAGCTTGCGCCATAGGTGCTCCAGATGCCATTTTTAATTTTCTTTAATTACTTCCCCCCCTTTTTTTGGCACCATGGGGGAGGGGATCTGAGAGGAAAATGCCTTCCAGACCCCCTGAAGTTGCCCACACCTACCCTAGAGAGCTGCTACCACCACTCAGAGTAGACCAACAATACTGGACTAGATGAACAGTCTGTGTTCGCTGTCTTCTCACTGAGAAACCCTTTCTAAGTTTTCAGTGGATCCCAGGCTTCCTCAGAACACGGTTTAAAATCCACTACTTTACAACATAAAATATTGGTGAATAAAAATGGTCAAAATAGCCTTATAGAAATGCAAAATTTATGTATTCTAAAATGAAAAGTGTTAAGGAACAATGGATATATAGCTTGATTTCTGAATCTGCTGTATCACAATGTACTATTATTATGTGCACATTTAAAAAAAATCTAAATTAAATGGCTGAAAGAATTGTTTAAGAGTGAGGTCTCAAAAAGGGTCAATGGAAATTTAATAGATAGTTAGACGTAGGACATTTTGTTTTGAAAAGAGGGGAAAGATTACTATATCAAATGTCACTGAACTGATAAGTTTATGTGTGAACGTTGTATTATTCACCCATAAAATAAAGACCACATAAATCGTAAGCTAAGAAGACTACTGTAAATCAAATGAAAGTGAATCAGAGATGTTAGACTGAAAAAGAATGACCGTATCACAGAATATATGATCCTGGTCAAAAGTCACAACAGCGTTATATTTGTTCAGTGCTGAGGCACTCTGGAGAATGTCCTAGCATGGGTCACACATCCGACTGGTGAAGCACAATATTTCAGGTCTCTATTGGACCAGTGCCTAATTAAGTGGAGAGTATGTATCAGTATTTTTTTCCCCCTCCACTCGGAGAAGATTTGTAGTAAAACATAAGTTGTTTTGGAGGTTTTTTGTCATCTCAGGGCAAAAAGCTAAGCCATTCCCGGAAGACGAGTGAGACAAGGAAAATGGAGCAATGGCTTTAAATTTTAACACAAGGTAACTAGAGGAGGTCCTTACAGGTCACTAAAACCCAATGAATCCACTCATTCTCTGTTTGATGTGCATGAGTCATAGGTGTACATAAAGTTGGTGTGTATGAGTTATGCTTGCTTTATCTCCATGCAGCCAGCCTTTGGGAGAATTACATTATTTAAGTCTTCTATAAATAACCAACACTAAACTGCCTTTGTTGGGTAAGAGGTCAATAAGTTCTTTTCAAGCAGAATCTTCGGTTTAGCCCGAATAACCACCAGTACAATGAAACAAGCAGGACTAAATTCAAGTCTGTTTTCCTTGTTTTTAACTGGTGGGATCTCAATAGAACAACAGCAATGACAATCTGGTTCAGCAAAAAGGAAAGCTGAGGATATGTGGGGAATAAGAAGAAGGGATATAGAGCAAGCGGGTATCTCTAAATTCTCTGGCATAAAAATAGTGACAGTCACGTTCTAGAGGTGACATGATTAAAATATATCACTTGATCTCTCAACACTTGCTTGTTTATGCAGCACTTAACGACTTGAATGCCTAAGCAGCAATGCAAGCTGAACTTCTTCAACAGGAGGTACCTTCCCATTTCAAGGGCAGACTTCCCTTTATTGTCACTCCTAGCAGAAAGATCTGGAAGCAGCCTAATTGGTGTATTATGAAATAAATATGTAATATTATGAAGTAGACTCAAAAAGTGATTGGTTCATATGAAGGACTGTTTTTCTGCTACCACCAGGTAGCATACTTGTCCCTGGGACCAGGAAAACGTGTGTGTGTGTGTGTGTGCATTAAAAGTGTGTGTGTATGCTGAGTGTTCATCAAATATACAAGTTTCAGAGTCAATGCATCCCTTATAAACTTACCTGGTAGAATTTGTACTGTATATGTATCTGAATCATGAGGAGCCACCATTAAAGTCAACAGAAATGTAAATTCTAAATATTTATAGCAGGAACATGCCGCCTTTTACTGAGTCAGACTGTTGATTTGTCTATCTCAGTACTGTCCACACCAGCTTTCCCCAGCCTGGTGCCATCCCAGCATTCCTGACAATTGGCCATGCTGGCTGGGGCTGGTGGGAGTTGTTGTCCACAACACCCAGAGGGCACCAGGTTGGAGAAGATCTACACTGACTGGCAGCACCTGTCCAGGGTCTCAGGCAGAGGTCTTTTCCATCACCTGCTACCTGATCTTTTTAAAAACAAACCACCCCCTCCACAAAAACCTGGAGATGCCAGACATTGAACCTGGGACCTTCTAATGTATAAGGCATGTGCCTCATCCACAGAACTATGGCCCTTCCCCTAAGGAAAATAAAATACATATAAAAACAGATACCACCTTTCTGCAGGTCAGCACACCAAAGTGGCATACATTCCCTAACATTATGTTGCTTTGTTATGTAGCAGTAGCATGGCTGAATACCCTGGTGTTTGATGAGTAGATCTTACACTACCCTTTGTCAGTGTGGCACAGGAGACCCATGAGTGGCAAACTGTTTCCACACGTGGATCATCTTTCCTCCTGGATTGGGACAAACTAGACCTCCCAACTTTTGCAGACTTTTCATCTGCAAAATGGGACTGATATTTAATCACTAACAGGATTGCTGAGTGCAGGATTATAAAATATTGTGTGCATTAAAAGTTCTACACGACAGTCCCCATCTAGCTAACATAATTGGGAAGAATTCCTATTGAAAGCAATGGCCAGACTGATTTGTTCCCTTGGTCTCAATGGGACTGACCTCACAACTAAACATAGCTAGAGTGGGGCCTTGACTGATAGTTTATTAGTTTAGGCTGCAGTCCTGTACACACTTATCTGAAAATCCCATTGAACTTAATGGGACATACTTCTGAGTAGACATGCATAGGATTGTACTGTTAACTATTTTAAATGTAAAATGTATGCATTCATTATTATTTCTATAATTGTATTATGAACTTGTACATTTATCCGTTACCTTAAAAATTAGGAGAAACTACACAAATAATTAAGTAAACAATGCTGATATTAACAACACCTACTTTATGTGAACTGAAAAAATGCCATGGTGATAGCTTGACATGCATCACATTCTCCTTTAGCTGAATAAAGCTAACTTTTCCATGTAATAATTTGCAAATATAACTAATGTAGCAATAGTATGCCATAATTATATGTTGTAGACAGTATTGATACTACTGATTTATAATATGAATCACAGAATGTTAGAATTGGAAGGGACCTTGGAGGTCATCTAATCCAACCCCCTCCCTGCTCAATGCAGGACTTGCAGTGTAGGATTCAGCTACAGCATCCCTGACAGATGGTTATCCAGCCTCTGCTTAAACACCTCCAGCGAAGGAGAACCCACCGCTTCCTGAGGCATTCTGTTCCACTGTTGAACAGCTCTTACCATTAGAAAGCTTCTAGTAATGCTAGGATGGGGATCATGTGTCCCTCCAGATGTTGTTGGAATGCGACTTGCATCACTCCACACCATGGGCTGTGCTGATGCTGTCCTAATGTTTAGCCAAAATCTGCTTCTATGCCATTTCTGATGCAACAGAAAACAGGCTGAAGGTCAAATACATTTGCAAAGAAAGCAATCAGCCCATCCAGTTGTAGCCACAGATTAGATGAGAATATTTGAAATCTTGGTTGCTTACTAGAGAAAAACAGTTAAGATAAGTGCATAGAAATGTGTTTCTATGATTGGTTACTCATCACCACCAGGTACTTCACGGGCACTTAATATAATCACGCTCTATAATCTACTGCAACAGCAGCTTTAAGCAATTGTCAGAAGGCTTACCGTATATTGGTAGCTGGGGGCACTGGGAAGAAATATTATATGTAGATGATATTTTATTATTCATGACTGAGCCGAAAAAGCATCATCTGAAATTGCAAACCTGATCCATCTGCCATGATTTAAAGTTCTCATATTATAATGCTTTGCATTTACAAAATGCTCATCATCATCAGAAGACCTTAAAATGCTTAGGATACCCTGGGATAAATGCCAGCATCAAAAGGATGCTCCAGACAGTGTTTTGCAGATTCAGGGTGAAATCTTTCGCTGCTGGCTTCTGTTCAGCAAGGATTTCATACGCAAAACATTAAACATGCTGCTGAGGAGGTGACAAATTTAGGAATCAAAAAGGTGCTAACAGAATATAAGCTGACATCTAGTAATCATTGAAGAGTAGTTTAGAGTCCCTCTCTGAGAGAAAGGAAATTGTTCTCTTGAAAAAAAGAATTATGTAACAACCAAGATTACAGTCCTATTTCCGGGGGTTCTGTCAGATACATTTGGGCAAACCAAGTCTAAATGAAAGCATAAGTATAGTGGCATCATTGAAAGCATGTAGGGAAAAGGTTTACAGTCTGCCCAGTAAGAAATAGTTCCTGACTTTAAAAATTTATTATTTGGTCATGTATGAAATTCCACTTTCAGTTTTGCTTACCTGAACTTGGACACTGGGTTTCTGCTGAAAACCCATCATTCACTTTCATACCCTCCAACATTTCACAGATGAAAATAGGGACACACATGTGAATTTGTAAGAGAGCCAGTGTGGCGTAGTGGTGAGAGTGCTGGACTGGGATTCAGGAGATCCGGGTTCTAGTCCCCGCTCAGCCATGAAACTCACTGGGTGACTTTGGGCCAGTCACTGACTCTCAGCCTAACCTACCTCACAGGGTTGTTGTGAGGATAAAATGGAGAGGAGGAGGATTATGTAAGCCGCCTTGGGCTCCTTGCAGGAAAAAAGGCGGGGGGATAAATGTAATAAATAAATAAATAAATAAATTTAGATATCTCTGAGTGTGCAAAGTGGTTCACAGGCCCACCCTGCAAGCTAAAAGCATGTGGGCTCTATTGTACTTTATTAAAAAAAACCAAGAACAAGAACGCTGTGATTGAACAATAATGCCAAAATGGAATGATGATGTTTGTTGCTGCTATTTGAGGTAGTTGGGATTTTTTCTTTCTTTCTCTTGAGGAGGGTACCGGTATGTTTTCTGCTCCCTTCTAATGCATTTAAAAAAAAAAAAAATCCAAAATCCCTGCAGAATAATCCTAATCATTACTGTAGAGAGCTTTCTCCATTGCATTTCAGCATGTGTTAGAAAAAGACTTTCACATGGGGTACACAGGTAGAGCCAAGTAAAATTTACCACTGCTCTGAAAACAGAGTAACAGTGCAATCCTATGCATGTGTACTCAGAAGTAAGTCCTATTACATTCAATGGGACTTACTCACAGGAAAGTGTGTATATTTTAAAGCAATCTACAACACTGACCATCACATCCTGTGGCAGCAAACTGATTATGCATTGTGTGAAGAAGTATCGTGTAATTGAGGGATAATGGTGAAATGCTAGAAGAAGATTTCAGAATGGTCATCAGAAACATCAGCTCCATATATTCATATTTATTTATTACATTTATATCCTGCCTTTCCACCAAAAAGCTCCAATGTTGCTCTTCCCACCTCATTTTATCCTCACAACAACCCTGTGAGGTAGGTTAGGCTGAGAGATAGTGGCTGGCCCAAATCGTCCATTGGGCTTCATGCCTGGTTCAGGATGTGAACCTTATCTTCCCAGTCCTAGTTCAGGACTCTAACCAGTGTGAGCCAGCGTGGCGTAGTGATTAGAGTGCTGAACTGGGACTTGGGAGATCTGAGTTCTAGTCCCCACTCAGCCATGAAGCTCACTGGGTGACTTTGGGCCAGTCACTGACTCTCAGCCTAGCCTACCTCACAGGGTTGTTGTGAGGATAAAAATGGAGAGGAGGAGAATTACGTAAGCTGCCTTGGGTTTCCTGCAGGAAAAAAGGTGGGATATAAAATAAATAAATAACCATAAATAAAAAGAAACCTGAGATAAAACCATGAGACATTGCCCTGATATAGGCTGCTACATGTTACAGAAAAAATACACTTGCCTAGGTGTCTCCCCTCTGTTATCTTAAAGACCGGCACAAAGTGTCTGGCAAAATATACCCTTGAAATGCTGACCATGGCCAACTAAACTGCAATACATTATGTTGTGTCAGCACCGGCATCTCCAAACATAGATCACGCAGTGACTTGTAGAGAGGTAACACCTTCTGGCAGCTCACATTACTAACCACTGGAAAACAGACGGGTCTCCCCTCTGGGCTGCAGTCAGAACAGTAATATATTTTCTGAATGGAACAGAAAGGCTTAGTATTTCAAAGGCACAAGAATAATGATGACAGAATGCCAAGTCACACTACCAAACTGAGGCTGGCTGCGGCAAACAGAAACACCTGCTCTTCAGATCAGTGGGTCTTCTTCATTTGTAACATGTGATGCCACTGATGATGGTAGCTTCTAGGACCATTGTGCCTGTTTTTATGTAAAACAAAGGTACAGCAGATTAAATGGTGAACTCTCACTAAGGGTGACCTGAATGGATTCTTTTTTCCGTGATCATATTCATGGGAGAAGGGCCGGTGTGTTTTCTGCTGGGCCTCTTGACTTGATTCTGGCTCCACACACGGGTGGCTAAAGGAACACATTTATTAACATGGTTTCTATACAACTTCCTGGCAGGTCTCTTAGTTCAGGCCTGCCGCCGGCTTTCTCTTAGTCTGAGGGGAGAGTAGAAGGTTGTACGGACGGACCCTGGAGACTGGCTTGTACTAAAGGGAACAGGAAACCATTAATTCACTGTGCCAGAATATAACACGGGGGGGGGGGCTGTTTACAACTGTAAACAGATCTCTAACTGGTATACATAGTATGAGAATGAAGATCATCATCAAGCGAGGGTGGGCAGAGTTTAGACTTTTGGGATCTGTTTTTTTACTAGAACTCTGAGATCCATCAATTGAAGCCAGGTACAAAATAGTGGCTCAGGAATACATACAGAATCGTGGACCGTGGTGCCTGGGAAGACCACATGCTCAGCCCAGGACTTTGTTTCCAGCACCGGAACTGCAGCTCGCACACAAATCCTTGCACACACAAATTTACTCCTGTCCACCTCTCCACCCCCCCCCCCAGCTTTCCTGATTTCAACAGCCTAGTTTAGGAGGGGGGAGGCTTTCTTTTGTCGCTACTGTTAAACCATTGGGAGTCAGAAACTCTTGCAGATCTACTGCAAATCACCCAGAGATCTACCACTACATCCCAATCTACTTTCCCTCCATCATAAAGCACATTTTTAGATGTGGTAGAGAGACCTCAGTAATGATACAAAATTAGGGGTGTGTAGAAGCACTCTGAGCATTTTTGATAAACATGAAAACTCTGTTGGTTTCCCAGTAACTTCTCCAGATATTTCACCGGAGGAGGAACCACCAAATTTTGCTTTTAATTTTGCTTTGGTCAAAATCCAGTGCAGCTTATGGATGTTCAGAAGCCCCAGAGAAATGCTTTTGAGTTCCCAACATCCCACAGAATAGATGTTTCACTTGGATATTTCCTTCAAGAATGGTTTTACATTGAATTTCTCTTTGGGGGGGAAATTTTGGTGGAAACTCCAATACCTATAGTGTAATCCCGTAAAAGCAAACAAATGAGCAACTGCCATCAGCTCCTGAAACGACCATCAAGGCCTGAGAGGACTGTTTGGGCAGCCCCTCCCCCACCTTCCCTGGGGCTGAGCGCGCCCCGCGCCGGCGGCCCGCCCGGCCCCCACCGCGCCCAAGTGGCCGCCGGAGCGGGTGTGCGGTCTACCCGTACGCAGGGAGACCTGGCCTCCGAACGCCGCCCTCACACGGGTAGACCGCCCCAGAGGGAAGGCAGAAAAAAAGCCCAGGCCAGGGAGATTGTACCAGCAGCTCCAGAAGAAACCTTCAGTTGGCCTGAGACAACTAGTGTATGTTTGGTTTGGGGGGGACGGGATGTTTGTTTGTTTGTGTATTTAAACATTGTAAACCGCTTTGGGTGCCTTAGCAGAAAGGCGGTATAGAAATGTAATAAATAAATTAAATAAATAAATGAACAAATCTGAATTTGGAATTGCAACTTCAGCCATGTATTCACTGGCCACTTACAAATGGCCAAAAAAGAGGAAATGCATCACTGAAAAAGAGAACATAAGGGGATGCTGGTTTGCATAAAATGTGCAAGTACTAATTTATAGGTACAAGTGTCAATTTAGAAATAAATATTGTCATCTAAATAGAATTACAATACGTCTCACCATAGTGAAGAAGAGTGTGACCAGGTGACTGGTATACTTGCTCATGCTGGCTCAGCTTGTCTGAGCGTGGAAAGCTAAGCAGGGTCAGCCCTGGTTATTACTTCGATGGGAGACCCCTCCTCTAGTTTCCTGCAGGGGGTTGGACTCGATGGCCTTGTATGCCCCTTCCAACTCTATGATCTATGAATCTATGAATCAGTCTGCTGTGCACATGCTAACTCTTATGGGGCAAGTTCCAAGGCCTTCTTAGCATTATTCATATTTAAACTAGAACTGGCATGTCAGTCCTTCAAATAGAGGCTGCCTTCAACTTAAGGACTGTCCTTTGACCACCATTCAAATAGAGGGCTGCCCTCGGAAAAGTAGGACACATGGCCACGTTACCTAATCCATGGACAAAGGGTGCTACAGAGGCTATATGCCTGTGTTGCAGTGATGGAGACCTTGGGCTTCTCTACATGAAGCTTTTCGCCCACCACTTTACCAAGGCTTCTGCTTCCAGATTCTTTGCGGGATTAAGATCGGCTCCTTTACATAGTGGTGGGCGATCCTGCGGCGACCCAACCTGCCGCTGCTGCGCCCGCCAAGCCAGGCCAAAAGTGGATGCGCGCCAAGCCACTTCAGGCAGGGTTCCCAGCAGACTGCTTTTTACATAGAAAATGCCATAAGATATGTTAAAAGCAGCCATAATTTGCGCAAGTTACGCAAATTGTGGCCGCTTTTGGTGTATCTTATGGCATTTTCTACATAAAAAGTGGCCCGCTAGGAACCCAGAAGTCACTTCCCCGGCTCAACTCGGGAGAATGCGAGTCAAGCCAGGGAAGGAGGTAAGCGGGACGGAGAATTGGGGGGGGGGGGTGTCGAGCCCAGCCAGTTCGCTGGATTTCCTCCCCCCGCATGAACTCCTCACACATCCCTACCTTTACATACACGTTTTTTTCCTGGGGGGTTTCTTTCTCTGCCTTTCTATATGTTCCATTCCATAGCCACTAGGTGGTGCTGTGGTAGAGTGGAATTGTGCAAATAAAGGAAGGTTAAATGCTGCCATTCAGGGATATATCAGACCTTCCTCATTAGGGGGGGGGGGGGAGAATGCTAAAATGGTTGCAAAGCACAGGAGAGGCCTTGGAAAATAACATTGTATAAAGCACCCGCAAACTGTCATGAGTGAGGAATCACGAGCGCACAATAAATGCCTTACGTCAGTGTTCTCCAACCTTGGGTCCCCAGATGTTTTTGGCCTACAACTCCCATGGGGCATGCTGGGAGTTGTAGGCCAAAAACATCTGGGGACCCAAGGTTGGAGAACACTGCCTTACGTAGAAATGTTGCTCACTTCCAAGATGTGAACTATGCTGTCAGGGATGGTGCAGATCACCTGCTAGGATAGCGACAGGGGAGAGGGAAAGAACCTAAAATGACTGTGTGTTGCTTTTTCCCTAAGCCCCCTCGCCAAACAGGTGATCAGTACCTTCAGGAGCTGTATCCTTTCCTTTTATGTTACCAATATTTCTAATATATGGTTCTCATAAGCATACAGTGCCTTGCAGAAGTATACATTCCCTTTTGACTTTTCCACATTTTGTTGTGTTACAACCTGGAATTGAAATGGATTCAACTGGCATTGTTACCACTTGATGCATGCAAGATACTCAACACCGTGAAGGTGCAAAATATTTTTATTGTGGCACAAAAGTTAAGTAAACAAAAACAAACTGGCACGTGTTGGTTGCATAAGTATTCACCCCCTGTGCTGTGACATGCCTAAATAATCCTTCTGCTCTTCTCCATTTTATCCTCACAATAATCCCTGTGAGGCAGTTAGGCTGAGAGTCAGTGACTGGCCCAAAGTCACCCAGTGAGCTTCGTGGCCGGGTGGGGACTAGAACCCAGGTCCCAGGTCTCCCGAGTCCCAGTCCAACACTCTAACCACGGGCACCACAGCCTTCTACAGAGGGCTTTTGTGAAAGTGAACAAAATTAAGGTTATAAAGCACCTTGCAAATTAGAAGGGTTCATAAATTATAAGCAGAAGCAATAAAATGGAGAGGAGAAGGAGGATTATGTAAGCCGCCTTGAGTTCCTTGCTGGAAAAAAGGCGGGGTATGAATGTAATAAATAAATAAAAAATAAAATGTTTGCATGAGAATTGATTCACTAAATAATAGTGTAGGTTACACACACACACACACACACACACACACACTTCCTGATGAAAGTGGCAGCAATTCCAGTAACAGAGCAATGTGGGCCTATTAGCAAGGTATTAGCAAGTTATATATGTCAAAACATTTTCAAAATATGGTTATATCTTGATGCCTTTATCTGCTTCTCGGTCTGTCAAAGATAAACAACCCCCGGCACCACACAAAAAAACTCAATTCGATTAATGGGAGCTTGCTAGATTCATAACAACAGAACTTCCAAAGGGAATAGAGGCGTAGCATTTCCTATCTGCGTTCCTCTTGCATGAAATGCTTTGGAACTGACACACATTCCTGTAAAATGTTTAGATGAGAAATTATAATGCCTGTCATCTATTATAATCTACTTCTGACTAAGGGCGCAACCCTATAGCATGTGTAAACAGAAAAAGCTTCTACAATTCCCAGCATTCCCCAGCCAGCCATGCTTTTTTCTTTCTAAACATGCATAGGATTGCGCCCTAAATGACAAACTTCCCAGTACTTCATGGTCCAGCCCAATCCAGAATTCATGAGATGAGATCTAGCTAAGAAACATGATCGTGGAACAACAAGTATTGTATGGAGAGCAAGGATGAGTTTTCGAGCATCGCTCTCTAGGCTGAATGGTATCTATAAATCACTTTTAAAATATATATTAATGTTTCAAGTTCTTCTTATCTTTGTATTTTAAGGATTTTCCTAAGTTATACAGTTTTAACCTATCATCAAACCTGAAGTTTTTTCTTTCTTTCTTTTTCTTTCTTTTCTTTTTCTTTCATTTGTAAACAAGTCAAGCTCGCTCGGATTCAAGGGGAAGGGACGTTGCCAGGCCTGGCACGAGCTCTCTTGCCGCCTGAAGCAGAACTCGTGCCGCTGCCGCGCAACCCTCCCTGCCTCCTTCCCTGCTGTTGCCACTCCTGCATGTGCTCCCACCCCTCACCTTGGCTGCTGCGCAGGGGAATCTCGCGTGATCTCGTGAGTGCTGGGGTGTGTGTGTCTTGCGAGATGTTGCAGGAGACGGCCGAGAT